>CM023620.1:14323306-14688306 GCA_013358685.1 Antennarius maculatus | reverse complement strand
ATTTCTGATGTTGATCAATATATATAAAGAAGAAAACAGCAGCAAAGTGTTCCTACTTTTTTTTTTTTTACACATTTCATTTATTTGTTTAGCATTTCATGTGGTGAAAATATATGTTCTAAGAGAATAAATCCTGCAGCAGTGCTGATGAAATCTGCAGTCTTATGTTATCCTGTGTGGGTTCAGACAGTCAGTGAAGTGAAAGCAGAAATAAGAAGGGTCGCTACGTTATCGGAGAGAGACGAGGAAGTGGATCACTCAGGACACAAGAAGACACCAACCACCACAGCCAGTCCCTTTTATTGTACACAACGCCTCTTTATTTACTCTCCGTTCTAAATCAGTTCAGGTTTTTATTCAAATCATTGGATTGCTACAGAGGCACTTAACAAGGATTTGCGAGCAAAAAGAAAAGAGAATTTTTGCAGTTTGGTTTCCGACCCCCCCTCTCACCAGATTTGGCGGGAAAAGGGGAGGGAAAGAGGAAAGGAGGCAGGTTACATCCATTAGGCAGAAAGGTGGGAGCGCCACAACCTAACCAGACATTTACAGTCCAGGCTTCTCAAGGGCAGGCTTAGGTGACAGGCACTGGAAAATTTAAACAAACTTTAGCCAATATATTAAAAAAATATCTGTACCAAGGGGTACAGATGTTCCCCCTGGTGATTTGAGGATTCAGTTACATTATATATTTATTTTTACTCCTGGTTCCGTCACTGAAAGCCAGACCCGCAAAAAACGACATGAGAAATCTCACACTCCGTCTCGAGAGCTTAACATTTGAGGTTATTTATTTACTCTTTACAGTATTTTTGTCCTCTCAGGTCACCTTATAAATCTGTAGTCTCTGTTTTGAGAGTAGAGCCGAGTCTAAATTGCACCTCCAGACAGAGCATGTTTTGATTAACTACAATTCCCACCACCGCTATTGATCAAACCAAAGACAGGAAACCAAGAGTGGCCCAACATCACTTCCTGCTTGGATGGTGTCGCACGCCAAAGCATGAACAGGGGTTTTTAGAATTCGAATATCTTCAAAGAGCAATCGAATGACGTTATCAAATAATCCCTAATCCAACTGCCTCCTGACACACTCCTGCATGTTTGACAGCTAATCCCTGGATCTGAAATAGTCTGGGGAGCTCGGCTATGCAGAGCTATAATGAATGCAAACAAAAACATCAAATGAAATAAAAAAATGCCCCGGTTATAAATAACGCATCAGGAGATGACCAACGTCATGTTCCCTACATCCAAGTTTCTTCTGTAGACAACTACTCTAGTCCTTCCTTTATTACATGTGGGGATTTGATTATATTCAATGGCATGTTTTTGTCAGAAGCCTGCAATTAAATGATATACAAGTGCTACCCCCCAGTGTGGGCCAGTTATATATGTGTATATATATGTACAAGGATACTTATAATGCATGGAAGCTAATCTGTCAGGAATAATAAATGCCCATAATGGTCAATCCTAACAAGAGGCATGCCAACTGTTAAATGCAAAATTCCATCTTTTACTCAAACAGATCACCTCATCACCACGTAATCCTGGCTGAGGAGGGGCTGTACCCCCCCGCTCTGTGCGAATCGGCCAATCAATGAACAGCCTAATCGATGTAATAGCCACATTTGGGCTCAACGGGGACTAATGAGAATAAAAATCAAGGCTTTAGCAACTCTGAATTAGTGGAGAAAGTAATCCTACAAAGAGCCGACTGCCTTCAGTCTGCCCCCCCCCCCCTGGGATTTTTATGCATAGTGTTCTGATAACGGACAATATATCGCACCCTATGAGTGGCTCACTGTAAAGCCCCACGGGAACAAGTGCTTAGATTCTACTCATCAACCTGGAGACATCCATAAACAGATTGATCACAGAATAGGACGGGGGCTGAAGCTACTCTACCAGTCTCATGCAACCCCCCCCCCCCCCCTAGTATTTTCATGCTTTGCTTTTTGAAGCGGTTATGAGTTTATTTTTAAAGCTAAATTTATGATGGTCAGTAAAAAGGACATCACTCAAGTAAAATAACAAAAAAAAAAAGTAATCAACATCATTGGAACAAAAACAGTAATAATAATAATCTATAGTTTCTCAGTATGAAATCAGTTAGAAAATGAAAACCCAGTAAAACATTAACACCAGGTTAAGTGTTTCTATGCTCAGAGTGAGACTGACGGGGTTTGGGTCCAATCGAAAATGCGTGGAGGGAGGCGAGAGGGAAGTGAGACCGTAACAGTTTAGTCGTTTAATGAGCTTCTGCAGGGAGGAAATAAACCTGTTATTGACAAAAATGTATAAAAGTTCTTGAACTGAATCAGATGCATCAGAACCTTCTGATAGGAGATGAATGCATCTGGTCGATCGGTGGCATTTTCTTGGATTACACAATTTGCCACTGCTGTAAAATGTAATATTTAAGTGGTTAAGGGCTTTCTCTCATCCGTGTGCACTGATAGTGATGGTATTAGCAGCTTATTACAATGCTTGAAGAGACACATTAATAACGCTGGATGACGCACAGTTTGCACCGCTACCAGTCAGCTCCTTCCCTCAAGCCCCTGCCTTTTGGTGTGTGCGTACACACACACACATACACCCCCCCACATACACACAAACACACATTTAGGTGGGCTTGGCCACAGGTCTAGTCTAGAAGGGAGGGCTCAGCAGGGCGGATAATGGTGGGCCGGTGAGAAGGAGCACCAGGGGGTCTTCTGCTGCAAAGAGGAGAGGAGATACAGAACAAGGAGTCAGACGCGACGCAGCGGAGAAACCAAAACATCCCGACAGAGAGAGGGAGCGAGGGAGAAGACAGATGGAGAAAAGATGGAGGCAGGCAAGAGGGAGTGAAACAGGAAAGGACACCAATAATAGAGGAGAAAAATCTGGTGAAACTAAAACGACACGTCAAAGACGGAAGAATATCACGTGTGTAACCAAATATCACGAACACAGTGCCCTGAACGTATAACACGTGTGTATGGGTAATGACATCATGAGCGGTAGTTGTACCTAGGGACACCGGGTGGGACACGAGCTGGCCGAGAGGGGATCTGTGGGGGCGCGCTGAAGGGATCCTGACTGCTGTTGAAGGCGCTGATTGGCGGGCCTGGGCGAGACGGGATCGGCGGCGCGCCGAACGCAGGAGAGGGGTTGAGCGGCGCTCCAAAGGGAGGGGAAGGGTTCATGGGTGGTCCCGGCGTTGGGCCCCGAACGGCAGGTGGACGGCTGGGGGGCGGGGCAGATGCAGGTGGTGGTCTACGCTGAGGGGTGGGGCTGAAAGAAGGAGGCAATTAAAGGAAAAAGCTGAGATATCCCATCAAATGCTCCGCGTGACTCTGGATGTGTCGATAAAATATTGGTTAGCATTCATCACCTGGACTCCTGGATCCAGGTGTTGTTGACAGGCGGCGGTACGGGGATGGAGACGGTGTTCGCGCTGATATCACCAATGATCTGCAGAGACTCCTTGAGGGCGTGATACATGCGGAGCATCTCATCTCGGCGCTGGGCCTGGTCAGCCGACTCCTCCATCAGACTGTTTTGGTCCCCGGAGGAGTAGAGGTAGGCCAGAAGCTCCGAGTGGATGAAGTCCTTCGCCTGGATGGAAGTGAAGATGATTGAAAACGCCGAGTAAATCACTGAGCACCGAAGAATTACCACAGCAGTCAGAAGTGAAGCCAAATGGAGCGTGTGAATTATTGAAAGGATAAATAAAAAGGGGCATTATTTAATGATCAGATCTTTGAACAAAATATCTTTGTGATGGAGTTGTGTTTGTGTGTGTAGCTGCTGAGTTTCTGGAAGCAATCAAGTGAGCTCGTTAGAATAATAAAACTCCATAAAGGGACAGTGGATAAGTTACGGTCAGTGTGCATCATAAATTTTGTTAATAACTGTCTTCGCGTTTACGACCTCGTCTCCTGGGATCACGGACTTTTAGATGTAATTAAAGAGCAGTTAATCTGAACGCACCCAACAGCCCAGGTTCATCAGGTGACTTGAAAAGGCTGAAGAGTTTGTGAAAAGAAGTGGCCTATCAAATATACCTTTTGTGGTTACTTGCTTCCTCGTCTGTAGATAATCAACTCAGATAATCAAGTCAGATTCTAAATTTGCTGCCGAGGACGGCCGGACTCACGTTGTTGATCATGAGATGCATGATGGTCTTGGGCATGAGGTCTCTGATGGATTTGTTGATGATGCCGATGTACGAGTCCACCAGGTTGCGGATGGTTTCCACCTGCCGCTCCAACTGAGGGTCCATGGAGAACGTGTCTGCAGGGGCAGCCTCCTCACTCTCCGCCTGACAAACACACACATTTCATAGTTAAAATAGCAAATGTGATGTCAGTCAGTCCCAAACAGGTGAGCTGATCAATTCTGAGGTGCACAAGGAAAGGAAATCTTAATTCATTTCTAGTTTTTGTGGACGGCACGCTCCCGCTCACGTACCTGGTCCTTTTCGGGGTAAACTCCTGCCCTGAGGAAGGATGCCTTCCAGCTGTCCACATCATCTTGAGAATCACAGGCCAATTCTATCTGGCGAAGATCCTTATACACGTTCCTGACAAGAGAAATAAAAATAATAAAGAAAAAAACCTTTGCGAATGTGCAGTCAGCTTGGAAAAGGTATTAACAAACACCACAAAGCTACGCTAACAGCAGACAACTGACCTCTGTTCGGTATTGAAGATCGCAAAGATGTGCTTTGTGGACATGAAGCCCTTCTCCACATCTCGGATCTTCAAGTTATCCAGAGGCAGCATGTACTTCTTTTCTTTCTCCTGACACGAGACAGACAGGAAATCTGCATTTAGAGCTAAGGCTGGAACAACACACACATTATTACAACACTGCAGTCAAGTGATGCTTACTGCTACGTCTAGTTCATCGCCTTCAGAGCTACAAGTTCTTTGTTTCCTTGATTTTGCTGGTGAAAGCTATAGGAGTCTATATGGTGTGCATTAAAATGTGGCCACATTGTTCATAAGGAAGGCGCTGAAAGCCCCATTGAGAGTGGAAATATGCGGCTCTTATTTAAGAGAGCGGTATCAGGCAGCGCCTGATCAACAACCTCCTTCAACAATGCTGAGTTTCGTTTCAACAGAAGTGTGTGTACTTTTCTTTTACTCCTATCGATTCTTCTTAACTCACAGCTTTATGTTAACCTGTTCTTTAAATCGCTCCTTGACGCGCCGTTTGCAGCTCTGCTGGGGCGTCTCGGGATCAGAACAGATTCCCTCCTGCAGAGGGATGCACATAAAGCACCTTCTCCCCTGGTGCATTTTATACGAATATTTAAAACAATGTTTTCTTTCTCCTGTCTGCTACTGTGAGCAAACATAATGGAATGCATTTCCTCAGCGTGGACCACCACCAGGGCTGGTGAGACACAGAAACGCATGATGAGCGAGACAAGGAGGAAGAGAAGAGGAAGAAAATGTGGAGTGCGAGGAGCGCTGGGGGGATGGGGTGCCAGCTTTCGCTGTTGAGCAGAGACATCTGGAAGCGTTTACGCGTACGTTAACACAGAGCGCGGCGCAGGCCCAACAGTTACATCACTCACAGTTGTGCACGATGCCCCACCCCCAACACACACTAACACACACAGCCAAACACTCGACTGCATGTGCAAAAACAAACACGACTCTGATTTAATTAAAAATAGATATAACAGAACTAAGGGTGTTCAACAAACATGTGTGTTTGCAGATATGACAAAGTGCGGCCACACAACAGAAGACTCCTGTGTTTGCTGCATTTACACACAACCACACTTGTACACACACAATCACACCCCCACCAGTCCGGCCCCCGTAACCCAGTACGATTTCCTGCAAATTCCAAAGTCAGATCCCGGCTGGAACATTTCAGCCCGCCTGCCACGTCATTTTGCCTCCACCATCCTCCCTCTCACGCCGTTTCTTTCCATTTCGCTTTGCTTCTTTGCAAAAAGGCAACAGAAGTGAAAATTTGCCGTTTCCAGTTGTTGTTTGAGAACGATGAGGGGAACGGACTGGAGTTTATCATCAGCAGTGAAAGAAGTGAAGGAATCTTTCTGGGCTCTTTTTACTTAACCGAAGGATAAGACTGAGGCCTTGTGAGGAAGACCAAGCGGTGAGTAAGGTGATTAATTCCCTGAAGGTTTTTAACACACTTTGGTTTTTAATGTAGTCAAACTAACACTGTCTGAACTCAAATTAAAGTGAAACACGATCATTTCATTTAATATCACATCTTCCTCATAGAAGTTATTTACCCCTGAGAGAATGAAGTCAAACCATGTGTAGATTTACTTTTGTGATGCAACGCAATAAAAGAATTTTCATGATAAGTTCTATCAAATTTTATAAATGTTTCACAAGTTAAAATTATTGTGGCTTCTCAACCTTTTGGGTCCTGATGTCCTCGGCTTTTCCACGTATGTTGGATGATTTTATCAAGGTAATGTTTACTCTCTGTGTCCTCTGTCCTAATGTCCTAGGTCAGTGACCTGTCGATGCAATGACCCCGGGTTCCTTCCTCCCATCAGAATTCTCCTCACCCCCCCGCCTGCCCAGTGTTCAGACTACCTGTTCATGAGGCTACAGCTGAACAGTAGTCTGCACATTGGTTAGGCTGGGCTGGGACGCACACACCTACACCCCCACGTGTGACGACAGACTCCCCAGTTTACATCAACAGGACCAAAATCAGGATCTCCTGATTAATCCCATTCCTGTGGCGCCAGCCTTAACCCTGTGTCCAAGAAACAGAAACTCCACCCACCTCCTCGTCTTTGTACCAGGACAGCGATTCGGCAGTCAGGACAAACCAGTACTCCTTGGAGCCCCCCTTCATGATGCTAATGTTGAGGGTTAGCCAGCCTTTCCTGATCACCTGAATGGAGAGTAGAAGATGTAGACAAGTGTGGAGGGTGGAGGGAGAGGTGCAGAAAAACAGTCTGTCAATTAGATTCCTATGCAAAGAGGGAAAACCTTCGGACCTTCATTCTCCTCATTTAAAAATACAGACCAATGATGATGCTTTAAACAGGACTTAAACATGAAGAACCAATCATTGGTTTATTGTCTGAATGTGCCGTATTTGTTCTACAGCTCATTTATGTATTTCAATCTTAATGTTATCTCCTTTTTATTATTATTGTCTGTATTTCTACAAATATATTTCCTCAGACACGTCCTGAGGATAAATGTTGAGAATTATGGGCAGCAAAACACCCAAATAAAGTACTAATAATAAAATCTTACCTGCTGGTTCATTGTTAATGTTTCTTTTGTTTTATTTTGAAATGTATCCGTATCTGTGAGTCTTACTTAATGATGGGCCACAACAAAGCTGGAATAACGGCAGAATGGGAAGATAAACTGTGTGTGTGGGTACGGTTAAAAGTATACAAAAGCAGTTTAGCTGAAAATACTGAAAAGGCATGAAATCCTTTATCATTTTCACTTAACAGAAAACAGATCCTTGCACCAACAAACAGGACCAGGGGGTGTCCAGAGCATGCTAGCCCCCAACATAGTAAAAGATCAAAGGCCGGCGATGGTATGTTAGTGTAAGAGGGTCAGTCAAAGCTAGCGTATGTGCTTGTAAATGGAAAGCAAAAATCAGCAAATAAATACCTTGTTACTTCAAAAGTGGAGCAAAGTTAGTTGAAAATGGTATAAGAGGAGGAAAAAGAGCAATGACAGGGCTGATGTAGTCCAGTTCACAGAGAAAAGACAAACAGCAAAGTGGAGCGGAGAGATGGAGAGGGAGGAAATAAATCAGTCTGTGAGGCCGAGCTCAGTGAATCACTGAAATCAGACCAGCAATCTGGAATTCTTCTTCTTGTCCATTTTCATTTTGATTCTATTTTTTTTTCATAAAAGTCTAAACCTTTCACTTCAAGTACAAGGAAAGCTATCTGTAAAGCGTGTGCTCTCATGCAAGGTAGAAAAGTCCGATGCTGATTCTGCTTCTGAACCAATCTACTGCACTCTGTCTCCATCCACAGCAATACTAATATATATGAAAAGGCAAGTTATAAAAGAGTTGAACTGGCAGTTTGCCTTGGAAAGGAATATATGAAAAGAACACAAGGGAGAGAAATGCCAAACACATTGAAAGGCAGAACAAACAATGAGATACAAAGGCAGGACAAATGAGTTGCTTTTGTTCATGCAACTTTTTGCTGAATGACGTTTAAACGTTTCTACAGACTAAAATGAAACATGCTAAATTATATTTTGAGGATCGTGTTATGAAAAAAAAAATGAAGAAAAGTTACTGGAATCACCAGAATACATCCCAAAGTCAGGGAAACCATAGTCACCACACAGTCTGCTCTGAGTACAGAAGAAAGACTTAAAGACCTGAAAACAGGTGGGGTTTATCGTTATCACAAAGTGAATAGGAAAATAAATATGCTTTCAGATGAAAAGTACGTGCAGTGATGGAATATACAGACAAATTAAAGCAAACAAAATGTTAAAACAATCAAAAATTGAATGGTGGCTGATTGTATTGTTCATTTCTTCACCCCAAGTGACATTTAGGATGATTCTCACAAGTCAGACCTTGGAGTCCCCATGCATGAGGCAGCAGCAGAGGTATAAACCTGAGAGCATTAGAACTGACACCGTCCACGGTCAGCGCTGGAAGATCAGCATTTTCTGAGGTCCGTAATTACACGCAGCATTTCACAGTGCACTTTTGTGAGGGTATAAATATCTCCTTCGAAATAGTTGGTGGACAAAGATAAAATGTTAGTAACAACCCAAATGTGCACAATTAAAGACAATTACTGTCTTAAAGTGAAGTCAAGAATTACAAGCAGACCTAATCGGTTCCAATTACTGGATCAATAAAGGCTAAAATTGTATCTGATATCAGTTTGATGAGTCTGGAGACTCTACCTTCTCCTCATGGACCTCTTCAAGTCTGACAAGCTGCAGAGAGGCAGAACAACCCGTTTCAGCAACGGATTCAACCGTGTTGTCAGGAACTGCTTTACTTTGTTGTCTCGTAGCGGTTTGCCTTTTTCCACCCTATCCAGATTGGCTGACCTGCGTGATGGGCTCAGTTCTTCTGCAAGGCCTACCCCTGCTGCCCCTTGGCAGGGCGTGGTTTAAATCTGTGGGGTACTTACCAGAATCTCACCCTGCAGTAATAGGAAGGGGGGAGGGGAATTAAAGCAAACAGGGTGAAAGCAAGCAAGCAAAGATGCAAAGATGAGGAACATATGGGAAGACGGGAGAAAAGGAGGGAGAAGGGTAGAGTCAGGATGTAAGAAGACAGCAAAAAGAGGATGATCAGGAAAAAGGTTGGAAAACAGAATGAAATGATGGAAATGACCAGACAGAGAGAGAGAGAAGGGGGGGGGGGTTAAGAGAGGCAGGAGGGAGGGACAGAAAGGGAGAGACAGAGCAAGAGAGTTACATGCAATTAGAATTACTTCATAATTTGGTTACGTCATACTTGTTGCTCAGTTGATAGGTGCAAAGACCATGCACATTCTGAATTATGACTCAAAAGACGCTTGTAAGTTATTATGAAGGCTGCAAAACACCCAACATAATTCTGAAATTATTTGTTGCTTTGCTTTAGAACAACATGCATAAGTCACATGCAAACAGCAATTAACAGTAGCCATGGAAACCAATGCTTGTTTCAGAAGAAGAGGAAGAGGGGTCATCTTTAATTTCACTGCTGCCCCTCACCAAAGCTACAACCTCTGAATATTAGAACGACTACAAATGGGTTTCAGGATCATATTAACAAAAAAATGAAATTCAGAACAGTTTACACATTAGTCCTGATAAACAGACAAACATTGTATATAAAGATCAGCCAGTTTAATATTAGGATTAGAAAAGACTGGAACTGGGTACAATCAGTAAATATGAGGTGGGGGGTTTTGTTACTAGTTAGACACATCAAAATAGATTCATGGCTGATTCATGGCTACAGGACAATTATCTCTGGGATGAGGTTTACTCACGTTAACCGGCTAGTAATTGGAGGAATCAGTCAAGGAAGGTTAAATGTGGTACTGGTGAGAAGCCAGAGCTGAACAGTAAAACGTACCTGGTTGGGAATGGCCCTCTTCTTGTTGGCAGCGGTGCTTCTCTGCTGGGCACTGTCATGAAGACGGACAGAGGAGGCAATAAATGCTAACGCCACTACATCAAGCTCAAATAGGTCAAATATAAACTCTGAACAGTCAAGCTTTCATTGACACAACATCGTAAAAGGGGTTGGAAGTCATTTGGACAAACTGAGGGGTGGAAGTTATCACACACATACTGTCCACACAACCCTATGTCCTTTCTGTTCGCCCACCTGTTGTTGCCGTACCCCGGGGGGCTACCATCATCCAGCCTTCTGTAGTCAAGACTGAAAATGACGTCATGAGAACCGTTAAGCAGCCCTAACTGACCTCTGACACATTACAGCAATCCACTCGGCATGCAGAGGCTGAACCGCCACACATTGGGACTTGATTTGTTACTCAGCCAGCAGCATCACCCAAACCCAGGATGGGAACTCCAACTCATCTGCATGCTGCTATAATTACTATGCTAGGGAAATTATAAACTCAACCAGCATAAAAACAGCAACAACAAAAAAAAAAACGCAAAAAAAAAACACAAAAAAAAAACAGTGACGGCTTTGAAATGGACTAATGAGTTTACAGTGCATTACAGCAACTGTAAGTGAATGCGTTGAGAAGAGAAATTGTTGTGTTAATGGGTAGTGTGAATGACAGTCTAGCAGCCTGCAGCAAACAGGAAGTTTATCGGTTGATCTGTATTCATGGGGGAGTAGTTCTGTCCATGCAGGAGGGAGAGGTGAACGAGTCATGTGACCTTGGTAGTTCTTGGATCTGCCTCCTACACAGGGGACACGAGGCCTGATGTGGTAGGATCGCTAATTGGCATGCTACATTTCACTGATGCACTGCAGCTTACAACACAAGGCTCATTATGAGAAACACTTTGATTCAGTAGGAGTGAAGTGACGGCAATTCTATTGGCTTTCTGAAACAGCACCTGAGCTCCGCTGGTATTGATTGGTGGGAGTTAAACCCCTTTTCCTTCGTACGTCTACAGAATCAAAAGTGAAACTCAGACAACGGGCAACATACAATTAATGAGGATCACACAGTCTGAGCTGAGACTGGGGTCATCACCAATAGGCTGTGAGTTGAGCGAGGAACCATGAAGAGAGGAGTGCACATACTTAGCAAAGCCAATGAAGTCCTCATGGTTGGTGTTGATGTAAGACAATTCAATGTCAATCAGAAGCAGAACCTGCAATAAAAGACAGAAGATTGTGATTAGAAGAGAGTCTTCTGACCCCTCCTCTGAACCAAAACAGCATCTCAAGGGGCTACATGTGAATCATCGACGGTATCTTTTACAATACTTTCTCCACTATGGACAAGGATAAAAAAAAAATGCTGACCTGAGATCACTCATTATTCTTCAGCATCAGTCCCACTCATTGAAAACCCAGCAGCTCACCTGATCCTTCGTCTTCCCTTCTCTTTCTCTGATGTGGGTGGTGACAATCCTCTCAGTCTCCTCTCTCAATCTGGGATATGAATTGAGCTGAAAAGCAAAACACATTACTGCAGCATTGAACGCAAATATAAGCATGCACCAACACTCACACGTGTGACTTGAGCTTAGTAAGACCTACCAATAAGTATCAATGACGAGCAGGAGAAAAAGAAGTGAGAATACAGAACAAAGAAAAGGGAGAGAGTCAAGTGACATTTCACTGTCACACAGTTTCATACAGACACACAAACACAGGGAGGCTTTAAATATACATTCTGCAAAGAGAATACAGCATTAGCTAGAGATGACTTCATTCATAATGATGATGATTCTATAACTTTGGCTTGACTTTCAGCAACTTTTGAGAATTGCAATGAACATTTAGCATTTTAAAGAACCAATTCAGAACCGTCACCTCTAGCTGATGGTAGAGCTTTGAGTTATTAATATTAGGTCAGACTGTATGAGGAGGGACAGGCGGAGAATGGGATGAGACAGAAGGAAGGGCTGGCTGAGTGGTGTACTGAATGTATGCAGTGCCTTCTTCTGTCCACTAGGTTGTAGTAAAGTGCTTTTGCTGTGGGGAGTTTAACTTCCACTGCACCCTCAGTTCATCTCCCACTTAATATCACTTCATTTTCATCTGATTTAGCTGACAGAAGAGTCACGTCTGTCTGTCATGCAGGGCAGGAAGGCTTTGCTTTGCCTACATGAACAGATCGGGCCGGTCTTGGGTGGGGAAGCAAGGTGGAGGTGGCGAAAATGATTTACTGAGTTGATGCTGATGTCAAACCACAGGTGGGAGCATCTAGCAGGAGGTCGTGCTTAAAATCTCTTTATGTAATCTGTGAGCCAATGATCAATACGAATGGTATGAAGACTTTCAGAAAAGGAGAGGCAGTATGGATGGGGTAATACACTGATGCAGCAGTGGGCACACACACTGTAGTGGCAAGGGTCAGAGGTGGAGCTGCTTTGACGGGGAGACAAAGATGGGCATTTAAAATGAAAAAGGGAATCCCTTCTCTTTTAATGCCGACATCTCAACAGGTTTGTCCCTGGTTACCTTAACGGCACACTTCATGACGAGCGCGGTGAGCTCAGACAGCACAAGGTCCACGCATTTGAGGCTGGGCTCTTTGAGTTTGAGGATCTGCTTTTTGACAATCACCTCAAAAGCCAGGTCAGGGGTGAAGAGCCCCGTTCTGAAAGGTCACGGTTTTAGAATGCATTTTTTGTTGCAGCGGCAGAGAGAAAGGTGAAGACAGTGAGGGAGAGATGAGGGCAAGAAGTAAAGAAAAGAGTAAAAAGAGGATAGCCAGGAAGGAGAAAGAATAAATAAAAAGAGATTAAGGCTTTGTTTGGTTAGTCATTTCTAGTCTGTGACCGACAAATCAACCAGCAGAGGGACAAGCTGAAGGTTTTCACAAGTCAGTTCTTCTACATCTAGAGATGGAGGCACGTGTCACCTCAAACTGTAGGTCAAAATAAAGCTTGGGACCATCTTGTGCTTTACTGTTTTGTATTTACTGAGATGTGCCACCTGCAGCTTGTCAAGGAGAGGACAGAGACGCTCAGAAATGTTGAGCCTCAGAAACATCTGAAATCCACGACGGCACACCACCCGTCACAACACCCCACAACACGACAGCACTGCCTGCACACGGGGCTCACCAGGCGGGGCTGGCTGAGAGCAAACTGCACAGAATGTTTGTTTGTTTTTTTAAACATGGATTTAACCAGTCTGTGGAGACGTTTCTAGATAATGAAGGACGCTAATGGCTAATGTTCTGTACCAGCGTGCCCTCGGCCTCACCCGTGGATGCCCAGGGACACCTGCAGTACCTTGTTGGTGCATTGCCTGACTGTGCTGATGAGCTCCTGAATGACCAGATCGATACATTTCAGACAGGGCGTTTTCAACTTAACGATCTGCTTTTTCACGATGACCTCAAACGCCATGTCCGGAGTGAACAGCCCCGTTCTGAAGACGCACAGAGAAACAGAGGGACGACAGACAGATGGGACAATTAACAGATATGTAGGCTAATAAAATAATGACTGAACGGATAATTAGGAGAACACAAAGACAAGAGGTGATTGAAGAGACCTGAGGTTACGGACTGAGAGAAAGAAACGGAAAATTAACAGACCGTTACCTGCGCCAAGGGCAGGAAAGATAACGCTCCCATAAAGTCCACAAGTAAATGTAATTAAGCATCCACCACGTGGCGGACAGGAGCGTATCCATGAACAACACATTACAACGTTAGCACAGGGGACACAGATAACTAGTAACACAAACCCTCAAGATAACTGAATGACAGACAGAAGAGCAGAGCGTGGTGTAGCAGTGAGGGGAGGAGGAGTGGAAGAACAATAAGCAAAAGCTGAATAAAAAACACATTTTTATAAATACAGAACTTTCCGTACTATAAGGCGCACCTAAAAGCCTTAAATTTTCTCAATTTCTTATAATCCAATGTGCCATATTTAGGAAAAAAGTTTTAAAATAGACCATTCATTGAAGATGAGTTCTTAGATGTGTTTTATAAACCAGTGCGCTTCATATTCCAGTGCACCTTAAGTATGAATTTTTTAAAAAAATAGGCCATTCATTGAAGGTGCGCCTTATAATCCAATGCGCCTTATAGTGCGAAAAACACTAAGTGACTTTTAACTGGTATTTTAGTTTCTGTTGACAAGGCTTTATTACATATATTAAAAAAAAAACTTCAGTAGTAGAAACCCCAAAAGCAGAAGAGAAATGACTGTTGAGGTCTGTTGGTCCCTTCTAAGGCAGGTTTTTTGTCTTAGCTTCACTTGCCTGACACCATGGACGTTTTTGATTGCGTGGCTGATTTCCCGCCTGAGTTCCTTCTCATCAAACACAATCTGAAGGAGAAGAGAACGGTAACTCAACAAATGAAAGAGTGGCTGTCTCCCACAGCCAAATGACACCATCAGCGAAACCCAACAGAACTTAAACATTGTGTCAAACTAACCTTGACAAGTTCAAAAGGGAAACGTTCATGGAAGATGCGGTTGATCTTAGCACCACCTGACAACTCATTGGTGTCCACCTGGTCCCCGGAGCCCTCAATGCACTTCTCAAAGTCCACACCAAACTGTTGAACCATCCTGATAATGACCAAAAACAAAAAAAAGTGGCAAGGGTGAATAATATCTTTGCAAATACTTGTAAACTTTCTAAAGAGCCACTGCAAAAAATTGATGTTCATTGAAAGAATGTCTTCTATTTTGTGAAGCTTAAAGCATAAAAATCATATTAAAACATTCCTGAATCAATCCCTTTATACAGCACTGCATCAAAATTTGATTGTTTTTTTTTTTATCGGATCCTGACCCACCCTTCCACCAAATATTGTTGAAATCTTTCCAGCATTTTTTTTTTTTATATGTCAGAGACAAAAAATGGGAACAAGTCGACGTTATTCTGTTTTTGGAATAGTCATGTTATGGAAACCCTAAAAACAATGAATGCACTACAATAGTTTCATTAGGAGGATAACTACTCAGCAAGCTTTGCAAAGTAGTAAATGTTAAACCAACAACCCCGAGGCACAAACATATCATGTTAAAAAGTATTTTAAAAAAGTCTACAAAAAAGAGAAACGTACTCCATCCAGAGGAAAAACAAGTCTGCTCTCTCTTTTAACTCTACATCATGTGACACTTCCTCCTTTTCATTTCTGACAACTAGAAAATTTGGCTGCAATGTAGTGAAAAACATTGCTAACAGCAAAACATACATTAAAATAAATCCTGCTCAAAAACTGCCTAAAATGTTTTGCTTTTCTGGATGAAACTCTTTCCCTACTGTTGTTATGTCTAATTTATTGAATCTTCTGGTGATTTTGTACGTTTGTGGCTTTAAAAGAATTTGATGTAACTCCCTAATCAACAATTAGATGAATCTTTTCTCACTTGCAAGGTTGGCTGTAATTGACGCTAGAGTGACAGTACACAACCATTTAAGGATTATCTGTACAATCCCACAGGTAGTCATTTTAGGCCTTGATTGGACAATTTTTTGCCAACCGTTTTCCCTGTTGTCTATTTGACTTCAAAAACAGCACACATTCTACTAATATTTTTCTTTAGATCATAATATAAAAGATGCTCTAAGATACATTTGCTCTGTATTGTGGGTGTTGTGGGAGTCACCGACCCCAAAGCTATCTCATGTAAATACTCCACGTATGCCATGTTGTTGTAAACCTCAATACTCAGATGCACTCACTGCAGCAAGGCCTTGGTTTTGCGTGTGGGGTCATCTGGACGGAAGTTCTTATATTCTTCCACCTCTTTCTCCAGGGAGAGGAGCTGACTCTGCAGTTTATTGCGCAGACCAGGCAGGGTGTCCCTGATGTGGTTGGTCAGTTGCTAAGAACAGACAGGTGTGGTGGCGAGTCAGTAACATAGCAGAGAAGAGCAAATATCTTATATCTTATAATTTAAAAACAAACACAAAAGATGAGGAACCTGGTTGAGGGTCTTCTGTAGGTGCGGTGTGCCCATTCGCTCTGCCATATGTCTGTAGCCAGGATGGGAGAGGAAGAACTTCCTCTCAGCAGCCAGAGCAGCACGAATGTCCTTCTTCCCATCAATATCTTTCTGGCTGCGGTTCACCACACCAATATAGCCTCCACACAGATCACACAAACTGTCAATCTGGAGCCAAGCATCAAGCTGTGTGTTCACCTGTGTAATCCTCACCTCTGCGCAGTGGCAGCAGTTTATTTTCCAGGATGTCCTTCGCATCGGTGCCTTCATCCATGAGGTCCAGTTTTGTGATAACACCAATGGTACGCATACCTGCACACAATCAGGAAGTGTAAATATATCAAGTCAAAGAAATTCCTTACACACAAACCATCCTATTTCTGTATCTTATAGAGGAAGGAAAGGGCTGAGACACAGTACTGTTATATAACTGTCTTTGACCTTTCCTGTACAAAACCACTAAACAGATTTGACAGAAACACTGAGCTAAGGCAGTAGCAAATTAAACGAAGGTTAATGGATAACATCAGACTCTGTGGCTCATTCGATTTTTATGGCTAACATAATAACAAACAGTGTTTAATTGAGTTTGTAGGCCTGCTATTTGACTTCTGAACTGTTGTAAGGCTGAACCCTTACCCTGTGGGTCCACCTCCTTGGCAATTTTCAGAGCATCCGAATTGGCCAGGTCAGTATTGGCCGGGGTGACAGCCAGGATTAAACAGCTCTCCTTAGTGATGAACTGCAACAGCATGTCCCTGATTTGGTGCTCGATGTCTGCAGGTTGGTCTCCGACAGCGACTTTAGTCATCCCCGGAAGGTCGATCAAGGTCAGGTTCAGCACTGAGTCATGGGGACAGATGTCAGGATTTGAGGACGAAGTGTAGTTGTATTAAAGAAAAAGCAAACCCGCACATCATCTATTGAAGTAATGCCCACATAACCAGTTAATTTTAGAAAGGGCTATGGTAGTATGGTTTAATTTGACACATCATTAACTGGAAACATCTTTTGAATGGCAGCTGGCTGTGTGAGACAAATGTTTGATTGTTTAACTACGTTATAACCATTTTCAATGGAAGGGTGTTGACTGTGTTGAGAAAAGACATCTACTCATGGCATAATTACAGTAATAATACACACTTTTACATAAGATGAATACAGTCCTGTCTTCTTTTGTTCATGCATCAAATTAAGTTACATCCCTTTTAATGGAAGCATCAGAATTATTATGCAAATGAAGTCTGTAGTCATAGGGGAAGCTCTCTTGTCATTTACTCTTGTAGATCCAAGTCTAATTCACTTTTACTTCATAAAAGAGATACTGACTTTTATTGCATGGATGGTAAATTGCCAGAGTTACTGAATGAAATAAAAGTGTCAGATTTCACACTGAATTTCTTGAGACATTTTCTCCAAGGAGATAAATAAATGGCTGGAATAAAAAAAATAGACTTTTCTCATAAAAAAGGGGATTTAGCCCTCAACTCATATACAAGTACATATCTATCTTCTTTCCTTCTTATCTTCCTTCACATAAGCAAAATAACATTAATGTGTTTCACTGAATGAATGTCTGTTACCATGTGGGGAGTAAACCCTCAGGTTAATTGGGATGGGAGAGATTCCTTTGTTGGAGCCGGTTATCCTGTCGGTCTCTGCCTCGATTTCTGCACGGACTTCTTCAAAATCCACAAACTTCTTCCCTTTGCAGTGGAGGAATTCGGCATATTCTACACAGCAAGAATGGACATAGACACAAGGAGTGTGGAGGGAAACAGAAGGAGGAGGAAAAAGAAAAAAGCAGAGAGACAAAAAAGAGAATATTTAATTAAAGAGATGAATGTGTTACATAGCCAAGACTGAGTTTAGCTTGGGGCGCTGTGACATGGAGGCATATGGATGGCTGCAATGAGAGGGGAAGAGGATGATGAGCCTGATGTTCTCACCGGCCTTATTGTTGACAAGCTGTAAAATGAGAGGTCTGCGGGTGACGATGCCAGATCCTCGTGGAAGGAAGTCCCTGAGAAGATAAAAGAAATATCACAATTGTTGGAAGTAAAAAGGATGAAAATGAAGGCAATCAAAAGAAGGAAGGGAGGGTGGGAGGGAGGAAGGGAGGGAGGGAGACAGACAGAAATTACACTCCGTGTCAATTTCCTTGCAGCTTAGTCTCTGGTAAATTGATGAGCACAAAATTTCACGCCTCCACGTTGACTCAAAACAAATCAAAAGTGTCAGTCATTTTCTGCCATCACCAGATTCTTTCATACACAACCATTCCTGCTGTTATGTTTGTAACTATTCTTCCTTGTTAAATGGAAAAAAAAAAAACATCACTCAATAGAATTGATATTATTCTTCACTTCAGTTCTTTTAATTCATGGATTTAAATGAGCCTGTTATGATGAAATAAACAGACTGTGATGAAAACGTCATCTGCATATTTATCTCAGGGCTGCTCCCCAATGAAGGACAGAATGAGTTCAAGGACTATACAGTAGCACTCATGTCTTCATATCACGACACACACTGCATGATTTTACACACAGCTGGATGGCCTACACTCAAACATATGGGAAAACAACCATTAACAGATCTTATCCTCTCTGTTTCAGCCCTGCACTTGGACTAAATCAAAATACCAGCTCTGTGTTTTAATATACAGGTAGGCCTCACCTTAAGTTGCTAACTGGTTCCAGGAAACACGACGTGAAGTCGAACAACGCTGTATGTCGAATTAACTTGTGTCCAGGCTAAAGCGAAAATAACTATTTCCAGTTCGGTACTGTACTTTATTTATGAACACATTTTAAATAGTATACGGTTAATGCAAGTCAATTTTAAGCCTGCAAAAAAGCAATTTTATTTTTCAATATAGCAAAGAAAAATAATTTACATTTACAAATAAAATTTGCCATACATATGCCTTTTGAAGGTTATAAAACAAATACAAAAATTATTATGTTGTAATTGCAAATGTGGATGTAAACGGCTGTGGATCTTCAACATCAACAGCTAACTTAGCTGTTGTTGAATGCGCTTACTGACAACATGTCAGTTAACAAAAAAAACACTTAACGGAAGTACAACATGCTGACATTGAATGGAAAACTGTCTGTAGTCAAGTTAAAGAGGAGGGAATCTTTATTTCATCACGCTTTTATGTAATCATGCATTTAAATGCTCAATTTAATGCCTATTCAAAGGACAAGAAAGGCAACCTCAGGTTGATCCAGACTGATCCACAAATGCCTTCTGTTTGACATTGTGCTCTGTGCACACTCATGATTAGAATTTTCAACATGCCCTTTCCTTGCACAATAAATAGAACTCCCCAAACCATCATGTCAGTGGTGCAACTACTTATTATGAGATAATGGCTCATTAGAGACAATGAGTTCTTTCTCACAGTCACCCTGTTTGTTGGTCGTTAAGTGACAGGATACTAGAGGAATTTCTAACCACATGGCCAAAGTTGCTCAGTCAACCATCGCAAGAGACTCCTCCACCTACTCTTCTCCACTCCCTTCCAGATTCTGACAGCCCCTCTGTTGGACAGTAAACACGCTGATAATACACTACATCTGATGGCAATCACCATTCCCAGTCAGGGAACAGTCATAGCTGAGCTGAGCATGTCCCTAACCCACATTTACTCCCTCCTCTGTCAGAAATACAGGCCTGAGGGAACAATGGTGGCGCTCAGCCTGCCTGCTGACTTAACTTGTAGAAACGTGTCATCCACTATACAGTAGAAAAGAGGGCAGCTGCCATAAAGGATACTGTCTCCTCTTCAGACACTGTGGACTTGTGGGGAAAACAGTGGAGAACGCTCTGGAAGTTTCTCACATCAGCAAAAAAATCCTCAGCACTGTCATGCACATAATGTGGAGCAGGCATTTGTTCACATGCTGAATGGGATAGGATAGAAGGGGGAGGGAGCTGGAGATAAAAAATGTGACTATAGGCTGAGGGGAATGATAAGCTAAACAGGAGCAAAAAAATGCTATTTAAAGTTAAAGCAAGAGTGACCTCTTTCAGAAACTGCTGATGAATTGATGCCTCATCAATAAGTTATCACCTAATTTGTTCAACAAGTGGCTACTTGTCAAAAAACAAATTATAGGTCCAATAATGCTTAAAAGACACACAAGAGAATAATTTGCTTAAAAGGCTGTTTTGAGAAAACTGAAGCAGGAAATATTTATAATTGTTGAAAGAGCAAAGGCATGCTGAAAAAAGGAAGACCAACATTACATTATTCATGCAATGTAAATGATAGACGAAGTTGAACAGACTGTGTATCGTGTCATCCATTATGGATGGCCAAGCATCAGCCTGTAATGGAGGGAAGGCGACTCACAAGAGAAAGGAAAAGAGAGTGGGGCAGGAGCTGAACGGGCGAGCCAGCTCCCATCAGCTGTTCCATTTCTCAAACTGGCCAAGCTTTGAGGAGTGATTGGATGTATCTGAAAATTAATTAGAAATAAAGCCTAAAGATCCTACACTCATAAAAACCAGTGTAACTCTTGAGGTCACTAAGCACGCTCACAAGAGGGCGTCCTACACAAAATGTGTTTAAGGTTGGGAGAGACATCCCATAGGTCTCTGGTGTGGCAAAGAACATATAATTGTGGCTCTCCGAGTTCCCACACAGCAGTCTGTCACTGTGGGGACCAAAACCTTTTCAAGCCCTAGCAAAATCCAGCAGCTTAGTGGAAAACCCATTCACTCTGCATCAACTGGATGCCAGTAAAGAGCTCTGCCTGCTACAAATACAGACAAATACAAATACAGCTTAAATGTTGATTATATTTTAAGGGAACCACAGTATTAGGAACAGGCATATCTAATATCTAACTGACCCATATTTTAAAAACTGGTTTCTTAGCATTCTTCATGCCATAGATCTGATTAGCAACCTCCACCCTGGCCAGCTTGCAGTCCTAGATATGAAGCCTTTACTCCTTGATGAGACAAAAACGTAACAAACAAATGAAGATATGGATTTGACCACTAATGAGAATAATTATGATACAGTTTAAAGTATACATCAAACAACAACAGCGTAAAATGAACATTTGCAATAAAAGCTAAAAATAATTCAGCAACATTTTCACTATTTTGTAAGATTTTATGAAGACTGACTTTTGATGTCTTTGTTTCTTTGCAGCTGCTAATAGAGGAGAAGGCTTAGGGAGTCAACAATGCCTACAGCGTGTACATAACAGTAGGTGGAGACAGGTGGACTAACTTGTCTCATAGGATTGTTATCTTGGACTGAGTTCACAGTGGACATTTGGACTTCCTCCACACAGTGCTGAAACACACACACACACACACACACACACAAATACACGCAGCTAATAGTTTTTTTGTCAGTCATTCAAACAACGTAACATGACATGAATTTGTGCCACAGCGTATTACCAGTGGCATGAATGAAATGCAGCCATTATGATTGTTTTAGTTATCCCTGCACCTGTTTGTTACTCTTGTTATTGTATATGTTTGATTTGCCAACAAAAAGGGGTACTTCTTAAGCTTCTTATAATGCAAACATAAACAAGGCAACAAGACAGACATGTTCACAATCCCATGAGGCTTTAGAACCAGAGTGACCTCATTAGTTTCTAACATCAGACATTGGCGTGGCCAGTGTCTTCTGGCCCACAGCAACAAACATGAGGGGAAAGCAGCAGATTCAAAACAACAACGTGGGGCAACAGCACAGACAGAACTCTAAATACCACTTGACCTGCTGGGGCATGCATTTTGTTTATCCATTTTTCTGTGAATGAAACCACACCTGCTGTTGAACGGCAAAAGCCTCAATGGCTGCGCTCCCATTACATCTTTTATTTACTGTCAAGTAAATAAGATAGTATTACTAAAGGCATTTGAGCTGAACGTATTAAACTACTATAAAACAGCATGCTAGCACGGTAATTCTTGTTTTATTTGTGATGTCACATTCAGTGCCTAATACTAATATTGGACAAACTACTACAAATATCATTTTGAGGGACCCACTGCAGTTCAACTTCTGTGGGGAAATGTCAATTGACAATCATTGGATTGAGGAAACTGTGGTTTTCATCCAAAACGGGGAGAAAAAATTATATACAATCCATCAAAAATCAGGATCATTGCATACAAATGGCAGTCACCACAAAGCAAATATAATTTAGCCCTATTTTCCATAAACCAGTATTTTCCTTACATTAGTAAGGAAAATAAGTGAACTTAAACTGGTCTGGAAAATCTGCAATCCCAGTATTCATCTCTTTCATTCCTCAGTCAGAGGCAGTGAAGCAATGAGGTTAGTGACATTATCATATGTGCAAATCAGTCAAAAACATAACAAGAGAAACAGCCATGTTTTATCATCAGTCTCTCTTTTGAACTTGCCTCTTTGCAGCACTAATAGACTCTATTTCTGTTGTCCTTGAGAAAAACGTATTATTTTAATGCCTAGGGCACAAATTCACCACAGAAAAAAGAACACGAAATAATGAGGAAAGCCAACAACTATTACTGACTGCAAAAATACCATTTTGCTAATGGCCGCGGTGTGTTCTCATTATATAGTTCACAGATCAATTATCGTACAACACAAACATGAGAAGCTGAAAAGAGGCATCAGGTTTACATATTGTTACTCCTTAGTAGGTTTTGACATAAAAACCCATTTCCAAACTGGGAACATGACTGCATAGCAGAATCAAAACTGGAAACAGAATCAATAAAATCCAGTCAATGCCCAACCCTACAACCCTGTTCCTGATCTCTGACAGTTTGCCCTTAGATCAACAATGAGTCATCCTAGTATGAGCATGCCTGTTGATATGGTAATGTGTATGAGTGGCTGAAGTACGGCCCCTTACCTATGGGTTTGTCTTATAATACCATGCCACATGGGCCTTAAAAAAAATCACCTGCACAGCAACAACTAATTTACATACTAGCTTTTGGATAAAAATAACCAATAAAGGAGTTTGCCCCAAATGCGCGATACCAAATACAAAGTGTTGGGGAAAATTTCCAAGATGTTTGTACAAAACAGGTACAAAAAGGAGAAACATCACATGCAGTGAAACTGAGGCCACCATAAAATGTGTTAATTACACCTGCGTCAAGTGCGCCCATAGTGCAAAGTCCTGCGCCCATGAATAAATATGGACTGAGTTGCAGTTTAATCTACATGTGTGTTCTTGCCTGAAAGAGATTACGACATGCTCTCTTGTCTATGTGTTTACAACCAAAGGCTGCATGTCATCTTAATAGCCAATTTGTTCCGTTTTCCGTTGCAGGTCGGCCTGCATGTCTGCATGTGATGGTGTAATTTCTGTGTGGGTGTGGTCAGACACACTGGGTTTCACTCATGGGGTGGAAACCTGCTAAACATGCTAGTTTAAAGTGAACTTGTTTATCTGCAGGGTGATCTCACTGACTGTTGATGTGAGACAACAGGACTGTCTGGTTAAAGAGCACCATAATGTGACCTTCAAAAAAGAGAAAGGGCAGACATTAAGTTTATTAATTAGTTTCTTACTTTCTGCCAGGAACAGCTAAAAAACAGGAAGGTGGTAAGGGAAGTCGTGTCTGCTACAGATGTGTGCTAATGTTTTTTTAGACAAATTGCTGGACTGCTTTGAGGTCAAAAGTGATAAAAGTAGCAAACACAGCAAAAATCTACATTTCTAAGATGACTAGCTTTCTCACTTCTCTTCTATTCTACTAACTAAACATACAGTAATAATTACCCACAGCTGTAGGCTACAGAACACGTCACAATTACTGGTAAATACAAATGCTGCAGGACGTTCCGGGAGTGTCATGGAAATACAAACAGTGTTAAGCAATCCGAACTATATAAAATAACGAAACCACCTTATTCATACTGATAACGAAGTGCCACGGTTTGCATTTTCGTGACACAAAATCTAGATGATGTCAGTCATTTCAAATACGCCGGATTTCCTCATAAGGGTGTTTCTACGCAGAGTTCTTCCCTTCCAACTTCCAAGTATCAGGAAGGTTTACGACATTTGCGTAACTCGACATTTGACGATACGTACCGAGTAACTGACGTATAGCAAAAACTGCTGGGTTATCGAATACAAATTAGATGAATATTAACAAGACAATATACAAAACTATCAGAAATAGTGTACTGAATTAGTCACAGTCACTGACCTGCCGACAAAATTTTCCAAGACTGAGCTTTTCCCGGCGCTCTGTCCACCAACCACAGCAATCTGAGGAAGGTCTAAATTGCAACTCTGTCCAATGGAGCTGAAAGCGTCTTGAAGCTTGTTGATCAGGGGAATGAGGTCTTCCATTCCCCGGTTCCCCATGGCTTCGTTTTATTTGAGAGCTCCTTCAGCACAACGCAGACCAGAGGCTAACGCTACTCGCGCTAACTAGATAGGTAACGTTAGCTTAGCAGCAAGGTGCTCTCGGGTTACGTTGAAGTGTTGAGTTCCGCCGCGTCAAACAGCTCAAAGTTGTCTTCCTTCATTGAACACTGAAACGGTTACGGGTGACGTGCTTCACGCTAATATCATTTCCAGTTCTTTGAAGCGCGTCAAGGGAATAGTTTGTCAGTCGAAGCGGACGTTAAAGTCGCGAAACAAAACTTCCTTTACTCAGACACCATCCGGTTACGGTAGACCACATCCGATCAAAGCCGGTGACTAAAGTCCCGCCTTCTTCACCTAAAATCAGTGTTTCATTGGTTACTTTTTCTGCCGGTTTGCAAAGATAATATTTTGATTGGATGACTTAAAGGCGTGTTTGTATCACTTGAAACGAGCTCTTTCTTTCTGATTGGTCAGCTTGATTGTCAACTTCAGCCACTATATGTCACATGCTCGGTGCAATATGGCTGCTACAGTCGAACGTGGAGGTAATACAAATCTCTCACACAGCATGTCCCTTCAGAAGACGCTGTCTGCTGCCTCTCCACTCGTTCTTCGAATTGTTGCTGAATGTCCGGTTACAAAAGCAAGAGCTTGTGACCTGGTTTTGCCACACAGCGCCGTAAGCACTCCAGTTTTCATGCCGGTCGGGACCCAGGGGACCCTGAAGGGAATCACTGTGGACCAGCTGGAAGATCTGGGGTGTCAGATCTGTCTGGGAAACACATATCACCTGGGGATGAGGCCGGTAGGTAATACCTTAGTAGTAAACGATCTGTTGTTATCATGGGTTATCTAACTTTGATCAGGCTTATATAGATCAATTACAACTTTTACCTTGTATGGGGTTTTTTAAATTTCCCTCTACTGCCTACAGGGGCCGGATTTGATCGAGAAAGCCAATGGTTTGCATGGCTTCATGAACTGGAAGAGAAATCTTCTAACGGTGAGTGC
The DNA here is from genome assembly GCA_013358685.1 of Antennarius maculatus. Lineage (NCBI taxonomy): Eukaryota > Metazoa > Chordata > Actinopteri > Lophiiformes > Antennariidae > Antennarius > Antennarius maculatus. Next base: position 14,662,838 of record CM023620.1, on the reverse strand, counting down.
AACTTTCCCTCATTGAATCGATATCATCAATTAAAAGCAGAGGGTAGTTGTTTTATATTGGAAAAAGTAATAGATGTTTGTAAAATTTGCACTGATATCTTGTTTTTCCACTTTACTCCACTTATAGGACAGCGGGGGGTTTCAGATGGTGTCTCTTGTTGAACTCTCGGAGGTCACTGAGGAAGGAGTGAAGTTCAAGTCACCCTACGATGGCAAAGAGATTCTACTCAGTCCTGAGAAATCCATCAGCATACAGAACAGTCTGGGTCTGCATGGAGTAAAATGATGTTAATCTATATAACACTACTCTGAAATAAAATGAACATGCTTATGTTTTTGTCATTTTCCAGGGTCAGATATCATGATGCAGTTGGACGATGTTGTCAGTAGTACAGTGACAGGACCTCGTGTGGAGGAAGCAATGCACCGATCAGTACGCTGGCTGGATCGTTGCATAGCAGCGAATAAAAACCCAGACAGACAGAACCTTTTTGCCATCATCCAGGGAGGGTTGAATGCAGAGCTCCGAAAGGCTTGTCTAAATGGTAAAAGATCCTATTCTGGAGTGCTCGTCATATTTGGTTTGTACAGAAGAGCTAAAGTCGCCTTGAAAAACCAGTTACATGATTATCATTTTACACATTTGGATTTCCACTCGATTGCACCATGAATGCAAATACGTTTTTTATATTCTGATCCAATAAGGATGCAAATGTGAACCAAACAGGAGTCAGGCAATTTAGTAACATAGTTACTAACGATCTTGTTAATAATCTTGTGTAGGAAAAGTATCAGAATATGAGGAGACATGCGATAATATGTCTGTTGACAATTAAAAAACATCATATCTTGGTAATGATTTGGCAGAAATGAACATTTTGACAAATTAAAATATTTCATTCCTTTTCTCTAGAAATGACTCAGCGTGATGTTCCTGGTTTTGCCATTGGAGGACTGAGTGGAGGAGAAGAGAAAGAGGACTTCTGGAGGATGGTCACACTGAGCACTGACTACTTGCCACGAGAAAAGCCTCGCTATCTCATGGGTGTGGGGTATGTTTGCACTGTGTAGAAAAATGTCCTGGAAATTATGATGTTAAGTGGAATTAATTTTCTTGTAAATTGACATAAGAGTGTGTTTGATCTTCTTGCACTGCAGTTATGCTGTGGATTTGGTGGTGTGTGTAGCTCTGGGCTGCGATATGTTCGACTGCGTGTTCCCCACCCGCACTGCAGTAAGCCCCCTTCACCTTAGTCACTGATCATCACTTTAAATTGGTCAAGTGGCATCTAGGATTCCTTAAGGAGAACTGATTTCAGCTGTCTCCTGACGGTCCTGATTCTTTTCCCTCAGAGGTTTGGCTCTGCCTTGGTGCCCTGGGGTTCTCTACAGGTGAAACAGAAAATATACGCCAAGGACTTCCAGCCCATCGACCCAGACTGCCAGTGCCCCACCTGCAAGAGGTTAGCCATTTTTTTTGTATTTGGCATAGCTTAGAAGCTGTTGAAAAATGTTGTCTTCACGGTAAGTGTTTGTTGACCTGGTATCTCCTGCTATTTTAATTTTTTTCCTATGGTTTTTTGCTTGTCCATGGCAGCAAATCATATCTATTCCTAACAAATGATCTGGTTCATTTTTGAAAAGTGCACCAAACTGTGCACTTCTTTTACAAATTGTACATGTATACCAGGAATGATGCAAAATTAGCCTTTTTGTTTCCATGGCAACAATTTGGTGTCTAGCTTGGCCTCAAAAGAGGGTCAGGTCGGTTTCCAGAGGATATCACAGCTTATCTTAGTAGATATGTGTTCTTCTTCGGATTGTTTTTTACATGTAGAGTTTTTTTTTGTCTCTTTCTGATATTTATTTTTAACTGACTGCTGAACTAAAACACATTTTATGCATGCAAATGCGCTGAATTTTGTGAGGATGGGAAATATGCTGTCTCCTATTGGCTCCTGTCGTCAGTGCTGCAGTTTATTGCCAGCCTCCTATGTTGAAACATTTAGCAATTCATGCTGTAAATTTTGTTAAGCTAAAAAAAAAGATGTAAATAATATGCATGTTTTTGATTTCAGACACAGTCGGGCCTACCTACATGCTCTGTTCAAGAGCGACACTGCAGCCATGCATCACATCACCATCCATAACATTGCCTACCAGGTCAGTATTAGAAATGAAACATAACACTCACCATCACATCACGACTACTGTTAAAAACAAATAACAGCAAAAACATTGCCCACTTAAAAAAAAAACGCTTTAACTTACTTAATAATTGCTTTGACATTTCAGTTGGATAAAAAGAATAAAAATTGGTTGAGAATGAAAATGAGCTTTCTAGAAAACAAAGTGTTGAACATTTGATTTGTCATAACAGCATAATTTTTTGCTGATTTGGGATTTTCCTTATTTGCTTTAAAGGGTCTGACATGAAGACATTTACTGTGAATATTAAATGTGTTCTATCAATTTGTTACATCAGAAATCCTGCTCCTGAGAGATATCAATCCAAACCGTTCATTTGTGTAATGAGTTTTAAAATCTAATTGCGCTGACAGAAATCTGGCTAAAATAATGAGGTTTGCAATAAGTATTTGACATGACTGACACGATGTTCATAGTCATGTAATGCCTTGACCCTCTCCACATGTCAAAGTGACACCAACTTCCTTAGCTGCATTGACATTTTCAGAATAATAAAGAGTCTCTTCCTGAGACGGTTGTGTCCAAAAATATAACATTGATGTTAAAATAGGGTAAAAGATCATGTTTATTATCATACGCGTTCATTTTATTGGTTTTTTTTTATTTGCCCGTTGATACCACGTAAACAGAGTGTCTCTAGGGGCCATGTTGTGTGGTCTACATTTTTGATTCAAAGTGAAATAGCACAAGTGTATATAGTACTTACTGTGAAATATGTACATTTATCAGAGACGTTGCCATGGTGAATTATAGCAAGCAAACATTCTTAATGTATATTCTGATGCTGACCTGTAAGTAACTCACACACTGTGGATCGTAGATTCATTTCCCTCTAGGGATCAATAACCATGTTGTTTTTCTGTAATTCATCAATATTTTTTCTCTGTAGCTCACCCTGATGCATTCTGTGAGACAGAGCATTGTGGAAGGCCGATTCCCTGAGTTCATACAGACGTTTATGAAGCGAATGTTTCCGTCTCGTGACCAGTACCCCGGATGGGCCGTCGACGCTCTCGCCTCAGTCAACATCACACTGGAATAGAATCTGGAAAGAATCCTGTATAATCTAAATAAGTTTTTAAATTACATGGTATTTTATAACTTTTAAATTACTTTTTTAATGGAGAACTGTTTTTTCACTCATTGTTTATATTTGTATACACTTTGCCTGTTTTGTTGGCAATGAGAAAATAGTTTTTTGATCTGAAGGGATAAACATTGTCTTTTGTTACAAACTGCAAATTATCCTCTTAGTTCACATTAGGATGATGTGAAACTGAATGGCGTTTAAATGAGGTCTGAAACACATGAATAGTTTGTCTGATATGCGCAGACAGTTTTTGTTACCATGGATACACATCTAGGCCTGCCCACTTGAAATGTTTTGCTTCCCTGTCAAGCTATTTTTGGAATTTGCTTGTACCTGGGTCCATTACAGTGTGTTTTTTTTATTTCTGTGTTTGCTTAATTGTTTGTTTTGCAAAGACTTAGCATTGGTAACGGTGCTGTATCTGTATTCTGGTGCTTTACACCACATCGACTCAGAGTTGTCATCGAAACGAGCAGATAATGAATCCAGACTGTTGTTTTCGTGATGACCACTAGAGGGAGAAGTAGTCAAGAAGAAATCCAGTGATTGTCTGCAAAGTTCTCATGCTCCAAAAAAAAAAAAAAAAAAAAAAAGACTGGGCTCAGAGCAGAGCTGTGGGAGGACAAACAAACATTAATATCAAAATTATTCACATACGCAATCCATCGGGATTGTATTAAAATATCAGTACTTATTGTTATTCTATTTTTCCTCATCAATTCAATAGGCGATTGTTCTTCTTGACCCTCTGAGGGGAGGTTTTGTTTGGTGCTTACAAAGGTTCTGCTTTATCGAGAGTCAATTGTGTGTGATTAATATTAATCACTGAAGTTAATTTGAATAACACCTGTTGCCTGTGGCTTTGAGTCAAAAGCCCTCTCGAGGATCCCTTTTGAATTCAATTAAAGCTTCAGTTTTCACTACATGCTCCACAAGATTTGACATTTAGTGAGGGACAAGCAAAGATCCAGCAAAGGGTATCACTGCGATACAAAGTGTGGGTTTGATGTCTAATAATAATATCCAAGGGTGTAAGTGTCTACTTATTAGTTTCAGAACGAACTAAAATATTCATACTGTGATTAATGCAAATAGTGACTTCACCAGGACATTCTGTATTTCAACTCAGATGAACATGTAGTTTTCAATATTAGAAGGCATCGATTTTTCAAAAAGTTCTCGTTGAGAAATCGTGTTTTTGGTGAGATCCTGCGTGTTTTACTCTGATGGATTTTTTTTATTTTTTATTTTGTAGGAGAGAGCAACTGCGCTCAGAGCTCGTTTCATAATCTTGCGCTAAATAAATTGAATATTCTCGTGTATATTTCAGCGAGATAGTTTACGACATGGTGTTTGTACCTCCTTAAACTGACTAAAAAAGATTAAGAACATTTAAAAAAAAATGTAATAGAATACCAGATGATTATAACTTCAGAGATACAGTGGCTCTCTATGCAAAAATAGTAATTACACGTAAGCGTTGTTCGAGTCGCGCCTGAGACGCGCGCAGGTCTCAGAAGTCTGAATAGATGTTGGTCACGTGTGTATGTAGAACATTAACATCACCATTCAGGACCGGAGAGGATTGTGGATACATTATCCTACATGGACACTGCTTATTGCACAATATTGTGGATTTTCTGCGCACATTTTTCCCGTAATTGTTGCTTTAATCATTTCTGAATCCTTACGGTCGGTCCGCGCTCAGCTGAGACAGGGAGGATGCTGGTGTTGGGGGAGACAACCAGTTGCTCCCCAGCTGCCACAGTCAAAGTGGAGCCTCCCCTGCGCATCGACGGATGAACATCCTCGACCTGTTGCCTTACCGGGAAGAAAAGTAGAGCCGCCAAAAAAAAAAAAAAAAAACAGAAAGAAAATAAGTTAATTTTTCCATGGAGGAGTGAGGTTCGAATGCGATACGATGAGGTGTATCAATGCGTTGGTTATTAATTTGCGTTTTGAATAGCAGAAAGAAGAGGAACAGAGTTGATTTTTGTGGGGGTCCTCCTCGTGTGGAGGTGCGGTTTGCGGTTATCTCAGTATCTGGACTGTGAGAAGGAGGACCATGGTGGAACTGGAGAAGGAGGTACTCCCGCTGCCCCCTCGGTATCGGTTCCGAGACCTGTTGCTCGGGGACTGGCAGACCGACGATAGGTAAGGATGCAGCTTCTTGCGTCGTTTACGCACAGCGCACCGAATCCGTTGCGCATTTGTGCGCCATGAGAGCACGAAGTCATTTGTCTTTATAAAAAAAATAAAAAAAAAACCTCTTTTGTTTGTCATTTTTATGTTCCCCTGGTGAAGTCATTCATCCAGGTGTGTGAATGTGCGGAGTGTTTTACTTCCAGCAGTGCTCTTCTGCTGTTATGGATGCTGCAACAGGTTTTTTGCTCGTTGCCCAGAGTGCGCAGTGGCGACTGTTGCTGGTATAACAATATTATCCCAGCAAAAACAATGAATGAATTAAACCACGCAAGAAAACAAATCGCCTTGACTTGAGGATAAATATTCAGTATTATAGTAGTTCATATTAGTATTACTTTATTTTTTTGGTAGCGCACACCTTACATTTCTAAAATTCTTTTGGCAATCAATCAGGAAGGAAACACAGGATGAGCAAGTGAGGTAAACCTCCAGTCCAGTGTGTTGCCCTATTTGTGTTTCTCCTCATGCCACAATTGAGATTTACAGAGATCCCTCTGCCACCTGGACAGACAATTTCAAGGGGATGCCTCGATAACCGACAATTAACCTTTGCTTACACTCCATTTGCAGAGCAGTAAATCTGACGCTCTCTCCGACATGCATTGCTTAATTTTGCCATTTCATTACGCTGTCTGATAGAAACCCTTAACCTCTATTTCATGCATGGTCTCTCTCTCTTTGCTGGGTGAAAATTAAAAGCAGAACACTTGTGGTTTTGAGTGGTTGATTTGAGATAGACCATTTAGAATCCTTGTGATTGAAAGCATCAATCCAAGTCCAGCCACTGGCAGGCAATATTAGAGACACTGCTTCACGCTGCCAGACATACTTGACAATTATGCACATCATATTGAAACCGTCAATGCAACACCATCCAGTATTGACCTTTTTGTGACAGATACAACCAATGTGGTGTAGCTGCTTTGAACCCCCATTTGGATCAGCTAAAAACAAAAAAAGTCATCCTCAATCCGGTGCTGCTAGTCTGGCCTTTCATAATTCATCATCTATTGCCCAGGGAATCGTGTGTCCACACTAGAGTTCAATTTGACCCCAGTCTACCTGAATACAGGGATTCAGTGGCTCGGGTGGCCGCTTTTTCTTGGAACGAACAGAAGGAGTCCGGGCCCCACGTCATCTAGGTGAGCACAGTCAGGCGCCACAGACGTGTTTTAGTACTCTCTAAAAGTGGCGTGGGTGAGTGTGTTCAGCGTTGATCGCTCTAAGGCCCAAACGGTAGGGGCTCAAATTAACCTTCACATGAGGTAGGTCTGAATTATGAGTATTTGAATCCAGCAAAGCAGAAATCCAGGTCTTTGTGTATCTGTTGTGCAAAACTGAGAGCACGGCTCAGTTTCTGTGTGCATGTTTACGAGCATCTGTACAGACTCATCTATAAATGTCCAAACACCTGGGAGAGAAGGACAGTCAGCGCGCCACGATGTTGATCTCAGTGCCCAGAGAGTATTAGTCGGTATAAAATGAACTGATTAGATGAAAAGCCAGAGCTGTAATTGATAGTGACAGAAAGCTTAATTAAGGCAGAATCGCACCGGGTTTGTTTGTCATGGTCTATTAATCCACAAGTCTCAAAGTTGCAACCTTAAAGAAGCGATTGGTCCCATATGTCACGCAGTTTGACAACACTTCAGCACAAAAATATGCTCAATCCAAATGTCAGCATGTGCAAAGCTCATCCCCTTGACATGTATGTTTGCACTTATTACCGAGCCCTATATTCCATTCAAACCTCTGTGGGCTCCCTCCTGTCCGCCTCAGATCGCACTATGTGTGTGTGTGTGTGTGTGTGTGTGTGTGTGTGTGTGTGTGTGTGTGTGTGTGTGTGTGTGTGTGTGCGCTTCTGTCCATACGTCACTGCCTTCACAACCAGAAACTCTCCTCCAGGTTTCAGATTTGATTGAAGTGCCTTAATACCGTGCTTTTCCCTCTTTCAAGAGCTCCAACCCAGTGGAATCCATTTTGATCTTACCATTGAAGAGTCCTCATGTTCAGCATAGACTCAAAGATGGCAATTGATCATTCATTTCCCATAAAGGGATCTCTAGAACCCTAGTTTTTGCTGTTATTTATATCTGTAGTACCTTCCTTTTCAAAATTTTCACGCTTTTTTTTTTTTTGTGGACCTGTGTCCTTGACTGCTGTCTGTGGATGTGTGTGTCTGAGCTAAGCTGACTGCCCAGGCCATCAAGATTAAGCCCTTAAATATTTTATACTTTAATTTGACAATTTTAATTCCTTTTTTTCATTAAATAAGATTTGTGTGTACAGATGAACCACAGATACATTAGAATCTTTTATTGAAACCCCAACCCTCTGTATGTTTTTGGTAATTTTGTCTGAACTATTATCTTCATATGTGTCGATCCCTAATCTGTAATTCTTGCAGATAAGGACTTAGATGCAGAGAAGAGAAGCCAGATCACAACCGAGCAAGGATCTAAACTGGAAAACAGTCCCACTCAGTTCTTAATTCATATATACTTGATTCCTTTCCTCGTCTCCTTGTCAATTTGAATGAGACAAGGGGGAAAGATCCAATGAGCGAGGAGTCAAGTCCACCGCTGTTGAACAAGATGAGACGTTTGTGCTTTAGCACCATAAAGCTGATCTCAGTTAAACATTACGTGAGCCACAACTGCAACATCTGTTATCTGGTTAACGTCCTCCTCAGAGGAATACTCCTGCTCATCCAAGGAGGATGTAAACACTGGACAGATGAATTCAAGAGGAACACTTGCTGCTTATAGGTGTAAGGATGTGTGTGGATCCTCCAGTGGATCCTCATTTATCGTTCACAGGAGGAAGTGAAGCCTCCGTAAAGATGATGCAGCGAGGTCAGTTTCCAGGTCATAGGTGGGATAATGTTGGAGACAAGGAGGCAAAAAAGGAAGAAAGGAGAGGAGATGAAACCACAGATCAGAAGGAATTGCAAAGACCAAATTCGCTTGGGGAGGGGGACTAACAAGAAAAACTCATCAAGCCAATGATAAAGGTGGGAGGAAAAACAAAAGATAGAAAGTGTTAGAAACATGACACAGGAGGGAAACATCTTCCAAATGAATCGGGGAAACTGCGAAGACAAAAAACACAAAGAGTGACACGGTGTCATGTAAGCGATCAGCATCAATGACAGTCCTCCTGAAATATGTCAAGGACAGATGAATAGGAACATTTTAACAATCGCGTTGCAATTACACCGACAACACTTATATTATGTGGCGGTGAGTCAGAGGCTTCTGTTTTGAGGAAATGCCAGATGAATAAATAATTAAAGCTCTTTTGCAGGCTGATGACAAGCATTTTATCAGTATGAGGTAGCTAAATGAACATGTTATGTACGCGTCTTATCACAGCCCGGTCGACCCGAGCTTCCCATCTCCGCCTTTTCATCTAACGCTCCTGTCTTCCCATCCTCGGCACCCTTCAATGTCAATTGAACTTTTCGCACTGTGTGAAAATTCATTCTCCAAAGAATGAATTTTGGCTAATGTACAGCAATTACTGTGTTGCAGCGTTGCAGAGTAATATACCATTCTTCTTGGCGTCGATAGCTTGTTGATAACGGCCTATAAACACACACATCACTCCCAGCACAGCTCGGCTCATATGTTTAATTTGTCAGAAGTGAAATGAAATACAGTCTCCATTTCTGCACAATAGAAAACCTCAGCTGGAGCTTTCCATTGGAGTCCTGGATTACCATACAAATGACAGCCTTTTGTCCTTTGAAAAATCTGTTATTAGCTGCCACATCGTCCACATTTCTCTGTCTTAGTCTAGTCTCCGCCGCCCCGTCTCTTCCTCCCTTATTTCTTCAAGTCCCCTTAATCTAGTAAGGCCAGGGTAGAGCATGATCCATCAATATTGACAGTATTCGTACCACTTTAATGCTTTCACTTCACTATGCGATGGATGTCCTTTACTGAGCCTTTCAGTCATGTTGTTAATAAGACGCTTTAGAAAGCTGACAGCTATCTCTGTTGAGAATTCTGGAGTCATGGATGTAAGACGCATCACGACTGCAGTGCGTAGCTGGCATAAAAAGGAGGTTGTTAGTGACGGAGAAATGGCTGCTTTGATGAGAAGAGTCACTCTGTGGAAAGGTGATTTTATCATGGTGGAGCCTGGCTTGGTGAGATAGAGGACGATAGAGATCACGCAGACCTCACAATGACTTTCACGACTCACACAGCCACACAATCCTGGGAAAGCGGAATGAAGTTAACTTAAAATTACCTGCGTTACTGATGGAAATTAATTGTGAAGCTTTGCGTGAGTAAGGAGAAGCATGGGTCCAAGAGCAGGGTCAATAAATAAACCAATGCTCAAGACCTGACAAGTGTTTATTTCTATTTATTTGAAAAAACCATATAAAAAAACAATTAAGGGAAAAATTAGCCTGAGAGTAAATGAGGGGGCACGGGGGAGACGAGGCTGGTATTAAGTCCGAGGATGATCCTGAAACAAAGAAAACGGTGAACATGACACCTCGTGAATACGAGCAGCTGCTGTCTTTGTAAGTTGTGTTTAGTGCACAGAAGACATTACCTTGAAGGTTTGCTTCATGTAGTTATCTTATTCCTTGCTTGCCGTAGTTGTTTTGCATACATTCATATACAGAATGTGCATTTCGGGGCGCTAAATGAGGCCTTGTGGACTCAGAGGTGGGGGGAGAGCGAGCTGCTAAGCCATGCTGTCATAGGGGATCACAAATGCAGTTGTCCACTGATCTCAGTTCCCCTATTCCCAACATGCATTAGTTTAGTGCACCGCACGAGTTTCAGATGGTAACAGACCAAAGACACCAGGGACGGGCAATAAAGATGATTCCTCTCATTTTTCACTCCTCCTCCTCCTCACGTCTTCCTCACAGCCGTGGTTTGAAGACAGTTTTAAAAATGATGGACATCTAACGCTGATTTGATAACATGTTAAATATCTGTGCATATCTGAGGATGATGTAGCCTGCAGGGAGCGGGAGATAGAATGTCATCGGGGAGGTTTTTAATAGAATCATGCTTCAGTGTAAGCTGCATTTACTCCATGACTGACTGATGAGGAGGTCTGTTTTTAGCGAGCAAAACATGGATCCAAACAGTGTTTCTCCCTGAATCTAAGGGTGAAGAGGAATCGTTCAGTTTGTTGTGTTCTGCTCTTCGTTCAGTGAGTGTGTTAACATATCCTACTCTAAGCCACAAATGGTGAATGATCATTTGAGGAAAGGATGAGGCAAGACTCCATTACGTCAGAGAACGGGGGGGGGGGGGGGGGGGAGGAGAGGAGGAGCGGCTGGGGCTCGTGGACTGATGATGTATGGAAAGTTAGAATCCATCAGAACCCAGAGGCTGCTCAGGAAATGGCTCCGAGTTGGAGCCACAGTCCACTATTACTACTGTCAATACACTGTGGGACAGATTACACTCTTCTTGCAAATGATTGCTCTCATTTTCTTGCTGTGCAATTTCAGTGGGGGATAAATAAACTGCGTGTGCACATCCACAATGATGAAAAAGAAAATGCATCGATCAGCTATAGGCTGGATTTTAGTCACACATGTTGTGTTGTGGATGTTATTGTTTCAAGGCGTTGCTCATTAATAATTTATTCTACAGGTATTTCCTTGTTTCACGTACTAAAATCAACTTTATGGCAACAAATAGTATTAAAAATATCTGGCATTCTTTTGATCTCACTTTTCAGTCGGCGTTGATGGAGTAGAGAGAAACTTGTCTTTCAGCAGCAGAAAGAAAAACACGTCTTTAGAGTCTGGTACATACGTTTATTCATGCTTGTGCATCTGGGTCATGGACGAGCTGTCCTGACGTCTGTTGGCTGAATGAAGCGGGGCCCACCTTGTTTCTGTGAAGCTTTTAGAGCAGCCTGATGGCGATGTGCAATTTATTTCCCTCTTGTCAACCTATTGAGGTTCTCCTGCTCTCATTTTGTAGTCAGCGTATGTTGTTATTGTGTGTCTTTGTCTGCTTTTTTTTGGTCTTTGCTCTTTCAGCTGTGCCCTCTTCTCAGAGGATCCCCCATTCACCCTTAAGCGGTGCAGTATTCTAGTAATAATCTTCACAGTGGTTCTTTAGAGGCTCCGTGTTAGTTTTCATCAATGAAGGCACTTCTTTAGAAATAAGATTTTGACTGGTGACTCTTCCTTAAATTTGTCTAATAATTTAATCCTTGAAGGGTTGATTTAATAAATTCCAGGTCGCTTGCGATAGACCATCTCTAGATGAATCTTGTCTAACTGAACATTCAGATGCATCTTTTTTCCCTTCCCTTTCCATGTTTTAATATCCACTATGGATTCTCTTTCCAAAGGCTTTCTCTGAATAATAAATGCAGTCGTTGTTAATTTGAACACTGATCATTGATTCCAGGTGGAACTTCTCCCTTGCTTACCTTACGTCTTGTTTTTTTTGTTTGTTTTTTTTTTATTCCCACTGGTTCGAATGCTATTTCTCAGTTCTGTGTGGAGGTTGTGATGAGTGAATGCTGAGCTGTTGTGCACGCATATATTTGGGTTTCTTTATTCTCTTCAACTGTGTCATTATATGGCTAGTGCTGTGTCATTATGGAGCACAGGCATGGGTGGAAGCAGCAGGAGAACAAGGTTCAGTATTCTCCCTCTCTCTTTCTCTCTCTCTCTCTCATAGATCCTCCTCCGCATGCCCCCCTCTGTCGTTCTGTCCATCTGTCTGTCTATTTATTTGTCTGTATTTTTGTCTCTCCCCTCTCTCCCTCTCTCTCTCTCTCTCTCATTCTCTGTTTCTCTTTTTCACACTTCAACTCTCACAGTGCACATCCAGTATGGAAATGTAAAATTGTCTCCCTAGGCTCAGACTAGAAATGCAATGCCTTGCCCCTTTCTTAGTGTACTTGAGTTTCCAGCTGTTAGAGCTGATGTTTGTACATTATTAGTCAGTAATCGCAGGAATTGCTTTGATAAACTGATATATTTATGGAGGAACATACAGAAATTGCCTCACTCCTGCTGTCTCTGGGGCTTATTTTCTCTTGGTAGTTTCTTAATTCAGTGCAATGTGTTTTTTATTCCACACAAAGCAGCTTTTGTCAATAAATATGTCATCATTTATTTTCCTCATGCTTTTTTGGAGGGGTTTTGAGGGGTTGATGTACGCCCGTTGCCCAAAGGTTGCAAACATGATGTGCTTATATGTCTTTTGTCTTGAAATAATGCTTTTTATGAGTTTTTAATGTGTTTTTCTCCCCCATTCTCCTCTTAGATTAAAGATATCAGCTCTCAATCTATCCCAGAGCTCAGCTCAATATTGGACTATATTTCCACTTTATTTTTCATCCTCTGTTGTACGCTCAAGTGGAAACGCTCTCCCTCCGAGAGACACATGAAGAACAAAGTGACCTCTTAAATTAGCCCCCTCTCCCGATTAGTTACCATAGCATCTTGTCAAAAAGGTTGGAGAAGTTTCTAGACTGTGTTGAATGATATGCATGAATGCCCTGTTTTAAAAACATATGACACCATTGGTTTCAGGCAATAACAAACCAGGCAATAAGGAAGTAGAAATTAGGCTGGAAATACACTCTTACTGGTCAAATGTAAAGTTGCAGTCCCAAATGGGTTTGGCTGTAAAATGGGACATTAGGTTTAGGGAGCTCAAGCGTTAAAGCTGTCACCATTTCAGTTTGTTATGTGGATAATTATCTAAATAGTTGCCACAGCGGAGCGCTAAGAAGCCGTGTGCAGTGATCTCAACAGAAACACTTCTAGCAGTATAGAAATGAACTAAACAAACATTAATGCCTCATTGAGAACTCTACATTTCCATAATCATCTGCACTGCTGTCTGAATAGTTCCAGACCTTTGTGCAATAAACCATGCACTGCAGGAAGATACAAAGATCTGATTTCCTTATTTCTAATGTTAGTGTTCAAGTTCAAATCTTTTTAGTCACTGAAATTTTGATTTAGACCTAGGAAGAAAATCTTTCCTGTGAGCAAGATTATATTAACCGAATATGTATAATTCCCAACTGCAGATTTTTATGTGGATGAATAACAATATTTACTTCAGAAACAAGTGGAGATGATTCCCCGTGCTTCTTGCCACCACGGCATTGACAGTTTGATTGCTCCGTGCATGAAAGAGCTCATGCTGTCATATGGTCAATTAGCTCAGTATGACCCCCCCCAAACACACACACACACACACACTGATGCACACATGTTCCCTTGCTTTCCTTATAGCTGATACTGCAGTGCATCCCTCCCCCCGCCCCCCTCCAGCTGCTCGTATATCCGTTTTTGAAATGTAAAGATGCAATTACACCCCTTGGGGTTGGCCAGTCTTTTTTTTTTTTTTTTTGAGGGGTGTGAGGGGGGGTCTGCTGTGTGTGTGTGTCAGCATGTTCTTCTGTTTTCCATCATGCGTGCAGAAGCCTTATTGTTAGCAGGCTGCTCCGAGCAAAGGGAGCCATCAAGCAGTTGGAGCAGGCTAACGCCTCCGAGGGTTGAACACACTTCACAAGTATCTGTTTGTTCACATCTGCTCACGTGAGAAGTAAGGCAAAGACAGCGAAGCCCATGTTGCCATAGCAACAATGAGGGAAGCCAGCACCCCCCCCCCCTTCCTTCTTCCTTACCCAATATTACAACTACAGTACAGTACATCAATGGGTTTGGTCTGCCTATGTCTACACATGTAAGCTTCCCGAGTCACTCGGGAACCCTGGGAAGACCCCCCCGCCCCCCACATCTACACCTACACACACTGACACACACTGACACACACTGACACACACACGCTGCCTCCTCCTCATGCAGACAGGACTATAGATTGCTGTTGTTCTGCTTCTTTCATCCATCCCCGTGTTGTGTGGAGACCACCGGGGGGCTGGCGTTTCTCACACACAACCTGAGTCATTCCGTCTTCCCAACATAGGATGAAAGGAGGGCGACTGAGAAATCTCCCCTGAGGTGGTCAGACAGGAAATACAGTCACCTTCAGTCCCGCTGGTTATGTGTCTGCCTACATGTAAGAGCTGTGTTAAGAGCATGTCTGTGATTTTCATCAGATCGCTATGTGAACGCTCACGTCTGACGAGTGTGTGAACGCTCTAATAATCCTAATGTTCCACTCACAGGTGTGTATGTTGGGCTTTTGCGCATACAATAGGTATGTGTGTGTGTGTGTGTGTGTGTGTGTGTGTGTGTGTGTGTGTGTGTGTGTGTGTGTGTGTGTGTGTGTGTGTGTGTGTGTGTGTGTCTATGTGTAATTGGGGTGTGCTAGAATGGAAGGGGAGAGAGAACAGTAATTATGGCCTCCCATGTTCAGCAGAAACATCAAAAGGAAGTAATTTGTTGCTCTATATTTAATCAGTGGAGATAACGGGACTGACTGCAGCTGTCTGGGCCTATGGGCAGGACGACAAGCAGGAATACCACTTCCTCCAAAACCCATTAGTCTGTAATGCAACCAGACACCCTGTTTTGTTTCCACAATTTTTCACTGTGCAAATAATCATTGTCACCCTGTCATTCCCTAATTCGCTCAGCTGTTCACATTTTTGTTGTTCTCCTCCTTCCCTCTCTCCAATCACTTGACTACAACCGGGTGATTTCACCTCCTTTAATCACCTGCAGTGCCCCTTATTTCTCCTCTTTTTTTTCCCTCCTCATCCTCTCTCTTTCTGCCTCTCTTTAGGGTGCAGGTAGAGTTCTACGTGAATGAAAACACTTTCAAGGAGCGCCTCAAGCTGTTCTTCATCAAAAACCAAAGATCCAGTGAGTTTCCTTTGTTTGGGGATCACGTTTTCTCTCTGTATAATAATCAGTTAGTGTAATTCTCTTTGCTGCTGTCATTCTTACTCTGCATCTCATCACTATATTTTTTAAATGTTTGATGTGTCTGATTTGTGATTTTTTTTTTTTAAATCATGTGGGTTGATTTTCTCATACATAAAGTGATTTAATATGTGCAATCACAACACTCTAACTTGAAGTAGATTGAGTTGTATTTTTTACTTAATTACTTAATTAAAAATTTATTTCATGAGACTGTCTATGTTTGTTGGCATAATAAACTAACTAGAGTAAACAAACCATAATCATTCCCACATATGCTTTATTTAAAAGCTGTGCTATAGAGAGTATTTTGTGTGAGTGGAGAGTTTTTTCTTTTTTTTTTGTCTGTCTTCTAAAGCCTTTCTTATCATTTTAATCGCATTAAAGTTCACAACAGTTCAAAGCATCCAACAGAGTTCTGGAGAGATATACAAAACATGCAAGAAAATATATATATATATATAGAAAATATATATAGAAAAAAAATATATATATATATATATGTATATTTATATTGTATATATATATTGTATATATATTATATTAAATATATTGATTTATATTGTGTGTATATATATATATATATATATATATATATATACATACATACATACATACATACATACATACATACATACATACATACATACATACATACATACATACATACATACATATATATATATATATATATATATATATATATATATATATATATATATATATATATATATATATATATATATATATATATATATATATATATATAATTAAACAAAGTATATCTTATAAAAATCAGCTTGGGGTACCTGTTCCTGAATATGATCTTTTTTGTGTTGCAGGTTTGCGAGTGCGAATGTTTAATTTTGCATTGAAAGTGCTGAGCTGCCTCCTCTACATCGTTCGAGTCCTTCTGGACAACCCGCAAGAGGGGAGACAGGACTGGTGAGAGATGTGCTGAAAACAGGGGCTTAATGGGGTGAAACAAAGTCTGTGAGTGTGGAGGCCTGATAGCAGGAACAGGTGCATCAGGTCAATAGCAAAAATAACAGTGTGTAGAGAAAATCCCATTAATGGGTTGGATGTGAGATGGGGGTCAAGATCCAATCAGTGAAGTAATATGATATGTGGATTGAGGTCCTCTGTTAGTAACACAAGATAGACATTTTGTGTGTGTGTGTGTGTTTTTATTCTTTTGTAGTGTGACTGGCGTAAACTGCACGAAACAGAACGCATCTTCTCGTCCCTGGAGCGAATTTGATTGGTAAGTCTCCAATCAGAATTGATGGCCCGGCCCCGCTGGGGAAGGACAATGAGACACCCCAGGGGGACTGGCAACCCCAACACGAGCCCTCCGCCTCGGAAACCTTGTACAACATAATCAATGCAATTTCACTAAACTGACGTAATTCACAATACTAATATTGAACATTGCAGATCCACCTTTATTTTTCACAATCCAGTTGTATGGATTAGCTGTCAGGATTATATGCATGTAGTGCCTGTGCAGCCTAATCAACAGCGATCTAGTGGAGATAAAGGATGTAATCTACAGCAGCAGAGAGGGAGGGAGACCAGGAAGTGGACCCGAGGCTATGCCATGTCTCCTTCTTAGGCACCTATTGATCTAATTGGTGGCTGGTGACACTGACTAAGCTCTGGCTCCACATGAATAAGGAGCCTGACAAAGTGAGCTCGGGGAAGGGGTGGGCCGCCTCCTGGGCAGTCGACTCATTGGAGCATATCAGATCGCAAGCAGGCAAGCAGCCATGATAAGCCCCAGGGTGTCTTTGGCAAAACACTGGCAATAAGGCTGTAAATTTCCATCTGACTTTGTGATTATTACTTTCCTTTTACAATACAAGCACATTTGCACTGGTTCACTCCACTTTTGTTAGGTTGTAAACAGCATAATTCAGTTTTATGTAGCGACATGAGCAGAGGTCCCTGTCCGCTGGGTTCGGGAAATAACTTTTATGTTTTGTCCATTTCAACGGTCCCCCATTTAATCTTTCTTTTTTATGTCACATTTGTCTGTTTTCTTTCACTCTGTAGGAAATTGATCATCTGGGTGGAGAGGCCTCTACCGCTGTGGACGCTGCAGGTCAGATGAATCAGTACACGCCCGTGTGAACAAGGCCTCTCCCTGGTTACACGTCAGCTAATCAAAACGGGGTGGTTTTTTTTGATGGTTTATCAGCATTTACAGCACAGGATTTTAGCGGGTACATTTGCAAAATCAAAATTGTTTTACCGGACAGCAATATTAACACGTACAGTATGAGCATGTTCCTAATGCACGCTGTCAGACAGCAGAGCATCTCCTGCTTCACTTAAATCTGTTTCCTCAATCACCAGCACGCCCACTGATTCCACCTACGCTTTTCTCTTCCATCTCTGCAACTCCGAATTTCTCTCTCCCCCCGATCTCTCTCCGACTATCTTTACTCCTCTCTGTCTGCTGTCCCTCTTCATATCTCTAACACACTCTCCCTCTCTCTCCCTCCTCCTCTTTGCAGGTGCTTGTGGCTTTCATCAGCTTTTCAGAAACTATGTTGCTCGTGTATCTCAGCTACAAGGTGAGTTATTAAGGGGCCCCTAATGGCTAAGATGCATCATGTGATGTCTGGTGGCTATGATGTCTGTATGTATGTGGGCATACAATCAAACAATAGCCAAAAATCGTTGGGTGAATTCTAAGCCTGGTTTCATCACCTGCTCTCGCTGACCCAGTTCTCGTTTTGCTGCTGCTGTCTGCATGGTTTTCCCACCACTGTGGTGTAAACACTCTGTGCACCCCAGTCAAAGCATAATAAGTAATATCGCTCAGCTAACCAGATAACAGAAGCTACAGTAGGAATGAGGCGTGCATGGTACAAAATAAAAGTTGTAACCGTTTCCTTGATGCTTTCATCCCAGCGGTGGGTGGGGAGATCTGTGGTCAGAGGTCAGTCTTGGCATTCATCCTTCTTGACCTAAGTTGTTTTTTTATCCCGTACTCACTTCACTATCTCGATGCAGCTCCTTTGGTCTTCTATTTTAAAATCACCTCATGAGGCCTTAATGCTTCTTCAGCAGCGTAATGTTATTGATACATCAGAAAGATTTTATCCAAGGCCCCCGTGTTGCTAAAGTGGGGGTCCAATCAATGAACGGGTTGCCCTCCCTTTGATGTATTTGACAGTATAATCCCATAAAGGGCTCCCTCTGCAGATTACTCTGGAAGCTAGAGTTAGCATTTAGAGCTGACGGATTCCCGTGGATATACCCTGTGTCTGTCCGCCCACGCTAGTCAAATACAGGTCAGTCATATGTAGGTGGCAGACACATAAAAAAAAAAAAAACAACGGCTGACATCTTAATTGAGTTGCAAATAATCCTACATTTCCTCCCAAAGGGGACGAGTGAATTGTACGACCCTTAGAATATATCCCCATATATTTTGTGTGATGCAGAAGCCAGTCAGTCAGTTTGATGCCCTCTACAGTCAGGTCTGTGTTGCGTTTACATTGTTTCCTGACCCAGCACATGTTTTTTTTTGTTTGTTTCCAGGGCAACGTCTGGGAGCAAGTGTTACGTGTCCCCTTCATTTTGGAAATGATAAGCGCCGTCCCATTCATGATCACTGTGAGTAGAAGGGTTTGCACTGTTAAACACAGCAGCATCATTGTCTCACATTGAACTGAAATCACACATTTAAAACAGTAAATCAGAACAGAGAAGTCATGTGACCTACATTCAAGCTGACTGAAGCCTTCTGTTCTTGACAGGTGATTTTGCCCTCCTTCAGAAAACTCTTCATCCCTGTATTTCTCAATTGCTGGCTGGCCAAACACGCATTGGAGAACATGATAGTGAGTGAAGGACTATCTTCCTTTACACAATCCCTTTCATTTTGTCATCTCTATTTTTTCTGCTCTATTTTTTTCAGTCTGTTTTCTTTTTACAGTGAAGGTAAACCATTCATAAAATATCTAATCGTATTATCGGAGCTTTTCACATTCTCACTTTCGTCTCTACTATGACATCTACCCAGCATGACTTTCTTCATATTTTTTAATAAACTGTCTTCCCTCTGCTCCATATATTAACACTTTGCCATTTTCATCATCTTTATGGATGATATTTTTGTTTCATATATTGTTTTTATTGTCTTCTTCCTATTGCCCCTAAATTGAATTTTATTCTCATTCTACACCTTCACACTCTTATTGTTTTTGTTTCCATATACGGACTGCTTTCCGTGTCTGTCTCTCTACAGAATGATCTCCACAGGGCGATCCAGCGAACGCATTCGGCCATGTTCAACCAGGTGGTGATACTCGTCAGCACGCTGGTCTGTCTCATGTTTACATGGTTGGTACCCCAGCTGCTGATACTGGTCTGAGGTGGAGGAAGAAGGGGGGGGGGGGGTGTTGGACAGGAGAGGAAAGGTGGCGGAAAGGAGGAAAGACGCTGTAAGGGTGTGGATATAGTGCCATAGTATGATTCATACAGAAAGACAATGATTTTGGAAATCAAACCATGACCATTGCTGCCGAATTCAAAAGACAGAAAAGATGGAGAGCAGAGATATAATATGTGCTGAGAGTGAGACAGTGTTTCTGAAACGATAAGCAGTGGAGAATGTGTTAGCTTGTGACATATTTAGTGTGAAAATTTGTGCTAATCCAGCATATCCTACACACAACATGAATTAATCTTGTTCAAACTTGTTCATGACACCATGGCAGTCCTCCACAGATGGCACCCAAGCTCCAAGATGCACAGTGGCATTTACGCTGAATGCGTTGTTTGCTTCTCCTAAGTCTCTGAATCGTCGGGGGGCAAAAACAACAAACATTCTGTGAAGAAACAAGGAAACAACAAATGTTTACCTGCACAGCTTGGGAGCCTGCATTGCCCTAAAGCTCGTCCACAATAAGAACGCAGTAGCCGTGGATTGAATCATTGTGAATGCAAACACTTACAGTTACTGCAAACACTCAGCGGTGCACAACCATTGGCTAGAATAAATTGCAGAATCTCAAATGGGGTTATTCAAGAGTTATGATGGCATCATTTGTGGCATGTACTTCCTTGTGAGAAACACACTGCATCGAGTATGAACTTAGTTAACATTTGCCTGTTGACTAATCCATCGTGAGAACACAGAAATGCATGCACACAACTATAATCACACTAAGTTCTACAGATGCGCTCAAGCACACGACAAACGTATTCTCACTTACAAGGAGAAAAATGCAGTCCTCCGTGTAAAATGACCCCTGCAACACCCATAAGTAACCCACCGCAGGACATCTCTCTCTGGCTCTCAGTGATTGCTCATTGCTTCTTTCTTTTTTTCCGTCTTTTCACACCTGCCAACCCACACCAGCATCTGCGGAATCCAACACCTGGAACGAGCAGGAAACAACCTTACCCTGTTCGACTCGCTCTACTTCTGCGTAGTCACCTTCTCCACAGTGGGATTCGGAGATGTTACTCCCCAAATCTGGCCCTCACAGCTCCTGGTGGTTATCATGATCTTTGTGGCACTCATTGTGCTTCCCATTCAGGTGAGAAAACCGTGGTAATAACCTTTTAGTGCCTTTGCAGAAAATGATCAAGTAAGAGATGAAAGATGCCTCATTTTTGCAGAAATGGGAGTTTTAAAAAGCTGTCAAAAAAAAAAATTGTCAAAGATTTAATGAGTCAAGGCTCTATGATGGCAAAAACCCATCTGTGTCTCGTACATAATTTTGTATTTTAACATTTGCAATCCTTCCAGACTGTCTGTCAGTTAACAAGAAGGTAAGAAAACCTTGGATAAACCAAACAGTAATGCCAAATGACAAGAAAAAAGTATTTCTAAAATCAATTAATGGAATAATTTTGTATTCTATAACTTTGGTTACATTTCTCTACTAATATGTTCCACCACTTGCAAAATAATGTAATGACTCACTGCATCCTACATACATTTACAGCACTATTTTTATTCACACAAGTGCGAGAATCTTCCATACTCTCTCAATTCCCCAAATCCCACTCCTGTCATTTAACCGCTCAAGTGTGGGGAACTTCAGGAAGCATTTATACACACACACACACACACACACACACATACACACAAATACTCATTAGTTGTTCATGGACTAATAAAACCACCCTGATGAAAACATAATTTGTACGGTATCTTTGTGGCTACTGCTAATATTTGTCTGAACCTTTCATCCCTGAGAAGGTTCAAGTACCTGTGAGTCTCCCAGATGATGTGGAAGTGCTAATAGGAGAATATTCCTTCTTGTGTGTTCAGTCTCTGCAGTTTAAGAACAGCCTCTATGGGGAGGAAATCACACTCACACAGTACTGCTTAACAATTCGCATATCGTTTGCTATACTGACAATCTTGTTTTGTTGCAAATTGGATTTTGTGATGGCACGGCTCATCTTTGATGCCTTTCCCTTTCTTCCCCATGCTGGTGTCACATAAGCGGTAGGTGTCGGGGCTGCATCCCACGCACCACTGATTGCCTGGCTCTTAAATATGCTCACGGTGTTTTTGTTTTTCTCATCAGCTGTGGCCAGGTGGTTGCGAGAAAACACTCTGGCTTGAACTCACATGAGCCATTTATAAAAGAAACGTCAATTTGTGCATCACCTACATAGATGTCACGTCACCCTCACCTCCCCCTCCCCCTCTCTTTCATCTATAAGTAAGCCTTGATATTTAGAAACTGTCCCCTTTAGCCCCAACCCCCACCTTGTGTGTGCGTGCGTGTGTGTGTGCGTGTGTGTGTGTGTGTCCTGTACCTGAGCGCCGCTTTGAAAAGGCTGCTTCAGGATTCAGCCATCATCGTTTACTTATTGTTGCTTCTGCCTATTTTCCTGTCACCCTTTACAACACACTATAATACACACCCCTCTACAAGTCATTTTCTGAGCCGTAAAAGCATATTGATGTGAAAATAACTTTTAATTTCAAGTGTTTTGGTGAGAAAGCTGGCAGAAAAATGTCAATAAATGAACGTTGAAAACACAACCCTTTTTTAATGTAAAAAAAAAATGTTGTTTCAAAGTAGAATTTCTCTTCCTCTCTCCGAGTCACATCTGCGTTTTGAATTAATATGTTTATCTATTCGCTTTTCATGCTTGTAGATTTGGTAAATATGAAGCTACAGACACCAACCATCAGCTTAGTAAAAAAAGACTGGAAAGGGAAGCAACATCTAGCTGAACTCTGTCCCCATGGTAACAGTGTAAATGATTATTTCTATAAATTCATTCATCCATTTTCCATACTGTTTCTTCTGCTTTCACGGGTTGCGCTGGTTGCTGGAGCCTATCCCAGCTGACTTACACTCGTTAGCAGCGCATCGCAGAACCACACAAAAGACGAACAATCACTCACACACACACATACACACACACTGACACCTACGCACAATTTGGAACCAACAAATCCACATGAAGTGCGTGTTTTTTGGAGTTCGGAGGAAGCCGGAGAACCCGGAGAGAACCAACGCAGACAAGGGGAGAACAAACTGCACAGAATGGGACTCAAACCCAGAACCGTTTTGCTTTTTGTGTTTGCCATACACATTTGAAAGTGGTACTTACTTACTCTCCTCTATAATCAGATCCCCATTTGTGTTTTTACAAAGTTATCTCTCATATTATTCTTGGCTTACAGAAAAAGAAAGATAAGAGCCCTGTAACCAAACTGTGAATGAGTTTAAACAGTGTGGAGAATATTTAGCAATTTTTCAGTAGAAACTTCTAGAAGTCATCCCCGTCACATTAAAATGATGCCGTTATGCTCCGGCTGCTATTATTTCAAATCACCTGATCCAACCTAATAATCCCGCGTCGTTCAACCACCACCCTGAACCAGATCTTCACTCGCCCTGATCAAACATTGGTGTGTTTTATAAACCACCTGACTCCTTTCTGTACTCTTGTCTTAATCCACTTTCCATCTGCTGAATGTGATCCATGTCATTTTGGATGCAGTTTGAGCAGCTGGCCTTCCTGTGGATGGAGCGTCAGAAGTCCGGGGGGAACTACAGCCGCTACAGGGCCCAAACGGAGAAGCACGTGGTGCTGTGCGTCAGCTGTCTCAAGATCGACCTCCTCATGGACTTTCTCAACGAGTTCTTCGCGCACCCCCGACTGCAGGTCTTTCCAAATGGTTTTAAGTAGGACAAGATGGTGTTGGGGGGTTTGGTGTCTCTGTGTGTTTGTTGTCTGTAATCCCACCCAGGAGCCCGAGCAGCTGAGGTTAAGGAAGGGGATTAATTCACCAGTAGCATGGATTTAACTGCTACTTTATTCATGTTGGAGCAGACGTCTCTGTTTGCTTAAGGGGGTGTGTGTGTGTGTGTGTGTGTGTGTGTGTGTGTGTGTGTGTGTGTGTGTGTGTGTGTGTGTGTGTGTGTGTGTGAGAGAGAGAGAGAGAGAGAGAGAGTAAGAAAAACACCTTCAATATGGATGATTTGAAGTGTGATTGGTTGTTTCTTTCAACATGACCCCTGCAAAACCTGTTACAGGAAAAGTTTTAGCGTTTTCTTTTTTTGTTGTTTTAAATACCAGTTTACTGCCAGAGACAGTGACAGACATAGTGGATACGAAGAGTCTTTGTTAGAGGCCTCGGGCTCATATATTCTAGTTCACTCTGTGTCATTGTCAATGGATCAAACTGTGGCAAACTGCAAAAAAATAATACTAACAAAAAAGAAAGTGGACCTTTATGTAAGATTTTTTTTCTTTGTAAGTTCAAGAAAGAAATTTCACACTCCTTTAATCAGTCATTTTAAAAGCCATCAGTTGGAGGTTGATGATCTGTATTTCTGAGAGCAACAGGTACTGAATTCTCCCTGAGCTCTTTATCTGCTTCTTTCTTTGCTCCGAACTCGACTGCATGAATGGGACCAATCCTCAGGCTCTGTTTCATTTCATTTAGATTAACAAACACAGGCAGACCAAAGCACTTCAGCGAAGGCTACAAAATTGACCAGTGAAATATTTTGCATATTTTGCCTGCCTCTCTAAATGCTCCTGATCTTGCAGGTTTCTTGCTGATATTTTGCTTGTGATTGAAACTTTACCACTCACATGACAACTTGTGCACGTGTGTGTGTGTGTGTGTGTATCTGTGTGTGTGTGTGTGTGGTTGTGTAGGACTATTACGTGGTGATCCTTTGCCCAGCAGAGATGGATGTCCAGGTTAGGAGGGTCCTTCATGTGCCTCTGTGGGCCCAGAGAGTCATCTACCTGCAGGGCTCTGCTCTGAAAGACCAAGACCTGATGAGGGCCAAGTGAGTTAAAAAAAAAAAAAAAGTGATCCAGAGTGTAGTGTTATAAGGTTCATTTAGTAGTTTTACAGATACACTACCTGTAATTTACCTCAAATAACATCAGCATAGAATAGCTCTTCAGAAACCTGAAGGGGAGCTGGGATGCACCCTGGAAGCTGGAGCTCATAATTAATACCTAAAGCACCTACAGCCTTGAGGTAGCGGCTATAATTACAGTTTGGTCATGTTGCTCATGTTTACCCCCTGCCTTCTGATATTACAGCCACAGCACCTTGGGCTGCGTTTGTCACAGGGAAAGAAAAAGCCTGTATTTTTAATCTCCCCGTCTCCTTGCCTCCTACTATCTCATCCATAAATGGCGTGGGCTTGAAAGACACATTGGTTGGTTTGTTGTTCTATTGTCCTGCCTTTTTCCCTTTTGTCCTCTCCCTCAATAACATGACAATACACTCTTTCCTGATTCTCTTTCTCTCTCTCTATTTATCTATATCTCTCTCCTTCTCCTATGACCACACGCTCTACTAACCGCCTGCAGGATGGACGATGCTGAGGCCTGCTTTATCCTCAGTAACCGGTTTGAAGTGGATCGCATTGCTGCTGTACGTTCTTCACTGCTTTCCTGTATCGCCATGACATCAGCACAGAATGTCTATAATAAGAACATTGCTTCGTATTCAAATCCTTGAGAGCAGCATTGGGAGACCAGAGGATTTAATTCATGCCATTGGTAGATTTATTTGTGCTTGATGTTTTACGGTTTGAAACTTTGTATATATTTTTTCCACTGCAACATTAATTGCACATAAAACCCAGGTGATGGCTGAAGCTGCTGGCTGCTCCATCACTCTGTTCCAAACATAAATGTTCACTGGATGGATTGTTGCACTTAAATCCATTAAAAAGCCACTAAGTCGGAATCCCACAGTTTTTCATCTAGCAACCTGATATTGACGATTTGGATGTTTAGTGAAATTATCAAATGCATCATTATGAAATTTGGAACGGAATAATAACTCTGTATCAGTAAATATTGAAATAATTCTACTCTGATAGTGAACGGTGTTCTCAAAAATAGCTCAAAGATTAAAAAATAGTGTGGCGATATCATTTGACTAATCAGTGGTATTTTTGTCTTTGGCTCTGTTTTTATAAACACCTCATTCAATTTGAATAAATGCACTAATACATGGATAGGGTTAAGGTGAAGCTGTATTGTAATTACAAAAAGAGACGATAATGAGAGTCCTAAAAAGAAACCTCAACACTTTTCTTTTTTTAATGATCGGAACGGATGTTTATAATTTCAAATAGCTAGCGCTACTTTTCACAAAACATATCGTCCAATAGGATAAAGATCCATAAATCATCTACACACTGACCATAGGTTAGAGTAATTACATATGCATTTAGGATGTTCTGCATGTTAATAAATCTTCCATGACAAAAGAAAATGTAATGGCACGCTGCCTCCACTCGGAACAACCGTCAGGACATTTGTCTCATTCCTATCAGAGTAGAATTATAATAAATAAATGATGCGTAAGTGACCTTTCCCTCAAAATGCATTAAATGGTCAGTCAATGTCTAGTGCAGGTTTTCATGGCCTTTGTAAAATATTGTGAATAATGATCTGAACCTAGCAAATTTAGCGCGCTAATGAGCTAAATTAACAAGGTGACGACTGGAACCGTCAGCATGCAGCATGTTTGCAACGAGCTTCACAGATCAGCCAGCATGGTTCTAGTCTTTTTTCTCCTTTGACTGAATTTTCATCACGTATCTCAGGGCCAGTTTTACTCTCTCCTCTCTTCATGGCTACATGTTGTTTTTTTTTTCTTTTAAACCTTCTTCACCGTAGAAGGATGTCAGAATTGCATTACTCATTCAATTGCTCTGCGCTGTCATTGATTTAAGAGGATTATTAGAGAGGAGCTACATTGTAATGTTACTAATGATGGGTTTCTACCTCTCTTCTCCCTTGGATTTTACTCCACCTCACTCCCACCCGTCTCCAATTCCATCAGGATCACCAGACCATCCTAAGAGCCTGGGCTGTGAAAGACTTTGCTCCAAATTGCCCCCTCTATGTCCAGATTCTGAAGCCAGAGAACAAGTTTCACGTCAAATTTGCAGGTGGGTAAGGGCTGTTACGTTATAGGACTTAAAGAATTGTCTCCAGTTATCAGATCACATCAGGAGGCAAGAAATAATGGCCTGACACGTCGTGACCGTGTATCCTCCTGGTCCTATGGGACACAAGGTTTTGTTGACACCAAAGATAACGTGATGCAAAGTTTTAAATGCGTCATTAGGTAAGCATTTCTACTTTGGTATGGGGTTAGATTGGAAAATGCCCTTTATTTCCTGTATAAGATATGGGTTTTTGAATCCCAATTACTCCCTGCAGTTCCATGCTTGATATTTAAGCCTGAAAAAGACCAGAATCCCTGTGCAGCAGTGCGTCTCCCCTCTCGCCCAAGTCTGCAGACATGCTGGACAGATTGGCTCGGCCTTGATCTGAGGCCTTTGAGGGTTTCTGTGAGCCCTCCCATTGCTTATTTGGAGAGTGTCCCTTCTTCTCCCGCTTAACAGAAGACGCCAGTCAATCATCTGCGACCAAGAAGAAAGAACTCAAATTCACCCTCTCTTCTCTCTCACACATTTCCCTGCCTTCCCTGAAGAATGGCAAACTCAATTTCAGTTTGCCGCCCTCATGCCTGCTGTCTCGATCAATGATTAATACTTTGCTACTTTCACAAAAAATAAAAAATAAAAAAGCTCTATTGTGCAAAGTAAGCAGATAGACTCTCCACAAAGGTAATCCTCCTTTGCCCCTGCAGCACAGTTTGACCACATTTAGTAATAAATGTTTGATCCCACTGATAATAAAGGTCACAGCATGGCTGTGATAAGCAGTCCTGTGTGGTGCTAGAAGTTAGACACCTGTAGGATACGTGAGTATCTTTGGTCTGTTATCTCTCACTAATCTGCACCGATTATATTCCCAGTTGAGAATTAAAATCACAGCGCCTGGCTTCATGCATGTCGTGGGATAGAGTATTCCACTTTAGGTAATTTAGACTAGGGAAAATGTACTTAAAACACACAAAAATGTGATTTTGAACAAAACTGTTTCTAATCCTGAAATTCTCATAGGTCTAAACAGTACAGTATATAGTTACATCGGCATTGCTCTGAAGCGTAAATTCCATATTGTGACACCACTTTGAAAACACTAAGCGTGGGAGGCATTAATGAGAAAGATATAAAGGATTTAATTTGATCTGCAGAAATAGCATAATAACTGCCTGGCGTTTATTAGGAACGATCCGCTGCATGTTGCTGCAGCCGGGCAGGAAGCCCACGGGCATTTAAGCAACAACAGAATTGGGTGCAGAGTTTCAATTGATTATCTCCACAGTTATGTTTTGAATAGCCGATCACCCGCTGAGCACGACTCATTGTAGCTGAGCAGCGTTGATAGCAACTGATTCATTAGAAAATAAAACGGTTTAATTAGCTGAACCAGTGTGACTGCGGTCAGGTTGTGATTGCACTCTTGTCTAAGGTGCAAATAACCACCGCAGCACGTGCATCCACACACGCTCTGCTCGTGCTTGCTCGCACACACTCGCTGATTTACACCTTTCATACCAGTGTGAGATAAAGCAGCTTTCAGTGTAAAGATATGGGAACAGAAATATACTGTAGATTGTATCTGCAAGACAAGTCAAGTTAAAGTCAAGAGAAAATATATGAAAGAGAGAATATGTGTATGTGTGTGTGTGTGTGTGTTTGTGTGTGTGTGTGTGTGTGTGTGTGTGCTGAGGTCAGTAATTGGTTTCTGACCTGGTCTGAGTTCAGGCTCCAGAAAGACATGCAGCAGGACGGAGGACAGTGATGACCATTAAACAGAGAAGACGATGCAAGGGGAAAGGGGTCACCGTGATGAAGAGGAGTTTTTAAGAAGAACATTGGAAATTAGATATTTGAAAAAGAAAGAGACTCAATTATCTGTGGTTTGACAGTGAGTCCAAGTGAGTGAGGGGAAACAGTAATGAATACCGTTGCTCCAAAAATGCACCATTAGTGGGTTTTTTTGCCTCGCCTTCTGCAGGCTGCAGATGTCCACCACTCAGCTCACGCTTCTGTTTTAAATAAAATTCACAGGCTAAATAGAAAGAGGTCTGTTTTAGCGTACTGCTCTGAGCCACAAGAACAGCGGTATTTTACCAGAATATCCACAATCAGCTACCTTAATTGCCGTGTCAGTCACCTCCACGGTTTCAGGCACAAACAAATACAACTATTTATTCAGAACTGCTCTTACACCCTGGCTGACACTCCACGTCAGGTTTGGACATTTATCACCAATTATTTTCTAGTGCACATCACATGCTGTGCTTTTAGGATGCTACTCAATCTTGTTGGATAACAAGCAGCCCTATTACGCCTGCATGAATGTTAGGAATTACACAGAAGGATAATCTGATGCCGCCTGGACCTCACTGAATGTTCTACTTCTTACATTACTCTCTTTTGTTTTTTTTCTTTCTCAAAAAATATGCTGTGAATTAACACAAGAGATTTCTGCAGTTGTTCAGTTTTGCTTGTGTGGCTAAGTGCAAAGTGGCCTCATAAGGTTATCCCTGAATCATCAACTTGTTTCTAGGTCTTCTCAGTGTCCCCCAAAAATGAGTAGCAGGTCGCCGCGGTGACAGAGAGCTGTGAGTAGGCTGGGAATGCGTTGAATCAGTGGTAAGAGGGTGACAGAAGAGGCCTGATCACCATCAAATGACTCATTTCTTTTAGACAAATACTGAGTATAACGTTAACCAGCGTGAAGTAAGGACATGCTATTTGATGGAGTGTATAATTATATCTCGCGGTGGTAAACTGCTGCCATCAACATTCCAAGGCCCATAATTCTATGTTCATAAAGATTATTGTCAGTATAATGCTGTTCTAGTGCAGACTGTTAACATCTTGGACATTTACAGAAGAAATGTCGTTGCTTAGTTTGCCAAATCTTTTTTTTGTTTTAGGTCCTTAAGCGACTGATGAAACATTTAAATGATTAACTCATATTGTTAAATACTGGGGGGAAAGGGGGTTGGTAAACAAAGAAAACATTTTTAAAAATGCTGGTTGTAACTTCTTGCCTGTTTTATGTGTGTATGTGATAATTTGGGGTTTCAATATCCATGTGTGAGTAAAAAGAATTATTATATAAAGTGAATCTTCAGTTTTTTTCACTCTAGAAATCAGATTATTCACAAAAATAAATAATAGATTAACTTTCTACACTTCGTCTGATACAACTTAATCTCTTTTGCTAAATATTACGGTATATTCTGGATTTAATTTAGAGAATCTGTGAGAAGGGTTTTAAAATTCTCTCCCTTCATCATTACAAGTGAAGAACCCATCATCAGCCTCTGTTCCCCTTCACACACACGCTGGCTAAAGCCCGGATCGTCTTCCAGCAGCACATCTGTATTCACTGCAGTATTTGGTGTTTTATGGAGCTTGAAGTGAGCGTGTGTGTTTTACCAAAGCATATGTGTCCTCTGTCACTTCATCCCTGTTTTCTTGTTTGTTTGTTTGTTTGTTTTAATTTACTGCGGCTACAGATCACGTTGTGTGTGAAGAGGAGTTTAAGTATGCCATGCTGGCTTTAAACTGTGTGTGCCCTGGAACCTCGACTCTCATCACTCTGTTGATCCACTCCTCTAGAGGACAGTAAGTTCAGCTGGTCTCTCGCAGTCAAAAGAAATCAGCTGCTTCTTGTTTCCTCGGTGTCAATCAACTTTGGATGTTTTTTCAGGACGACCCCCCAAGAGGCCTTCAAGCAGCGCGTGGGAGCCTTTCAAGCCCTGAACAGGTATAGTTGTACTCGGGAAGTCTGTGGCACATTTGCTCAAAGTCTCTGCCGACTTTCATAGTTTGCATGCTGAGAGGATTTTTCCTAAAGAAAATATCTTGTTATTTTCAAAATGGTGTCATATTGTCTTGATTGGAAATATCTGAATTTAAATATGCAGATATCAGTGGATTTGTCCTATCAAACTGCAGACACCACAAGACTTTATACAGCTACGTACTAAATACAATTACTTTTATGTATTTTCCTTGTATCTCTCAGTTTGACACGTAATGCAAACATCCATAATTTTTTATTGTGGTGCTGGAAATGTGGGTGGCTGAGAGGAAAACAATAATTTTCATGTGTTTTCAAAGCACAAACTGCTTCAATATTTATATGTATGTTTATATAATGATGACATTTGGACTGCCTTAGTAATTATTTTAGTTCTATGTATACTTTGACTTTTTGCAGAGTGAAAAAAAGAACAAAGAACTCTTTTGACTGACTATGAGGAATTATTGTCTACTGAATCCGTTTCCTTTTACATTATTTTATTGTGCACGTATCACGTTTGTATTGTAGATATTTGCACTGTTATATTTCAACCAATAATAAATTTAATTTATGGCAACTTTACAAAAGAAATGCATCATCATCAGCTCTTCCATGTTTAAATAAAGGTTTAACTACATCCAGCACCAGAATTAGTAACTTTATGGTTCTAGTTATGTTGTTCGCTCGATGCACTAAATTTCAGTTACTTAGTTACTCCTTTTTACCATGATTGAAAATCAATCTAATTGATCAAGAGTGGATTATTTTCTCTGGGGTAGATTCTGATTTTTAAATATCATCTTATTTCCACAGTTTGTAACCCTAAAGAAACAACAAGGCGTCCACACAAGTACAAAATGTGATTTCTTGCCTGGAGTAAAAGTCAAATAAAATTAATCAAGAATCGAATCCAATTTGATATTTTCTGATATTAAGGCTTTGTTAAAGTACAATAGGCTTATTTTTTCATTACAGATTGACAGGAAACACACAAAAATCTTCGATGCATGAGAGAAGGCATGAATTGTAGGCTAATAGAAATTTCAAGGATTTTTTAAATTGTCTTCTGAAATGTTCGACACTCTTGTTTCATAATATGTGCTTCTATATCTAGACCTGATGACATTTGGTTTATTGGCCGTGACGAAGCCACATGACTATAATCCATTCTCCTTCTTCCCTGACTTGAACCTAGCTTCTATTAAATTTTTTGTAACTATTATTTACATAACACAGTCTTTGTCTCCGGCCACCCACATACATGCTGCCCCCGCACCCATGCTGCTTGTTACCACCTCTTTAGATCGATGGGTAATGCCGTATCCCGCCGGGAAAAACGTTGGTCCATCTCGGCGCGTTGGACATGGGACCTATTGTTCAGCCGGGCCTCCGTGTCGATTGTCCCTATGTTGATTGAAGTATTGATCAGCAGATCTGACAGAGATGTAAGACGTGACTGCTGCAACCTTGAGCGGAAAATCCTTTGATGAGGCCTTGATGCTGTGCTGGATGCTTATTTGCAACATGTTTTAAAGGTCAATCTTTACCCTTATGACCAATCAGTCTTTTTTATTTCAGGGAGGGCGGAGCATGTTCTGCAGACCAGTGGCACAGAACCTACCGACGCTGCTCAGCCAATGAGGTGCATCACATCCGACTGGAGGAAAGTAAATTCTTCGGGGAATATCAGGGCAAGAGTTTCACCTTTGCCTCATTTCATGCTCACAAAAAGTAAGTCAGTATGTCAAAAAGCCAAGAATTACAAACACACACACACAAACACACACACACACACACACACACGTACACACGTACACACACACACAGCCTGCAGCTTTCAGAGCTGACCCCGTTTCTGCGCCTGCAGGTATGGCGTTTGTCTGATCGGAGTACGCAGATTGGACACCACCAACATCCTGCTGAATCCCGGTCCCTGCCACATCATGGGGGCCTCTGACACGTGTTTTTACATTAACATCTCCAAGGAGGAGAACTCGGCATTTGTCAGGGGCCAGAGGGAGCCTTCGTGGGGTGGCACGGGGGGAAATGCCAGAGGTGTGCATCAAAGCATCTACCACGGACTCACCCGCCTGCCAGTTCACAGCATCATCGCCAGCATGGGTCAGTGAGACGAGCGCCGTGTAGAGACGGTGTAACATTTACCCACTGACCTTCTGTGTGCAGGATCTGCACCGTCACGTAGTAACCTGTTATTAACCTGTAGCACAACCGCACAGTCACAGCTCCTGGAATTATGCAGTTTTCACATTTGAAATGATTAAAAAGTATTCATAGATTTTTCAATAATTTATTGTGTATCTGATTATAAGTCAGGTTTCATAAGAGCAGCTGTCAAGCAAGCTGAAATATCAGAAACTGTGGTTTTACAAATGCGCCATCTGGTGGACAAAAATGAGATTGCAGTCTGAGCAAACCCATCCCCTACAATGTAGTGTAATCTGTGTTTAATGAACGTGTGTGTTTCAGGCACAGTGGCCATTGACCTGCAGGACTCCAGTGACAGTAGTCCGGAGGGCCAGGACCCGGGAGGCACCGGCCTCACCAGCGCCAGAGGAAGCAGGAGCAGCTCCAGGACAGAGATGGGGGGCGCTAATACTTTAGCCCTCCCTGCTTTAGGAGACTCGGCGGAGGAGAGGAGGCACAGCATCGCTCCTGTCCTGGAGCTGGTGGACGGTGTCAATAACCCCACCTTTGACCTACTGGGGGACCAATCAGAGGATGAAGGAGGGGACGAGGGCAAAGAGGAGAGTGACAAAGACGAGAGCGCCCACTGGTGGGGTCGACACAGCGAGTAAGTGATGATGCTCTTTGAGTTTTCCTTCATGCGTCTTGTAAAGGTGTTCAATGACGACTGTGGTCTGCTGCTGCCGCTGCTGCAGGTGGGTGAAAGGATACCCGCTGAACTCGCCGTACATCGGGAGTTCGCCCACGCTGTGTCATCTCCTTCAAGAAAAGATGCCTTTCTGCTGCCTGCGTATGGACAAGGTATGGGATCGCAACTTCCTGCTGTCTTTACTTCACACGTTTGTGCAGCACATCACCCTCCAGCTCCACTTCTGCTCATCTCCCAGGCTTGTCACCACACCCTTTTTGAAGACGCCCGCTCCTACGGCTTCAAAAACAAGTTGATCATTGTGTCTGCTGAGAGCGCCGGGAATGGTCTGTACAACTTCATTGTGCCTCTACGGGCTTATTACCGACCCAGGAAGGAGCTCAACCCCATTGTTCTGTTGCTGGAGAGCATGTGAGAACACACCTGTGTTATTTTGGAGCAATGTGCTGACTAATGTGTGCGAACTCTGCTTCAAACTGTGCTAGTGTTGTCCAACATTGTTGTTGTGAGCACAATGGAAATCTAGGTTGAAAAAGAATGACGAAACAGGTTCCTCCATAAATAGCCAGCAGAGGAGAAAAACGGAGCTATTTAAGGTCACCGCAAACAGGATTTGTGAAACACCGAATGCTTTCAGGACAAGGACTCCACAGTCCTGCGTCGTGTTTTGTAGCCGGCACACAAACGCAGTCAGCCAAATGAGGGTGCCAATAAAAAGGCAATAAAACGTTGAGTCACTTCAGAGTAGTGATGTTATTTTCAGCTTCCTCTGCGAGCTGTGTTGTATTTCTCAGTCTGACTGAGTGGGTTCTGTCTCTTTGGGGACGTTAGCTCTTCATCATAGCGTGAATAAATCTACTGGTGGGAATCTCAAGTCTATTTGTGTTGTCATTGGTTCAGACCTGAAGCAGATTTCCTGGAGGCAATCTGTTGGTTCCCCATGGTGTTCTACACAGTGGGCTCCATCGACAAGTAAGACACTCCAAAGCGTGTTTCATTCCCCCTTTTCATTTTTCTGCTATTCATCAGCCTATCCTGCATCAAATGACTAGTTTTTCATCCGTACTTTCTGTATCTCATTTTCACAGCCTGGACAGTTTGCTGCGATGTGGAGTCACTTTCGCCAACACCATGGTAGTAGTTGACAAGGAGAGCTCCATGATTGCAGAGGAGGACTACATGGCCGATGCGAAGACCATCGTGAATGTTCAGACGCTCTTCAGGTGTTCTTTTCACAAGATTTGCAACTTGCGGTCTCACTTACTGCCTTGAAGTGAGTGTTTTTCATCAGCTCTTTTCTCACCTGTCTTCACAGACTGTTCCCAGCTCTCAGTATAATCACAGAGCTCACCCACCCGGCCAACATGCGCTTCATGCAGTTTAAAGTCAAAGACCATTACTCTCTGGCTCTGTCCAAACTGGAAAAGGTAAATGTTCAATTCCTTCCAAATAATAATAATAATAATAATAATAATAATAATAATAATAATAATAAGACAGGTCTGAAGATCTCTGCTTCAGACCTGTCTGATCTGAAGCAGAGATCTCAACATCTAGATGTAAGCTTATCGATAATTTTACCATAAGTACTTTGATATTATTTAACCAGTTTGCTTTAATTTATATTTTGAATTTGAATGCCAATTTTTTTTGTGTGTTTTCCTTGTGGAGACATGATTTTTTAAAATTTTTTCTTCCCCAATGCACATCCCCTATGAACACAACTCTCATTTTAACAAACGGAGTAACGGGTCTGTCGTATGCTGAGGCAGTTGCTGCACAATTTTTTAGGAGATGTCTCTTTTTTTTGTGTATTTTCTTAAACAGAGACTTCAAACGTCTTGGTAAATAAAGGAGAAAAACATGGCAGACCGCTGAGCATCGAAAAGCAGCAAGCTCTGTCACTTCCACTGTGAAGTTTCTAATTATAGTCTCGTAGTTTTTTGTTCTTTTCACCCCAATACTTCTTGCATTTTTTAATTGCTGTTGTTGTCAATGTTGCACTCTATGTGGCAGCTAATGGATTTTCCTTTTCGGTATCAATAATTTTTATCAACAAACCTCTTTGGGGGTTACGATTATAACTTTGTGTTAGTTTTATGCCATGTTACAAAAAGCAGCTAGTCAGATGCAACAGGACCTTTAAATTTGAAATAAGAATAAATGTCACCTGGAGCATTACCTTGTTTAAACCCTTAGTGCTATCCTGTCTTCGGTTTATTGGAAGCTGGACTGGATGCTCGCCTCTGTTAATAAATAAGCTGCCAAAAAGAAACAGAAAGGGCACTGAGATGGTGCATACCTTCTATCAGGCTGTGTTGTATCCAGCAGACACAAATTGGCCTGAACTGTTCCAGCTCACAATGTTGAATCACCTCAGGACCTATTTCTAAGGACTATGTCTCTTTAATTTCCCTGAAATCTGAAAAGGACTTTTGGGATCTCCTCACAACAAGCAAACAAACAGACAACAGAAAGAAAAGTGTCCTGAAATCATAATTGAACTTGTGTGTTTGTGTGTGTGTGTGTGTGTGTGTGTGTGTGTGTGTGTGTGTGTGTGTGTGTGTGTGTGTGTGTGTGTGTGTGTGTGTGTGTGTGTGTGTGTGTGTGTGTGTGTGTGTGTTTAATCTGCAGAAGGAAAGGGAAAAAGGTTCCAACCTGGTGTTCATGTTCCGCCTGCCCTTTGCAGCGGGGAAGGTGTTCAGCGTCAGCATGCTGGACACTCTCCTCTACCAGGTATGAACTCAAACTCTCCTCTGATCGGAAATTAAAAAAACTTATGTTCAATGTGGCAAAACAACAAATCCAATCTCTTTCTGCTTGCTCTGTTTGCTGCGTTTTGCTGTTCTGCCAGTCATTTGTGAAGGACTACATGATCTCCATCACCAGGCTGCTGCTGGGTTTAGACTCCATGCCTGGCTCAGGTTTCCTGTGCGCCGTAAGTAGCCAATTGCAGGCAGCGTGACTCCTGATTTGACTGTGACGTGCATCTGAGATTGTTTTGTTTGTCTTCTAGATGAAAATCACAGAGGACGACCTGTGGATTCGAACGTACGGCAGGCTTTACCAGAAACTCTGCTCCTCTAATGGAGATATTCCCATCGGCATCTACCGGACCGAGGCTCATAAGCTTCCTGTGTCTGAGGTTAGTTACTACTGAGTCTAGCAATGACTTTTGTGGCTGAAGCTGTTGTTTAAAGTCCAGCTGGGTTAACTGAACAGCACACTTAAATCAATATCTTCTGCTGTAAAGCCCTGCCCAGAGGCCAGAATGTTCATTATATCCCAGAATGCATAAGAAGCGGCTCGCCTCTCATCCCAGAAGAACTTATGCTTCCTCACGTTTTCTCCTGTTGCGATCCGTAAATCAGTCCCTCTATGTCATCAAAGAGGATCTTCTTCTCCTTAAGTGCGACTTGAGGAGACGATAGAGAGGCTGAACACACATGATACACACTTTTCAGCACGTCGTAAGTAATTGCTTTTTATACGACTAATGCTCTGGAACCACACTTTTCTCATTTTACAATTTTTGCACAATGAAGAGCATGCGTGGAATTAATCCTTTGTTAAAACTGTAGGGTTTTAAAAAACGACAGGTCACAAGGGTAATTAAATTCCAAAGCATTAATGCTAACTCAATATGAGATTAACTTACTTCAAAATCATG
The DNA here is from genome assembly GCA_013358685.1 of Antennarius maculatus. Taxonomy (NCBI): domain Eukaryota; kingdom Metazoa; phylum Chordata; class Actinopteri; order Lophiiformes; family Antennariidae; genus Antennarius; species Antennarius maculatus. Next base: position 14,625,739 of record CM023620.1, on the reverse strand, counting down.
AGACTAACCACCCCTATGGAAAGAAAGCCATGAGGAGAAGAACAAAATGACCACCGCCTTACCGAGAACATTGCTGCATTTGGATAAATCAGGTTGCCAGATGATTCATGACTTTATTTAAATTTGTCCATGTCTTACCAACAAGTAGCCACAGTTGTGAGGTCTTAGTCCTGACATGTGCGTTCGGCTTATACAAATGATACCGTGACAGTTTTGTGAATGTGGGAGTGATATTATGAACACTAGAGGAATGAGAGTTATGCTGGTCGCACAAAATTCTTTTCATTATACAGAACTGGGTTTTTTGTTCGTTATTCCTTTAGAGAGTGATAAGAAAGTAATAATTCCTCTTCAGAAATCAGACTCTGGTTGAAAAACTGATTTAATAAAATTCTGTGTGATGAAAGATTGATTACACCGCCCGAGGAAATTAAATTCTGCCTATGTGAGCGTGTGGACATGTGCTACTGTGTGTGCACGGCAGTCTCAAGTATCCATCACAGTGGAGGATTACGAGGACACCAGAGAACCCCGAGAGCCCCTGCTGACCCGGAGCGGCGTTCATCGTAACTCCACCTCGTCTGAGCCCATCTCCACCTCCTCCCACTCCTCCGACCACCCTCTGCTGAGGAGGAAGAGCATGCAGTGGGCGCGGCGGCTGAGCAGGAAGGGGGGTCGTAGCTCCAGCTCAGCGAAGGGCGGTCCAGGCAGCGCCGCAGAAAGGATCAGCCAGCAGAGACTGACCCTGTTCCGACGCTCCGAGAGACAGGAACTCAACGCCCTGGTGCGAACCAGGATGAAACACCTGGGCCTGTCACCCACTGGATTCAGTAAGACTGTGGAAGCCGTCTGTCTATTACCTTTACTGTGTCCAAAAAATGCAAAAAAAACAAACAAAAAAAATCACTGTGCAGGGTACCTGTTGAAAAAAAGAATGAAACCAGTAGAAACACCAGTAGAGAACTTCATTTGAAGTTTATTTAAAGCAAAGCATGTTCACAGGGATTGGCTGCAAGCAAAACCAAACCAAGAACCGTTTTGTCAGCACCTGTTCAAAAACAATCAAATACTAGCATCACCTGAATGGATACGTTTTTGATGCTACTCACGACTGTGCTGGAGACCAAGCCTGGTCATTACTTTGTTTGACATTGCTATTTTGATCTTGTTCTACTAAGAGCCCCTGTCACATTGTCACATTTCATTTCACTATTAGACAGAATTATTCTATGATTAACAAGACAAAATGGGTTCGGGTTGTAAAGAATAGAGTCATAGATTTGTTTCGACCCTTCATAATGACATCACCCTTCAGATTTATTTTCACTCTTAGTAGAATTGCCTGACCCGTTTGTGCCTCAGCTAACTGTATATCAATTTGATTCTTTCAGTTCAAGCTCGCTCACTCAGTTACAGCAAAACAAATCTATATACATGAATATGTATACACACATATAAACACATATGCCCATATACACATATGTATATTTGTACAGACACACACGTATTACATGCATGTTTTTATACTTCAGTTTGTGGCGTGCTATTGACACGTGCTTTAATTTCACCCCTGCTGTTTACTGTTACATCTATGTATTCCTGTTGTGTCCATTTTTAACTGCGGTCGTCTTCCTGTCTTGTGATGATAACTTCTGTGAGCGCGGATGTAGAACGGCCTGCTGCGTTTCCTGCGTAGCCTATTTTATTTCCTGCCTCACTCACCTCTTTTCTTCCTGTGTCAGATGGGATGACAGACCAGGGGAACAGATTGTCTTATATCCTCATCAATCCTTCTCCAGACACCAGATTGGAGCTGCACGATGTTGTGTGAGTGCACGCTGCCAAAATATGATCGATAGCGTTATAAAATGAGCGTTCCGTGGAAAGTGCAAATATAACAGAATTCTATTTGTCTGGGCCCCATCTGCAGGTACCTGATCAGACCAGACCCCCTCTCTCAGGTACCCAATCAGGGCAGCAACAGGAAATGCTGTCCTGGGCTCTCAGAGAGCAACAGGTTCAATATGCAGGACAGCACCCATCTGTGAGAGACAGAAAAAGGCAGATATACGGTCAAAACACTGCCAGGGAGAGGAGAAACGACATCATACTCACAAAGAGAATCAGAAATCCACAAATAGTGAGACGAAAACGGATGCAGCCAACGGGCAGAAGGCCTTTCTTTTTGCTCCGTATTCAAACTGGATGAACTTGGAGGTGCCGGATTTGCATGGACTTTTTCTACAAAGATGGGAATGTTTTATTTATGCACCTTGCTATTTTCAATGCAGAGAGAGAGGAGAGAGAGAGAACTGCGGACACAGAAGTGCATTTACTGAAGAATTGTGTGTATTTATATATCTCTGTATGTGCATGTTATGTTCTGCATCATGTAAGTACAGTGTGTGTGTGGTTGTGTGTGCTGTATGCATGTGCAAGCGCAGGAATGAATGTATGTGTATGTATGCGTCATGTGAATCTTTAGCAAGACACTGCCAATTTTATCCGGACAGCCAAAGGAAATCTGCTGCCAAATGAAAGTCAAGGGATTTTGGTGTGTGTGTGTGTGTGTGTGTGTGTGTGTGTGTGTGTGTGTGTGTGTGTGTGTGTGTGTGTGTGTGTGTGTGTGTGTGTGTGTGTGTGTGTGTGTGTGTGTGTGTCCCCTTTTCTGTATTGTTGGCGTGTTTTGTCATACTATATGTTTTATGTATTTAAAAATGACATTACAGTTCACACAGCCTTTGAGCTTTCTATCTGTCTTTCTTTCTTTCTTTCTTTCTTTCTTTCTTTCTTTCGTTCTTTCTTTCGTTCTTTTTTTGTCTTTATAAAGTCTCTGAAACTGTTTTCCTGTTGCTTTCACCATGAAACACACATGCATTTTGCACTCACCAGCGGCAGAGGAATCCAAAGAGCACCAGTCTCACCCACTATGGATCATCAGTGCAGGGCATTCAGTGACATGTCTGAAACATTTTGATTTTCATGTAAGTTATCCCAAATTTGTTCCTTGGTTTTTGGTTTTTGTTCTTTTTGCCAGAAACAGTATTTGTATCTGTTTAGTGAGTCATCCTGCCACCAGATTGCTTTTACTGACCGTAACAGAGATGCTGTGGACTGATAAAACAACGGGAGCATACTACACCCTAATACGACGCCATCCAGCGCAACGTCCCTGCAATAAATGCAACTTTTTGAAGCTCGTAAAGCATTTTTTTTAAAGAAAGTGTCACAGAACTGCGGCTCCACTTTTGAGTCCGATTCATGAGCTTTATAGTAAAATATTGCATGCTGCAATAAATGGCAACTGTTCAGAGTCATTATGCTACACATGCTAATCAAGGATTAAAATCTATAGTTTGATTTTTTTTTTTCAGCCAGAAAAGTGTGTTTTCTGAGCCAAGTCTCCTTCATTTCATGTTTTAAGTTGTTTAAAGAAAAATTTGATCTGTTATACTACAGAAAAACTTGTTAGGGTGACATTTGTGTCATTTGTTTATCAAGGGATTGCAAGCCTCTGTAAAATCTGTTAGAATTTCTGAATGTACTGCTTCACACAGAAACGGTGCAGCCATGTGTTTGAATGTTTACCGGCATCCTTGCCGGCGACGCCAATCCTGTAGCTTTTGTGCCACTTTAACAGATGGGAATATGTATACATTAAAGTCAGTTATAGCTTGTCATTGCTCGATTGTATTTGTTGTCCATTTGTGCAGATAGCACCACCAGTTCACATACCATCAGGAAAGTAATTTAGCTCTCACACGTAATCACTTTTTATTTCTTAACAAATTACTCCATTGTCCTGCACAGAATGCCTTTTGTGTACTTTAACAAGCTCACATTCCTGAGTTGTGTTGCCCTCAAAAACTGAACACTGTGTGTGACTCAAGGCTTTATAATTTGTCATCAGGAAGTCCTCTGCTGTTATTTCATGCTGCTATTCTGAGAGCTTTTCAAAGCCGGCATCACTGGCGCTCCTTTGTATTTAGCATGTTTAAACATTAAACATGATCGTCTTATCAGTATTCCAGCCAAGCTACACATCCCTGAATTGTTTTGTTGGCTTATGCACACACTAATTTAAAAAAAACAACAGGAGTGACCAGGCTAAAGACCACAGATTCAACAGACTTCATGTCAGGGCCCAGATGGAGATCTGATATCTGAGCCATATGAACAAGCCAATCATAGTTCACATAGCATCGCCATGGAGATGGCTAAGCAGATGCTAGAGGACAAGTTTCTGTGAAAAAGCCGTTTGCCTGCAGAGACCCAGATGGAGTCTGGGCTGAGGTGAGAGTCTGTGCATCCACTGTGACTCATTGAACTCTTCAGCAAATTCATCTCTACCCCCTGGATTATGAAGTGTGATTGACAGACCGGAGGAGAGGAAAGAACGCTGCTTTGATGAAAATGATCAACAGTGTTTGAGGTTCTTTGCTCCCTCTGGATAACACACACGTCTTCTGTGGATTTCCAGGCCTAATGTTCCCAGGGAAGTATCCTGGCGTCATTACCATCATCTGCCAGGACATTAGCTCTCTGTTTTAGACTATTAAACTCTCCATCTGGCTCTGATGTCCAGAATTACCCTGACTTTAACTCAATGAATAGCACTCTTGTGTTTATTTGTCCAACTATTTAATTATTTATTGTAGCTAAATGCTCACTTTCTCTCTTAGATGAACTCTGTGGCATAAAACAGCGTAGCCACTGGTGGGGATAGGGAGGACCTGCAGAACGCTTTCAACACCAATGTTATGGACCCTTTGGGCGCCGTTAAAATACGGAAGAGGAAATTTGTCAGGTCTGAAACACAGAATGTAAACATTGCTCTAATTTTCCAGTTCACAGAAAGGAAATTAGGTGGATCCATCTCCGTATTTGAAGGTTTTTTTTTCTTTTCATTGACTTTATCGCTGGTAATTATAAGCAGAAGTTCCTGCGTGCATGCCATGGATGTCCAGAAGTAAAGCAGCCGTTGTCTGCTTCTCTTCACTTCTTGGTTCTATATAATTTGTCAAGAACTCCTATTATTTAATCCTACAACCTGCCATCTTATATTAGCAAGATATGTACCAGCCTCTCCTCCGCTGTCCTGCTCCTGATTTTCTGTCACCCCTCTTTCCTCTCCGGCTTCTCTTTCTGGCCAGTCTGACTTGTCCACTGCAGAGGAGATGAAGGATGAGATTTTGCTTTCTTTGCTGCACCCTTGCTGGGTGTGCCCTGACAGGGGTGGAGGGGAAGGGAGGGAGGGAGTGAGCAACTTTCACTGACCTCTTTTTTAGTTTTTGTTTGTTTGTTGCCATGACTATTGAAAAAATCAGACTTTTTTCACATTGGAGTATTCTGGAAATGGGTTCACACACACAGCTCAGAATGAACACAGTTCTATTACATTCATTCTGAAAAAGCAATATTCATACACATATAAAGGTATCACATAAAACAAGACTGTCAAGTTAAACACCTGTTGCAAAATATATCTTGAAATGTTGCTTGGAAGTTAAAAATCATCATTAAACACAACAGAATTACATCCATAATGGTCCTTATCAAATGTTCTTTCTTTTAAGTATCAACTAAGGTTACTGATTCTTGAAAGTTACTATTTTAAATTTATTTACTTGCATTTCTCATCTACCCTCGCATAGCCACCAGTTGTCTTTTTATTAATTTCAAAAGATGCCATTTTAAAATTAGAATTTGTTTCAAGTGTTTGTTAGTCTTTCAACTATTGAAATTCATCTATAAATCAATTAGCTCTTTTTCTCTTTTATCACTCCCTTAAAGATGCTTTAATATACTGAAATTGTTCCGACTAGTCAAATTACAAGGAAAAATTGTTCTGTGTCACAACTGGACAGAAAAACTGGACAGACCCACAAATATCACTTTAAATGTGAAAGCAGCTGTAGAGTTTAGAAATCTGAACATTAGCTACCTGGGGACAGATTGACTTCCTGTATTCATGTTCACTTTGGGCTTCCGGCCACCAGAGGGAGATTGATCCATCCATCCAAGAAGATTGCCATTGTTTCGTCTACAGGCGCTTCTCCGCCTATCTGGAGCCTATCCCAGCTGACTACAGGCGACGGGCGGGGTACACCCCAGATAAGGCACCGCCACACAGAAAAAAAAACAAACAGTCACACCTGCAGACCATTTGGTGTAGACCAGTTAATCTAAGCTGCGTTTTCTTGGAGGTGGGAGAACACGGTGAGATCATACCAACTGAACTTGGAACCTCCTCAGTGTGAGGTGAAAGCGATACCTTTCAAAATATATCTGACATGCGACGCCCAGCAGATTGACGCTCTGGAGAACATACTGGATTATAAAGGCATTACCATTTCCTGGTAGCTCAAAACAACTACTGTGTGCTGAATTAATTTAAATCAGTCACTAAATGAACTGAGAATAAACAAACCAGTACACTTCCTTTCTTGCTTATACTCTTATTACGTATAAAAACACACGTCATCTGCTTACTTTATTGACTGAGTTGTGTACTTTTGTGAAATTTAATGCATTTCTGTCTTCTGTAATTTGTTTACAGATCACCATGTTGCACTGTTCCATACTGCCACCTTGACATGGCAGATCTTGAGTGGGTTGGGGTTGTTACCATTGATGTTTGCCCCGGGACAGAAGAAGGGATATATTTTGTCAGTGAAGAAGTCGGTATAGGTGTAGATGGGCGTCATGCTGATTGGGTTGGAGAAGCTCACCTCTCCAGCCTCATAGTCCAGCTGCACCCTAACCCGGGTCAGCTCTCCATCCAGGTGCAGTGGAGTGCTGGGCCGAGTCATGGCCGAGTACTTGCCCTCATAGTGGGAAATCATCCAAAAGCCACCCTCGGGACAGCCCGAGATGCGACCTTTTCTGTCAATGGATCCCTTGACAACCCCCAGCATCCAGTCTGGCTTGTCTCCCACCTCCACCTCCCAGGCGTGGCGACCCGAAGTGAAGCCCTCTGAGCCCAGTACAAACACAAAGTTACCAAAGCGCTCCGGATTGGCCGGGAGCTGCTGCAGAGATCCTCTGTTGGTGACACTTGTCAGGTCTCCAGAGAGGGACAGCCAGGGGTAGGCGGTGTTGGGGTCCAAGGTGATGGGTGCTGGAAGGAAAAGGGGAAATCCAGGTGATTCTTTAGGTAAAGTTCAGAGTGACTCAAGATACGCTGCTTTGTTTTCATCATGGTATTGATTGTATTGAATAGTTACAGTGAATGCTTACTGTATTGAACCAGCTCTGCCATCTTCTCCCATACGTGATACTTTAGAGAACTGATGTGCTTGGCAACATTTATGAGAGCATCTTTAACTTTTCCTGGATCTTTCTGTGGGATCTGTGCTCTACCAGAGGAAAACCAATCTCAGGAACTGACTATTACGGAAAAAAATAGAAAGCTGAATCTGTCCTAAATTAATGTTTGAAATGACTTGACTTACCTTTTCCGTGTGTTGACATAATTCTGAAAAGAAAAGAAGGGCGCTGTTACAACAATGTTTGCGAGGTTGAAGAATTCAGAGGGAAAAAATGTGTTTCAACACCTCACCTTGAGGAACAGAGCATCGCTCGAAGCAATCTCATTCTCAATGGCAATGACAGCATGAGAGAGGGTGAGGATACCACTAGTGATGCTATCTGACTTCTTCTTCACCAGCTCTTTCTTCTCTTCGTCCTCCTGCTGCAGGGCAGCCAGTCGAGCTGTCTCTTCCTTCTGCAGAAACTGTAGCAGCTCCTCAAAATATTCTTTGATCTGCTTTTCTGTGGCCTGAGTCTGGTTCTAGCAGCACAAAGAACAAAGTATTCATTGCTCAAAGTGCTGAACTGTGTTGACTTTTATACATATATGCTCATTCTGAATTTGATGCCTGCAACATTTTTTTTAATGTTGGAACAGGGTCATATCTGCCACTGTGTTGCATCACCTTTTCTTTTAATAGTACTCCGTAAAACCTTTGGGAACAGACGGCTGGTACTCTGAAAGTGGAATTCTGCCCCATTCTTGCTTGATGTATGATTTCAGTTGAAACACGAAAAGGTCCCCGTTGTTGTATCTTTGGTTTAATAGTGTGCCACACATTTTCAAGAGGGACAGGTCTGGACTGCCGGCAGGCCAGTCTCATTCCGAGACTCTTTTACTGCAAAGTCAAGCTTTTGTTCGGCGGCAGAATGTGACACAGAAATGTCGAAATAAGTCAAGAAATCCCTGAAAGAGATGTTATCTTAACCCTAGCATGAACAGAACTTTCACCGATGTGCAAGTGGCCTATGAACTTTGCGCTTTAACAATCCGGTTGGCCACCTTCCTCTTGATGTTGATGATTTCTAAGAACTATGTGAAACGACTACATGAACAAAGGCAAGTCCTTTACTTTGCGTCTGTCCATCCTTCACGGGCCAAAAGATGTCAGTGTCTCAGAATGTTGATACACATTTTGCAATCTGTATCATAGAATTTTAACTTGAATCTTTAGATGAAGCAATGAACTGTTTACAGACAACAGTCTTACTCAGTGTTCCAAACCTCATGTCATAATATTTGTCCAAAAATCATGCTGAGTTTTAATTAAGTGCCTGAGGAATTGAAGGTCCTGGACAGTCAGTGTTGGATTTTGTTCATGGATTTTTCAAGAATCTCTTTTGATAAAATTAGACAGTAGATGATGACAGTGTAAATAAAAAAATGTTCACAGAATGGTGAACCTATAATCATCTTGATTTAATTATTTTATTTTACCCAGCAGATTTCTGGTATGTGGAATATCTAAAAGCATCATATGTGTTGAGTTCATCTCCTTTTCTAGTTTAGCCATAATATTCAAACGGTATCCCTCTGAAATCCCCTGCAGGGCTGCTCTAGTTCCACCTGCACTAGAATACTAATTGGAACTCCTGACCACTCTGATGGATAAACATGCCTTATTGCACCTTGTCTGATGTGTTTACACACCAACAGCACATGGCTGAACTTCAATCATGCTGGTGTGAGTGTTTCTTGGAAGTATTTGTTTGTTGATACCTTTATGTGGACCGTTGTGTCATCACACTCCTGCTTGGCTTCATACAGGCAGCGCAGGTTTTTCTTCAGAGGAATCAATTCCTTCTTCATCTCTGCCTGCAAGTGAGGGTAGTGTTAAGTGCTTGTACGACAACATGACTGCGACATCAGTTGTGTCGGCTGTAAGCAATCCTATCCTCAGTTAGCCAATGATCCTAGCAAGAATTTAATATCTAGAATACTTAAAAGTTACCTTGAGGTCCTGAGCTCCCTCCTCTAAGGGACAAACCCGGTGTCCCTGGTGCTTCTTGGAGGTGTGACAAACACAGCAAAGGACTTCGAAATCGTCCAAACAGAAGAGCTTGAGAACCTCTCCATGTGTGACACACTTCTCTTCCAAAATCCATGCCTTCTCCCCCGTTCCGTCGAACCCCGCTGTTCCTGCTCCAGCTGCACCCACCACACGCTCTTGCTCCCTCAGAAAGGTGTCGGCCACGTTCTTCAGAGCCAGGCTGACCGTGGGCTCCGTCAGGGAACACTTCCTCCTACAGATGGGACACTCTCGCCTGGCGTTCTTGTTGTTCCAGAACTTCTGGAGGCAGGCCCGGCAGAAGCTGTGGCTGCACTTAAGAACCACGGGGTCCTTGAAGATCTCACAACAGACTGGACAAGAGAGTTCGTCTTCCAGCATGGAGCCCGACCGGGAAGAAACAGCCCGCGGTCGGAGGACTGAAGCAACCTTGGTACTGTGTAAGAAAGAAACCTTTCCAGGTTGAGAGGAAGCACGAGGGCGCAATTTATCCATGTCCACCTTGTGAGTGTTTACGGTAGGTTCCTGTTAGCTTTTGTCACAGAGAAAGAATTATTCAGAAGATGTGCTCCTGTCTGAGTCTAAAGAGTAATCTGGCCACTGTTTATGAGCAACTAGGGTTATAGTTCAACACGGACTTGAAGAACTGGTTTGCTTCACTTGTAGTAAACAAAGGACACCTTCCCTCATCTGCCGGCCACACCACGCTTCATGTGGGGTAGAGCAACTCCAGACGAGTCAGAAAACATGTTTTAGTCTTCATCATTACTCTGAAAGCTTCTTTAGTGGAAGGAAAACATGTGGATTTTTGTGGGATGGTGTGAATGTGACAGTAAATGCATCTGAGAAAAGCAGTGTTGGTGCGACCTGCAGCTGACCCCTGTTGAGCCTGACCAGCACTATCAAGTGAACTGAGGTGTATCTGATTACATTAACACTGACGAGACTTTAAGTGATTTCACCGGCTGCTTAAAAGTCATTTATAATTCAGGATGTCACAGGAATGAGAAACGCAGACCCCCTGGTGTGAGATGTGAATGTGTTCACAGATTCGAGTTTCACCTATGGAGTCACATAATTCAACATGCATTTAGGCAGTTTCATTCATTATGTGCAAAAATAGTTTCACAAAAAAACAGAAAGCTAAATGTGAAAATAAAATGAAAATATTCTTGTGTGCTTTAGTAATTCATTATTTTTTAAAATTCTTTTAGAAATTTATTAATTTATTTTTGTGAAGCTCCATGACACTATTTTGTGTTCAGGAAAGACCAAACAGTAGGAACGCTGTCATGTCGATATCAATATTACATTATAATTGGACATTAACAGTGTGATAAAAAAGCCATTAAAATAATGTGTTCTTAGTGTTGTGCTCTAGCAACAGTTTCATAACTATTTATTCCAATGTGCATTAATTCTGAAGATTCAAACAAAAACTACAAAATAGCTTCATCCTGAAACTGAAAAACAACAAAAAATTTTTATTGAAGACGTACATCTGCCTGCGCTGACTGGGGACACGAGTCACCACACATCATGGAAGGAGTTTGGTATCATTCTGTTGCAATGACAAGATACTTCACATTTCACCATCATGCACCAGAACACCTAATTATTAAAAAAAAAATTTAAAAATGCATGAAATGGAAAGCTACATTTATTTCTCTTTTAAACGTGTCCATCTCATGACTTCCTCCTCTTTAATACTGTCTTGTGTAATGCCTCTACGTGATCTAGTTGTATTCTTCATGTCACACAAATCCTGCTTTAGAAGACGTCACATCACTTTATATAAAAACAGAATCGCACAAAAAAAATTCAGCATGGTCCACAAACCTGGAAAAACACCAACTTCTCATTCCTGTGTCAGAACCTTCAATAAAAGGTCACGAACTTCATCCTGCCAGACATGAGAGGAATGAGCTGCAGCGTGGAGGTGGAGTTGTTTACCAATGAAAAAATACCACTGATCATTTAGTCAGTGTGCTACACTTTACTAGAAGATTTTTGCAACTACTGCTTATCTTTAACCAAAACATTAAACCATAAAACCAGAATTCATCATCAATGTAAAAACATGGCAGCACACGCTCGTAAAACGGAGTGTTTTGTTACAACAGGGAAGAGGAGGCTTCGTAGTGTTCAATAACGCTTACCGGTGAGGAACAGCTCTTCTGTTGTTGGTTTACAGCACAGTGCAACACAGTGTAATGGGGGAAATAGAGAAATCACATCTTTGTTTGCTAAGTTAACATCTACTTTATATGTAGTGACACTCCTGGAACTCCTGCACTTAATCCATTGAACGCAAATAGAAAGAATGTCATGCAGGATCACGTGTTGCAGTCATGATGGAGTGCTGATCAGCATGTTTATAGTTTGTTGGATAGAGTTGGAAGACAAGTGAAAGCACTTGGGAAATCATCACAGTCTTTTCCCATTACCTGGCATTTAGCCCTCTGTCCAGGCAGAGACTCCCCAAAGGGTGCATTAAAGTAGTCGGAGTATACGCTGGAAAAAACAAACTGGTGACGATAGTGTTTCCTAGTAGTGTCAGAGGGTCTGGATGTTTGCTCTGCTCCGTTAGCTTCTGCGTTCACACCCGCCCGACCTTAGCGTCGCCGATGGCGCCCCATACGTCAAATACAAATTCGTCCGGGAAGGCAAAGTCTCCCAGGGTTTCGTCTAAAGCCTCGGCGAACTCATCGGGGTTCTTTTTGTCCTTCCCGAGCTCCACCATGGTGGCCGCTGAGGAGACAGAGAGAGGTCACAGGACAATGACGTCACTGATGTGTGTTGTGTTAAGGCTGAGCCGTGGCATAACGACCAGCTACACTAAAACAAAGCTTTCCTCTACTGGAGCATGACCTCGTGGAAACACGGCTATTGTGAAAACAAAACAGTCACAAACTACTTCTGACCCCTGGAGAACCGACACCTACCCAGCTCGCTGTCTCTGATGCCCATGTAGCTTTCGAGCAGGTCGTCCACCTTCTCGATGGCCTTCTCCTCGAACGCAGAGGGCTGGGAGGGAACACAACAACACACACGCTCAAACAACGTCACAGAATCACGTCCAGAGTTTGTATGATGGAATGACACTCACCAGTTCCTCCACAGTCGCAGGACCTTTGGAACGTAGCCGCAAAGTTCCTCTGCCGGTCCCCAGCTGAACCCCCGATGCCGACCTGGACCCTCCAGACCGCTGGCTGATCATATCTACACAAAATAACGACAGAGATCCCTAAATGGTCACGCCACATGACACGTCTCACCCCCAAAACACTTGCTTTGTACACAAGCACAACCTCATCATCCTGTCTATCAGCCGTGAGGACTGGTGTGAGACACACAAAGACGCCTCCATTCAAACGTGTTTTTCGCGCTGCTACAACACAAGTTAAACCACATTGTGAAGATGAATTTCATGACCCAGTTTGTCTCTCAGGTGACTCATCATCGTTCACATACCGAAGGCCTTGAGAGGCTCCACCAGCTTGATTGTGAAGTCCTTTCCTTTGGGCAGCTCCTTCAGCATCTTAGCCACCTCGTAATGTCGACAGCCGATCAGACGATGGCCGTTGATCGACTCGATCATATCCCCCACATTGATGACTTGGATCTGGTGAATGATGCTCCCTTCCCGGATTCTCTGACGATAATAAAAACCCAAAATAATGATCCTGTAAGCCATCTCATCACCGTCTCCCCATTTCAAATGATTTATCAACATTTTATGTTCTGTGCATCAGTAATTTATTAACATAATCCATCTTCACTCCGCTTCCAGCATCCTTTAGTCAGTCCATTTCTCACCTTAATGAAAGCATAGCCGGCTCCATTGTCAGTGATGGTCAAGCCGAGGGCATCTTCTCCTTTGTACACCTCTATTTCCTTTTTCTGTCCTTTTATGTGGGCAAAAATAAAGTCCTCAAGCCCGATCTGACCACCCAACAATTTATCCATGTCCACCTTGTGAGTGTTTAGGGTGCAAAACATAACCTGTGGGGGGACACACGTAGGATTAGCACATCACCAACCCTGTCCCATCAGTACCAGCAGAACGACTCACCTCTGACGGAGGGATTCCAAAGGCCTCGCCAATCTTGGCATAGAGCTCTCGTACGTTACTGAAGCCCTCGATGCGGCCCGTGGGGCTCCCATGAGCCAGCTGGGTGTGGAAGATGAGGCGAGGCCTCATGCTGCTGTGTGGAGGGGGCAGCCCTTCAGAGGTGGCGCCTTCTCCCAGCCCCACACCACCTCCATCCAGACCGTCCACACCTGGCACATTGAGACCTGAGCGGATGGGCTCAGCCTCCTCGTTCTCCACTAACAAGGACGCCTTCTTCCTTCTCCCCAAACCCAGAGGCATGGTGTCTCCACAGGCAGCGCACAGGTAGAAGAGGAGGCTTTGGGAAATATGATCCAATCCTGTTCAGTCAAATCTGCTGTTGTCTTCTGTTGTCTCCTGGGATGGCTTAAAGGTTGTCTCAACCAGGTGCTGTATGGATTTTCCAATCCACACATCAGAACAGCTCACATCACTGAGCAGTGGAGATCCTCAACTGGTAAACACAAACAGAAACACTTTCAGTTCCTTTCATTTTGAAAATTAACAGGTTGTAACATCCCATTTGGTGAAATCGGGATGTAATAATGTTGGAAACAGCTCTGCTAACACGGCAGGAGTTTACTTTAGCTAACAGGACGTGAGCCGGAGCTAATGCTAGCTGCTAGCTTCACTCTGAAGCGCATCTTCCACTTCCAGCAACACAAACACCGACAACTCCGGCATGACGTTAGCATGTGGCTACTGAAAGGTGAAGCCAGTTAAATCAGTGACTTGGCAGAAGATCGCAGCGTCATATTTCCAAGTGGTTTAACCATTTGAGGTTAGTTAGAAACCGTGACTATGAAGGCTAAACGCGAACAGAGTGGAAACCATAGCAGGCCAGTCATTCTTACCGGAGCAGGAGTTTCAACCAACTGTCGTTAGCGTTTCAGGCTAGTTTAGCCTGCTAGCGGCGCGGCGGTGAGTTATAAAAATGATGGCGTTGCGTTTACAGACTGTTTTTATTTATGTCTCCACTGCTGGTAGGACCAGTTTTAGCTTCGACTAGTAATGAGGTATTCTAGTGTCCGTGTGACGGTATGTCGATGTAGATTTAGCTTTCTTCCAGTGCAGTAGGGGTGGAACTCTGATGCCTTCAGGTTCCCTCGTAATCCTAAACTTCACGGCGGGACAACGTGGAACACAGTGTGTAAATTCGTCTTAAAATAAAGATCGGCAATTATAAGTCAATATAACAGCCTTGGGTTACTTTCTGTTAAATTATCTGTAAGCAAACCCATTTGTTAGGACACAACTTGCTCACGTATTGTCGTAAATGCAACTGCGTTGGATTATTACGTAGCAATTATTTCGTAGATTGGAGTGGGGGTAGCGCTCTCTAGTGGTAATCTTGAGTAACTACATCTGTCAGATATTCGTCGTCTGTCGTGCAGACACAGGAGAACACTAAGTAGCCTACGGGTCCACAGTATTTAGATTAATTTCCGTCTAGCTACCTGACTTAAAACTATTTGCAATAGAAAATACCTGTTCTAGAACTGGCTGTACTTTCACCAATCGTAGGCACTGGATAATTACTTATTCTAGTTTACCTTTTAGGCTACGTTATTGAAATTATTTTTTTCGGTTTAGACATTTGAAGGATTTAAAGGGTTTTATAAGCGAACTGGCTTGCAAGTTGCTTTTATTTTCTTTCTGGTATCTTTCCTGCTATATTGCACCATTCAATGTAATAATAATAATAATAATAATAATAATAAGAAGAAGAAGAAGAAGAAGAAGAAGAAGAAGAAGAAGAAGATTTATGCAAAAACACTTTAATCACACTCAAACATTTTACAATTTTACATTAGATGAAAGTGCTTCAAAAATACAAAAAACCAATAAATAAAAAGAAATACAATTTAAAAATCAGTGCATTATATCAGGAAATTTGCAAAAGTGAGTTGATCATCAACTAAAGTGCATAGGACATTTTTGTGACACCAGATGTTCCTAAAGTTATTTAGGTCTTTTGTCATTTTATAAAAACCAAATTCTAGTTTTAAGCGACATCTGATGTTACAGCAAAAAACAGTAGCTGCTTCTTGAACAGTATTGTTTTCAATTCTTCTCTTTCTGGTCACGTAAATTACGAGTTTTGCCTCTCCAGAAATAAAATTTAAAAGCTGCCACTTCCTTTGATTTGATTTCTTGTACAATAAATAAATTTCCTGATATTAAAATTTTCAATGAACAGATTAAAAACATTTGTTAAAAGAGTGAAGAGCACTGCAAGTCTCTTACACTCACTAAAAGCATGAATGACTGTCTCACGAAGGGGACAGAAGGGACACTGGCTGGACACAGCAGGGTTAAAAACAGATAAAAGCATTGGAAACTGATGGCACCGTGTAAAATTCTCCACTGGAGGTTGGCTGTTTTTTTTTCTTGAGGGGAGGTTTGTATAGAAGTCTCCACTGTGGGTCAGGTCCATTTCCCGTCATCCTGCTGGCCCAGGTAGTGGGTTCTCTGTCACACAGGCCTTTCTTGTTGATTACTTTTACACAGTATTTGGACAGTATTTTTTGTTGGCTGTGTGCAGGCTGATTTGTTGTTCATCTCCGAGGAGAGGACCCTCCAGCTCTCCAAACAGGGGACTGATGTGGACCTCAGGGAAAGGATCTTTATTGTCCGGCACAGTCCCTGTACTATAGCCCAGGAGGAGGCTTCTCTCCCTCCCGGAGAGTCTTTGCCTCCACAGTTGTAGCACTCTCTGAGCCACCCTGGTGGACTGGATGTTCAGCAGGGAGCTCACAGCCTGGGCATCCGCCAACGCTGGCCCGGCGTTGTCCACCAGCTGCTGGACGGTCAGGGTCCTGGTTCTGCAAAGCGCTGCAGACAGCCCAGGTGTGGCTCCACTGCAGACATCCAGCCTGGCTCCATGCACTAGTGGTTCCTTCAGTAACCAGAACAGAAAGTCAGAGCTTTTTCCTGAACTGCTTTTAAATAGGGCCCACAACTTAAATACACCATGAAAAAACAGAGGCAAACCATTTAACTTTAGAAATTTAGAATCCATTAAAAACAGTGCAGCATCCAGCCCCAAGTTACTCACACGTTTGAATATGCAGCTGGCCACCTCTCTCCACGTCAGAAGAAGAAGAAATGTACCTTCATCGTCTTTATGCCCTACTTTTATTCTGGTGTAACGTTGTCAACTGTCATTTCTCTAATATACTCGCTGGTATTTGTCCTTATATCAGCTGATATAAAGACTAATACCAGCGATGGATGTTATTGTGACATTAGTTCTGTTTTTAATCTTTTTTAAAGTTCATTACTAACAGATACCATTCCACATGACAAACATCAGTTCTGTTTCTCAATGTATACACAGGGCATTACAGCAGCAAGCCCATTAGTTTGATAATCCTTGACCCTGAAAAGCTGCCCATAGAATGTGAAATCGCATCAGTGTCATCAACAGTTTGATACTTATTCAAGAAAATAAGCAGGTTCCCTCAGAATCAAGTTCAGAAAGGTCAGATGTCTGACATCTCATTGAATCAGGAGTTTTGGCTACGGTTCGCTTGAGGTTGCAAGTCTTTGGAGTCATAATTCCCCACCACAAAAAAAAAAAAAATGAGGAGAAAAATATTGGAATCAGGGGTACGAACGAATTTCAAGTTTTTGGATCGTCGTAAAATTATAAAAATCGATTAGTATACACGGTTATCGAATGTCATGAAGGTTTTCCCTTTTATTTACCTACACGTAGTGTAATGAGACATTATTACCACAAGGGGGCGTTTGTTTCCAACCTCTATTATACGGTAATATAATGTGAAGTTCCCATGTGCAGTTGTAAACAGATCCGTCTGTCCATGACGTTCCCAGAAAATAAAAAGGATTACACATTTATCACGAATCTTTCCACACGAACGTTGTACCTTTTGCCGTTTACGAACTAATGTCTTATGATTGTACTGGTTTTTTGTTTAGTTCAAACTGAAGCCTGTGTGAGCTTCGTTTCACAGCAAGGCCTTCAGGGCAAAGTCAAAACTGTATACAGTATATTGTGTGTATATACTGTACATATGTATATCTATATATATTACAGTATCGCAGTGCACTGGTGTTGAGCCCGGAATTCCAGCTGCTTTACGCCCTCAGTCTGCTGGGATAGGCTCCAGCTCCCAGCGACCCACTACAGTAGATGAAGCGATAAGAGTTGAATGGATGAATATTGAACACCGTTGCCTATATTACACTTGACACAATATATAACATTATATGACAATTAATGCTTCAATTGCTTCAAAAACTAAAACACAAGACATGAATGATCAGATATTAGTCTGTCCTTTTAATGTGGAAATGTAAATCATCACTGCATAGGAAAGATCCATTAAAAATTTAGATAACAATATCAATTCATAAAAGATTTGCTGTTGAAAATCTAAATATCTTTTATCCCCACCTGAGGAATGTCAAACCAACACAACCAGGAGCTAAAAATAAAACATTAAATCATTTTGTTAAAAGAAAAATCTTTGTGAGGGGAAAAAAAGATGTCTTTAGACATTTCAGAGATTACACATCTCTACATTCACATTCAACCACATATTTGTGACGATACAAGCAGGAAATAACATCAACACCAAACACACTCAAACATCACAAAGAACCAAATGTTTATCTTAGTTGTCATCAGCCAAAAGTGCTCGGATCTCGATAGGACAGGTTCAATCATTGTTTGATCAGAGAAACCTGATACTGTACATGCTTAGGTAATGCTGTCAGACATGAGTGATGTTCAGATAATCAAACAAAAGTATATGCCATAGGCCTGTAAATGTCTGCAGAAAGCAGCCTGGTATACTATGCACAAATGCAAATAAAAGCGAGAAACTCTGGCTTTAATTTAAACCAAACGGATTTAAAATCAGACGAGGTGGATCTGCAAAATCTTACTGAACACTGTCCAATGGAAAAAGGCTCCAAATGAAGACAGCGATCACAACGTGTGGGTCACATGGCAGGACTCATACCAGTGGTGGTTTGCCTAGAAAAGGTGCAGCCCTCCTTCAAAAACCTGGAGTGACTCGACTGAAACCTTACAGAACGATAATGGAACTGAAAACTTGTCTAGTCGTGCTTCACACCTCGTTGTCTGTCAGCATTCTTTCCTTTCCAGACTGTGTTGGGTTGATCTTTAGGGAAACCATCAAAACACTTCTATCACAAGCCGCCACTGATATGCACAAACTCGGGATTCCCTTGTAGACACACAAATATTATAAATACACATGTGCAATTATCCTCCCCGAAAGTATGTCAGAACAAGAAACAAAACATAGATGCAGATATTATAACAGTAAATATTTACTTACAAAGCTGTTTTCTTGATGTCCTGACAATTGAACTAAATTCACAGAGTACTGAGGAGCACTCATTATTATATATCCTATATAAAGGTTTGTGCATATTTTTAAAAAAATTGTTCTACACAGTTTGAGAGTCTGGATGTAAGAGCTGTCGGTCCGTTGTTCCTGTGAGCGCAGAAACACTGGACTGACAGACGGAGAGTGATTAACGCTGACTGGACATTTCTGGCCGACCTGGATATCATCATCAACGCATTTAGTCCAGTCTTAGCACACATTCCTGTTGAATAGTGTTATATTCAAGGATGTGTCACTGCCCCTGAGGTATAGTAACTGTTAATGTGTTTTCTTACTGCTGCTTTGAAAATAAATCCTCACTTTCTAAATTTATTTTTTCTCATTCTTGCAAAAAAAAAAAATCTCAAGACATCTTTCAGGGTTTTTTATAGACAGGCTTCCACCGACGTCTGTCTCCTTCTCCATTATGACACACTGTTAATTAACACTTCAGCTGAATGAACAAAGTGTTCGCTGTTCTATCTGAGATGCTCGTGAAGCAGACTAGATAAGGGGGGTCAGACTAAACTCAGCTGAGAACAAATCTGTCCTGAGGCTCGACCATCTAAACTACAATCCACCGGCGTCACGTAGAACTGTTTCTTTTCTGACAGCACCCTCATCGTTTCACGTTATGGTGGAAGGACCTGCTTTAGTGCATCTTGGGTGCTTTGGCCCAGTTTATCAGGGAATTTGACCGTGAAGTCCAATATCATGTCACCCCTCTTCTCAGGGCACTTGGAGAAGGGAAGACCTTCTCCAGCGATCCGCTTTTTGGTTCCAGGTTTGACAACATCTCTGGAGGTCACAGTGATGGTCCGGCCGTCCAGCGTTGGGGCATTGACGGTGCATCCACACAGCGCCTGGAGACAGACAAAATATTTAGTTAAGAACACCAAAATGTGGGGAAATTTTAAACATCTGCAGTTTTTGTCAAGGCACTGCGATAATTCCTGGGATCACTTACATCTCTAAGGGAGATTTTTGCAGGATAGATTATATCCGAGCCCTCCCTTCTGAACACAGGGTGGGGTTTGTCTTTAACTACAAACACGACATCTGCAGGAATGTTTAAGGGAGTTTCATCTCCTTCCTTCGGAAAGGTGATCTTTGTCCCCTCCTTCCAGCCACGCTTGATATCAACAGTTAAAATCTTGTCTTCCTTGCGCACAGTGCAGCCGTCTGGGTTTAGTCTTTTGCGGGAAATCTTCATCTTTTTGGTGCAGCCGGAGAAAACCTCCTCCAGGCTCACCTTCAGTTCGTGCACCACGGGTGGGTCCTTCTTTTTCTCGTGTCTTCTGCGATGAGCACCTGCTTGGGGTTTGAACTGCCTTTGAAACCCGCCCATACTGCCCATTCTTCCCATACCAAAAGGTCCAAAGGGGTCGACGTCCATATCGTCGTCCCCGTTTTGTTGGAAGAAATTGTCGAAAGGGTTACGACCACCGAAGAACTCGGCGAACATCGCGTGAGGGTCTCCATGGAAGGTATAGTTGTAGCTTTGACCGCTGTGTCCTCCAACTCCACCACCAGCTGATCCCTTTAATCCTAATGATGGAAAACAGACAAAGTGTTTTAAACCATAAATATCACCTTCATAATTCTAAGTCAACTTGTGGTTATCACATACTTGTACGTGTCTGTGTCAAGCTGATAAGAAATGACGTGTCAAGACTATAAGGCATTCTTAACCACCGAAAAAATATGATGACTTCATGTCATCAGCTTTGTATATTTATTATTGTTTCGAAAAATCCACTAGCATTAACAAAAAAAAAAAAAAAAAAAAGAGAATTAGCAGAATAACTTTGTTTTTACGCATAAACCAATGTTTAAACCTGGAGCTACAGACACACACACACACACACACACACGGTCTCTACAGGGTCATAGAACACGGTTCTCCGTGGGTCCTGTCTGATCGGTCAGACTCTCACACCGCGGGCCGGGTTCGGTTCCCTGTCCGGACCGCGGCCGGCGCTGAGAGGGTTACAGGACAGATCCACGGGGCGACACCGCAGCGGCCGATCGGAACAGCTCCGTTACCTTCTTCCCCACAGCGATCGTAAATGTCCCTCTTCTTGGCATCGCTCAGGACGTCGTAGGCCTCGGCGACCTCCTTGAACTTGTCCTCGGCCCCCGGAGACTTGTTCTTGTCGGGGTGGAAGCGCAGCGCCTGCTTTCTGTACGCCTTCTTGATCTCCTCGTCGGAGGCCCCTTTGGCTATTCCCAGCACTTTGTAGTAATCTTTCCCCATCGCGGTGACCGCTCAGACCTCCACACGGGTCGGTCCGAACACATCCAGCGTCTCCGGCGGGCGGGTCGGGCTCCGGCGGGATCCGCTCAGCACTGCGGACACAACCGGGGCTAGCTGGGCTGGGGGACCGGGTTAGCTCTCCTCAGCGGGCTGCGGGCAGCTGGACACTCTTCTCTTCACTCAGGTGGGGAGAGACGGCGGCTCTCTATTTAATGTTCGTTCAGGAGCGTCCGTGAAGTCCCTCTGAGCGAAACACGCCGAGGAGAAACTTCTGGAACAATCTGGAGCTGCTGATCTGTCATCACAGATCACAGACGAGAGGAGTCACTCCCAACCACTTCCGGTTTCGTTTCAGCCGCAGTAGGAAACAGGAAGTGATAGACATACAGTAGTCAGCACGACGTTAAACTTCGTCTTCTGTCTGTCCGTCCGTCTGTCTGTCCAGCTGTATCTGCCTTTCTGTCTGACCACCTATCTGTCTGTCAGTCTGTCTGTCTATCTACCTATTTGTCTGTTTGTCTGTCCGTCCGTCCATCTATCTATCTATCTATCTATCTATCTATCTATCTATCTATCTGTCTGTCTGTCTAGTCTGTCTGTCTATCTGTCTGTCTGTCTGTCTGTCTGTCTGTCTGTCTGTCTGTCTGTCTGTCTGTCTGTCTGTCTGTCTGTCTGTCTGTCTGTCTGTCTGTCTATTTATTTATTTATTGTCTGTTTGTCTGCCAAGTAGTTTTTCATAATCCTGCTGACAAGCCAACCAACCGTCTAACTGAAAATACAAACAGTGATGTCACTGTTAAGTTGGACTGCTCCTGCTGGTTAAATATAGACCATAGGGTGTAGATATGCGGTTGGCAGTGCACGATGATGAGCTGGTCGTGTGCAGCAAAAGGAATATTTGATCTCTCAATCAGTACTCTTGAAAACCTCCTCGAACTACAAGGTATATTAGAAACAAAGTGGTTCTCTTAGTACATGAATCTCGAACCGCACAGGTCTTAAGAGGTCTGAAGATGGTGAAGCATAAAGAATACAGTCAAACAGGTAGTATTTTGCTTGAGGGTATTTGTCATCCCATGGATCAATCTTTTAATGCAATCTCTTCCTAATCCACCCAGGAGCAGAGCACATCAGAAATGTGTCTTATAGAACTAATGAGACCAGACTGGAATTCTGTGTAGTACTGTACATGGCTTCCCAAGGTTACCAAGCTCGTGCAGAGCAAATCAGGAGACTTATATTTAGCCTAGCAAATGGTGCACTGTGGATTATGTCTTGGTCCTCTCGGGTTTCGTCTTCACTGCGTTTAGTTGCATGAAGGGGGTTTGTGAATCAAGAAGGGGCTGCAATTCAGGTGAGAAGTAGGTTCCCACCATGTGCTTCGACCAGCTCCCTTTCCAAGAGTCTTGAAACCCTTCCCTGCTGGCCTCAACTCTTACCCCTCACATGGACGTCATCCGGGGGAAGGAAGTGTTCCTGGTCTCAAGTATTCCTGTTACTCTTCTCCTGGAGGTAGAGGGTGGTCCAAAAGACACCAAAGACGACACCCTTGAGTTGGTGTGACAGTTGTGTGGAGGGTGAGTAGGGGGGTTGTTTCCTATAGAAGCCGAGGACAGTCAGGATCACTGGACATATCACAGATTAGTTTCCCAGGCGACTGAGGTTCGCGATCGACCGATATAATGGATGTACTCGCCTTAGAGGCAAAGAATGTAGGCGGAGGACCTGAACCCGAAAAGAAGACCGCACCGAGGCCGAAACCCAAGGCTGTCAAAAAAGCCAAAAGGGTTGTTTACTTTGAGGTGGAGATTCTGGACTTAAAGACTAAAGAGAAACTGCTTCTGCTGGACAAGGTGAGTGTGTGTGCATGTGTGTTTCATTGGACAGTTTGATTATGTACCATTTATATTGGCTGAAATGGTTTCATAGATTGTTTGAGTTTAGCTTAATTGATGCAAATGTTAAGAAACGTGGATCATAACTAGACTTTGATATGCTAATAGTATTACATAGCAGTATGACTAGAGTCTGGTCTTATTCTGCTTGAAGTCAGAGGATACATGTTTGTATTAGCTCAAATATTACAGTTGAGTAATTTAACAAATAAACATTAATGTCTGGAGTGGCCAAGTCAATTGCAGGCCTTATGACTTCTACTTCATGTATCTATTGCGTGTCGGTTACCGTTAGAAGGTGAGAATTCCCTCCTCAAATACCAGGACGGTACCGTTGCAGCTACAGCACACACCCTACACTGCATTCAGCCAGCAGGCAAGCAAACTCTCATGTTGAGCAGCTTGCATACATGTACAATAGTTAAAGATGGTAAAGTAGTAAAATGCAAGCCCACCACCACAAAAATTCCAAAGACAAAGAAAACTCTAAGGTTAATATAGATCTTTTCAGATTTTTTTTGTTTTTATTGCCTAACTCTATCCATCTACACACATGTTGTTGATTAAGTTTGGTTAATTTTTACATTTTGATTGCAGGTGGAGCCAACTGCCACTATTTTGGATATTAAAGCTTTATTTCACAAATCATGTAAGTTTAAATCATTGCAACAAATCATTTATCTTAATGTTCAATAAATGGTCTCTGAAAACAAATCTTTATATCTACAGATCCTAAGTGGTATCCGGCCAGGCAGTCCCTGCGTTTGGATCCGAGTGCGTCTGCTTTTTTACAATTCATTTGAAACTGTCCAGCTGAGCTTTAGATGAATTCACGTGATGTTTCTGCTGTTTTCTGGGTCAATCATCGTGGACTGTCATGTTTGTCAGAGTCAAAAAGTCTCAGGGATGAAGAAGTTCTGCAAACCCTCCCTGTAGGAACCACAGCCAGCTTTTACTTCAGCGACTTGGGGCCCCAGCTCACATGGGGAACAGTGAGTCCACATGCGTACAGACACACGATATGGAGAGACCATAAAGTGGCGCCACATTTTTTCACAAATTAATGACATGCCTTGCATGCTTTACACCGTATCATTGTAATCTGTTTGCCAATGTATACAACACACATCCTTAGGCTAATTTCTGTGATAATCATCATCAATCAACTTGACAAGTCTTAACATTTCTACTGCCCATTGTTGATTTGTTGGTGCATGAAGTCCCAGTTTGCTTGCTTGAAGTTTGTTTTCTAAAATGGCTTGCAAAAGTTTGGCTTACAAAGTTTGCAAAATTTGTGCTTAACAGATGACAACACGCAAAACCTCTGGTACGATCTTTTCAGATTATTGTGCGTTAAATATAAACAGACAGCCTCTCACCTACTCAAGAACTCTTGAGTATAAATATCAACCCACGGTGACAGATAGTGCTGATTTGCCGCGGTTCATTTTCTCTCACCTCCTGCACCGCCTGTCCTCTGTCCTCGGACATATAATCTCACGACTCCATGTTTCCCAAAGCTATTTATCCCCTCTGACCTCTTTCACTGCACCTCTTTTCTTACCCTCTACTACCAACTTTCTGGATCCATTGTACTCCGAGCCATGACTGGTCTGGAGGTGCTGATCCAGAGATTGGTTTCATTGTCATCTTGACTTCTTTGCTTGATCATATAATTTGTGGAAAGCTGGTATTACAAGCTGTGTCGGCGTCTCATTTGCTCCTTGGGCACTTGTCATATGCTCTTATATTTCACTGAATGCTTGTCAGGGCTGAGTAGCATAATGACTGTTTTTGCTTTAGGAAAAGCCGGAGCCATTTCGGTGTTGGTCGCGTATTTGACCTTTGGTAGATGGTTCTGAACAATATTCTAACCTAGAAAAATATTTTAAATCCACCGGTTAGTGAGTTAAGTAAATTGTTAGTCCTTGATCATAACAACTGTCTTAACAACAACTGCCTTTTTCATATTTTCTTTCCCACATGGTTGCTGTTAAAGAAAAACAAAATTAAGGCATTTCTCTTTCCTTTGCTCTCATCAGGTGTTCCTGGCAGAGTGCGTTGGGCCACTGCTCATCTACTTAATGTTCTACTTCCGGCTCCCATTCATCTACTCAATGAAATACGACTTCACCAGCAGCAAGCACTGGGTCGTACAGTGAGTGTCAGATTGCCTATTTTTTTCAAGGATCCATTACAATGTTGTAGAGATGTATGGCACAATCTGAGGCTTTGCACAGATTACCCCACAACATGACAAATCCTTGTGAAGTGCACTGCTATGTCGACACTGAGTAATGGCAGA
Source organism: Antennarius maculatus (assembly GCA_013358685.1). Classification (NCBI taxonomy): domain Eukaryota; kingdom Metazoa; phylum Chordata; class Actinopteri; order Lophiiformes; family Antennariidae; genus Antennarius; species Antennarius maculatus. Next base: position 14,600,461 of record CM023620.1, on the reverse strand, counting down.
TTGTAATGGCCTTTACTAGGGCGTTGTATTAATCACTGCTAAAAGTGCCTGCATGTGTATCTGATTGCAGCTTGGCCTGCATGTGTCATTCCTTCCACTACATCAAGAGGATTCTGGAGACAATGTTTGTCCATCGTATCTCCCATGGGACCATGCCTCTCAGAAACATATTTAAGGTCAGTAAGGGATGCAGTCCGACCTTTGAATGTGATACAGATTATTACTATTAATTGGTCAGATTATTATTTTGCTGCAGAAACCTGAAACAAATGAGGACCCCTATGTTGACTATTTGACTTAATATAGTCTCTCCCCCTATTTCAGAACTGTGGCTATTACTGGTGTTGTGCAGCTTGGATGGCGTACTACATTAACCACCCCCTCTACACCCCCCCATGTAAGTGTAGGCCACTGTGAGTCTCCTTTTATCTGATCAATCAATGTCCACTTCTGTTCAATCAGCTGTTTTGTGCTACGATAACAGATTACGGGCAGCAGCAGGTGAAAACGGGGCTCTACCTTTTCTTGGTGAGTTTGGGGTCTGTTTAATCTGTATAATTTTGGCCCAGTAAAAGCATCCGGTAGCTACTAAACACTACAAACTGTTTTATGAAGGTGAACTTGTTCATTTGTCCTCTTTTCTCAGTTCTGCCAAGTAGGAAATTTTTCCATCCATGTTGCTCTTCGTAACCTCAAACTGTCAGGTGATTTTTTTTTTCCCACAAATGTATAATTATCATTTATATTTTTACTTGAATGTTATGTTTGCTAATAGTACGTTTTATAATGTTGCATGTGTGTTTATTCATCATCTTAGGTTCAAAAATTAAGAAGATTCCTTACCCAACTAAAAATCCATTCACTTGGGTTTTTTGGCTTGTCTCCTGTCCAAATTATACATATGAGGTGAGCAGACTAGATCCACACTTATGTGCTTTTTATTCGAGAAATAAGATGGAAATTTGATCGATTTCTTTTGTGAAGGTGATGTATGAATATTTGGTTTCACAGTCAGAATTCTTCCACAAAAAAGTATGTTTTGAGACAGTAGTCAGATGCTCATCTGAACTCTGATGCTATTTTTTCATACCCTCTTGTTCCTACTGGCCATTAAGGAGAATTCTTTTGATGCACTCCTCTGAAAATAATGAAAATCATTCACCACCCTCACCCTGTGCAGAAATGGATTCCAAAGTTTAGCAGCCTGAATCAAATCAAGAGAATTTGTTCACTAGCCTTATTATTCAACCTAAAACATCTTTGCACTCAAGGCTGTGTAGAGTGCTTGGATAGAAAAACCTTGGGCGGAATGAAAAGCTTAAAATGTTTTAATGGTCATATGAGTTAGTGTCTTATGAAAAACTTGAAAAAAATATTAAACTGTTTAGGGGATATTTTCTGTCCCTTCAGTTCGGTTAATTTGTGGTCCTGTTGTTTTTCTTTTAACAACATTCACTAATACTGTCATCTAGTGGTTACATCCTGCACATGTACTGTAAATAACAAGGCCTGTGTGTGTGTGTGTGTGTGTACATGTGTGTGTGTATGTGTGTGTGTGTCTTAACTCCTTGTATGCAGCTGGGCTCCTGGATTGGCTTCACAGTGATGACCCAGTGTGTGCCCGTGGCTTTCTTCACCCTCGTGGCCTTCATCCAGATGACGGTGTGGGCCAGAGGCAAACACCGCTGCTACCTTAAGGAGTTCAGAGATTATCCAACCCTTCGCTCCTCCATACTCCCCTTCATCCTGTAGAGCGCCACAGAGGAAACAGCAGTTGCTATCCAGACATCCACCCCTTCACCGATTGGGTTGTTTTTAAGGGACTCTCCATCTGCTGGATGTTAGTGTTGAGGTTCACAGCATGAGGACTCTGTGTATTGTTTCCATATATGTCACCATAAGGGGTCAAAGCTACACTGAGTGTCGGACCGATCAGAGTTAAATGCTGTAAAGTCTTAATTTAATGTTCAATGTGAAAAATGAAATCTTTTTCTGTTTTTTTGGTACTTTGGTGGGTTGTAAATGTGATATGTTTAAGTTTATGTGAAGTTTATCACAAAGCCACAAAACCAAGAGGCTCACCTGCATGTCGAGTCCTAAACCTCCAACACGGAGACAGCAGTGTTGTATTTTAATTTGGTCTTGGATCTGGTGTATTTTTGCAAAAAGAAAAGACATGCAAACATGAATATATACTATACCGTCACTTTGTGTGTTTTCTTATTTACACTAGATATCTATGCAATAGTGTATGTATACGTGTATGTTTATGCATATACATATATGCGTACATATATTTATTCATAGTTTCAGGCTTCATTTGTGTATTGTTTCTAAAGTTTGTGCCTTGTTAATGGTGAGTGGATTTCCATTCTATTATTTTTCTACGAATCTGAAGAATTCCACTGAAGCAAAACGAAATCCAAGTTACCAAGATTAGCTAACATGAGCTAAGGATCCTTCAGATTAAGGATATTTTAAAATACCCCCAATTAATTTTTGAAAATTTTTAGTGCTGATTACATCCAGCGAAGCGGTGATGTCTTGTAATTGTCAGTGTTTGTGTGTTCAACCATCCGTCCACCAAACATCTTCACAACTGTTGCAGATAGAAAGATGAAACAAAAAGCAGATTACTCAGGTAGCAAAGGGGATGAAAATTAGATCACAATCTTGACCTCGAAAAACTAGGTCAAGGTCAAATTTTCACTTTTACACCTTTTTCAACATTAAAATGCCCAGAACAATATTGTAGGTTGACCTGAGTCTGTCTGCTACAGTATACCTCTAGTAGTGGTCAACTTACAAATATGAAATGAAAAGCCAAATACTCAATAGTACAATATAGAATTCATTGCTGTGACCATTATGAAAGTAGGTCAGGGTAAAATTTTGAATTCAAGGTGTTGCGGAATGTTGCAGTCTCTGACTACCTTTCTGAACTAGAAGTTTGCAACATCTGACTGAAGGGAACCGTCACATGTTCTCACACGAGGTGCTTTTAGTGAAACTCTGAAAGGGGAAAAAAAATATGAATAAATTACCGTAAAATGAGTGACGGAACAGAGACACATGTTTATTTGTGACTCTAGGAAAATGTCAATGTTACAGATAAAAAGGGGAGAAGATACATTGGAGATGTCAACTACATCATGGAATGTTACAGTTCAAGAGCCGATGCGATCAAAACAACGATGGACAGACCATATAAGTGATAACATGAAAAACTGCATTTGTTCAGCATGTCTGCTCTGTACAGCAGATGTATTCAATTTAAAACATATTAAGAATTGCATTTCATCACATAACATTTCCCCAGGTTTATTACTGTATTTTGGTCATGTATGAATGCAAAGTCTATCAGGCCGCTCCTTTCCAGCTCATGCCCATCCGAAATTGTTCCCCAAACCTAACTGTATTAAATTGGACCACAGTCAAAATCATATAAAAAAGAAAAAGAACAACAAAAAAGAGAAACCCAAAGAGGTTTTTTTTTCTCCTTACCAGCAGGTAAATTGCACATCACAATGGTTACATCTCAGTGTTACAGAGATATTGAAGACAAAGTCCAACATCAGTGGCTACTGGTGGCATGGTAAATTCAGGAATCAAGACTCTAGTGATGCTGCATGTGGATAGTCTGACTTCCCAAAGTCTTTGATAATATTTAGTACAATTGATAAAAGGTAAAGAAATGACAGATGTGCTTTGTTTCTCCAGTTTCTGGTGGAGCAGATAAGGTGGGGAAGATAGAGGAAGTCATGTCAGAGGTTGCAGTAAACCAATAATTTGTGGATTTTGCAGCTCTTCACCTTCTTGACTGTGTGGATCGCCCACAGCGGTCCTCTTGGATCCATCCTCATCCACCTTCGCCGGCTGCATTATCCACCTTACACTAATGCAGGTTGGTCATTGTTTGTCCACTTTAAAACACACTCGTAACATCACGGCTTTCTTCTCGACGAGGCGATGGAACAGCCGCTTGGGGTGAAATGAAAACCATTTGAAAACTAAAGACCATAATGAGAGGTAGGATGACTGTCAGTTTCTGGTCATTCTCACAGTGAAAGCTACTTCCACCGCAGCTTTTCCCACCATTTCACCCTCTACATATGCTGCATATGAAGGCATGTGGTGGGGGGTCCAGATGGGAAGAAGGGTGCTGCATGCACCTTTCGGTCAATGCAGCATTCACTGTCTGTCGCGTGAATCGCGGCTTCAGAGGTCCTCGTATTCCAGGAAGTGGGTCCTCTGCAGCACTTTCACGTGCCTTTCGTAGATTTTGAGCGCGGGGCCAAGTCGTATGGACAGACCGGTCAACACGTCGCTGCGTTGCATCAGGAGAAGGGACTTCCCATCAATTTCCTAAAGGTAAAGGGAGACAAAAGATTAGTGTAAGCTTCACCTGCAGGATTGTGATGAGTCTGTGAATGCTAAGTAGCTTTTATTGTTTACATTAGCTATTTAAACCCTAAAACTGTGAGACAGAGTATGTATTATTCAAACTGAGCTCACACAGACCATTTTCTTTGCTAGACTGACAAACACACTATCATGTACTACATTTGGACTTGGTAAAACTCTATAATAACTACAGTAATCCCTCGTTACTTGCGGTTAATGCGTTCCATGAACCATCCGTACAAACAAAATTCCGCAATATAGCGGCGACGTATTTATTATTTATGGTAATTTAAACGTTTATGAACCCTCCCCATACTGATATTAAACCACGTTCTATCTGTATTCCCTTTTCCCACGCTCTTATCGACTATTTAAAGCACTTTTGTGTCTCACGGAAGTGCGCTACGTTACGAGACTCACGGAATGTAGTGCACATCCGCATGCCGTCAGCCAATAGAATGCGCGTATGGTATCACGTGACTACCTACTAAAAATCAGCGATGTAGTGAAGCTGGGCGCGTTGATGCACGAATACACGAGGGATTACTGTAGTTGTAAAAATGCATTGACACGTGTGGGGGTACAGGTCGCCTGTGGCGCCCTCTTTGGCGGTTTGGTGGTGGTGCACTGACTTGTGTTCGAAAAGCCACAGCCTGCTCTGGAAAGCCTGCAGCTGAGAAGTAACTCGCCACATCTGCCACAGTCCACTGCAACAAGTTCTGACTCATATTCTCCTTCTTCAGAGACCTGGAGGAAGGTTGCATTTTAAAAAAAAAAACTGTTTTTCAGTAGGCCTCATATGATTGGCATCTCTTTAAGGCTTTAGTCAGGGGTGTCAAATTCGTTTTCACCGAGGGCCACATCAGCATAACGGTTGTCCATAAAGGGCCAGAAGTAACTAATAAATGTAACTAAATGTAACTCAATGCGATGTAAAATAATTGTAACTACTCCTTAATGTTAAATGACTCTAAATTTATTATTACTCGAGTTAAAAACATTACTGTTTTAATTTGTCAGGTTATTAAACCCACATAACTCCATCAATGGTCTTAATTACTGCATTGTGGGAAATGTAGTTTTTGGTCACAGCACACTTTTGATCCATTTATTTTTAGACACTCTGACCTTTTATGCTCTCGCGGGCCCCATAAATTGATGTGGCGGGCCACATTTGGCCCCCGGGCCTTGAGTTTGACGCATGCGCTTTAGGTGAATGACTGTGGTTGGTAAGGCTTAGGCCCCGTCCACACGATGCCGGAATTTTTTGAAAACGCAACTTTTTAAAAACGCATCGAAAACGATTCGCGTCCACACGACAGCATTTTAAAAAAAAATTCCGTCCACACGTAAACGCATCAGTGCGTTTGTCAACACGTGTATAAGCAGAAGGAACGAGGAACGTGAATGAATGAATGAATGAATAATACATATTTAAACTTTATGACACATAAATAAAGAAACAGACGAACAAATATTTAAGTGCAAAGCATGTTTATCAACGCGACGTGAAGCTGCTATACATCAGAAACTAGCCGGTTTTAGCTCCGTTTGTACATGTACATTCGGGTCACATGCATGACGTCACAGCGGTTTTGGTCCCAGGGACACGCCCCCCGGATAAAAAAAGTTGCGGATACAGTGTCCACACGACAACGCAGACCCGGAGTTTTCAACAAAAAAAAAAGTGCACAAACTAATTAAGAATAGAACATAAAAATTTAAAATCAGGACACGGTTACTCACAGCTCATCGCCTTTGGCGCCATTCAGAAGACTGTCTTCTGCTACGGGGAAGGAGGATATGTCTATCTTATTCTTAAATGCACCTGTGGACAAAATGAAAGCCAAATGAATACATGCTGTGAGTTTGGAGAGTATTTCTACAATAAAATATTAGTTTAGTTGATAATGTCATATTCTGGGAGGAACCCTGACCACATGACCTAAAAGCACAATTTCTCTGGGTTCTGTTTCAAGTGCTAGCGTGACAACATGTAGGAGAAAACCTTCGGTTTTCCACCTCATCCTTGAAAGCGAAAACATCAAAATCATCTTTGCTTATTAATTTCACATCAAAAGCCATCGAGCCGCTTATTTCCTATGTGAATACCTTTGCCTGAAGACAAATTACAGTTAATAACTAAAGCATGTCTGCTGTTTGGCCTCAAATCATTGATAAAAACTGAACTGAGACACTCCGACGTTGGTGTGAAACATGAAATGGGTACTTAAGCGAGAGATCTCTTCACTATGAGGCTGACCTCTGTTTCATGAATACATCACGGCTACACGCTGACCAAACAACAGCAGGGTTGTGATGGAATGGAAGCGATGCCTTAGGTTTGCTATGGGACTAGAACCCATCGCAGCATGTTTTTCTGTTAGTTCCTGCTTCTGGAAACTGAATTGTGGTACAGCACAAACCCTCTTCCACATGATGCTGATGGGATCGACTAGCAGGGTCACATCCAGGTACAGTATGGAGACAGGACAGAGCTGCCCATTGGTTCGTGTTCTTTAACCCTTTCGACATGCCGGCTATTTGCTTTTAGGATTCTCTGCACGCCTTACCAAGAAGGGAAATCTATGACTAGCTCTTTTATATTGAAATCCAAAAAGTCACATTTCAGAATTTTAAAGAAACAACCTCTGGAGGCATCCCACTGAAACACACCTACTTGTGCTGTTTGGTATAAAGGCTGGTGTAAAATCTATTTACACAGGTAGTTTTAGGAAACCTTGTGCAGTTTAATATGCATTACAAGAACTAAAACTGCACCACATGTGCCAATTCCACCTCGACAAGCCTAGAAGTCCAGTATTGTTGAGGGGCGAGATGTTCTGAGCTTAAGAAATACATCTAATAGGTTGACAGTAGGAGCGAACAACACCTGGATGGACAAAAGCAGAACAAGTTTGTGAAAAATTCGAAAAATCTCAAACAAGCCCAGAGGCAAGTCTTAGTAAAAGTGGCCATAAACCAGCCGGAAAAGTATTTGAAACAAACGGTCTTTAGTTAATTCCTTTAAAATGTGTGGATCTCGTCAGAACCTGTCTCAAACCGGGAGAATCCGGTGACAAATTCAACATCTGCATAGCGGACTCAGGCTACTGTGCAACCAAAAAAATGAGTCGCTCCGCTACTCACAGCTGTCAGACGGGACGGACGGCGTCTGCGGTCTTCCATCAGATGCATTCTTGGTGTCGTCCTGATAAAACAAAACAAGACAGAAACACTCTCAAATGTCAGATAAGATGCGGAGATACTACAAGAAGCAGGAGAACCTACAGACGATGCTGTTTGAAACAAAGGCATGATGGGAACTTTTACCGGCCCTGCAGCGTAGTCTGGCACCAACTGGTCAGACAACAGGATGCTCTCCTCTGCCTTGCCGCCATCTTCTTTCTTCACATTGTTCTTTAGCCCACTGGGGCTGGTGGTTTCAGGGTGGGGTGCTGGCTTTGTGGCTGCTGCAAACACGGAGAATCATCCAAACTGTCACGCCGAATTTTGCAGCAAATTCCTGCGCTAATGAATGCGACTGAACGTTAACCCGTGTTTTCTGCTGTTGCTCATTAAAATTGAATCACTGGTGTAAACAGCCCAATGGAAGTGTGCATTTCTAACAGCAGGATATTATTTCTAAGGCATGCATTGTTTTCCTTTTTATTTTACTGTGTCTACTTTACATTAATTAAGCTATTTCTATCGCCAAATAAACATGTCACCCATCCAGCTCCCATCCCTTTTTTTCACATCCAATGCTCGGCTTGGCTTACAGCTCGCATATGAAATAATATTTGAGGGTACCACAATGTGTTTATTAGGTTGTGTGTGTGTGTGTGCGTGTGTGCGCGTGCGTGTGTGCGCGTGCGTGTGCAGTGTGAATACCTTTGTCTTTTTGCATTCCTGGGGGCTGGCACTCCGCTGGGCAGACAGCGGAATGATAGGCCCAGTCATTGTGTGCGAGGGCCCTGGGGCTGGAGGGGGGCAAGGAGCTGGGCCTCTCATCAGCCTTCTGGAGAGGGACGGAGTCCAGGCTCACGCCAGGCCCGGGCCCAGGCCGCGTGCCAGAGGGAGAGCAGGGTGCAGAGGCAGCTTGCACGGACACACAATGCACGGCGGCGTCTTCGTACGTGGGGCCGGGAGAGCGGCCGTCCTGCCCGTCCCGGCTCTCGTCGGCCGCCTCCTCGTCGGCGTTGCTGTCCGTGTCCATCGTCATGGAGGTGTCGGCCTATCGAACACAAGTGCAGGTGCCACATACCATTTTCATCACAAACTATATATTTATATACAGTATATGTGTCATATGAAAAAAACAACAACCTGTATTTTGCTTCTTGTCAACTTCAGTTCAAAAAAACAAAACAAAAACGTGATCGCCACACATTTCTCAGGTGAAACAAGCGGCGTACAGAACGTTTCACACCATCAGGAGTCAGCAGCTGTGTCCCAATTCAGGGACGGTACCCTTCAATGATAGTGTGCGCCTATCCTAACTACTGGTACTTTCTTTAATGACGTATTCATAGTAACTCCAACCTGTCAGGTTGCTAGGTGACAAGCAGCACCTTTGTGATTGGTGATACAGCTGGCTGCAGGGTTCCATCCAGACACATGAAGTGGAGGTCAGTCCCGTCTCTAGCCGACACCAAACCAACGTAGTTTCACCCCATGTGTTCACATGCTGAACACAAGCACGACTCAAAGTGTTCGCTGTGACGTCCATCTCAGAGCCTGATGTGGTGCCGACAGTCTCCACTACATGGAGGTTTCTGCGTTCCAACAGGCGAATATGTCGATCTTGACTGTTGGCTGGTGCGTGTGACCGACCAGGGCGTGTTCCTTACTTTACAGGACACCGGCGTGGAAACGATGTGTATTCACAGCCTTGGTGACCAGAATGCTAAAATGCACAATCTCAGTCATTTTACTCAAATATGCAATTCTTTCAGCTGTCATAATATTCCTGCCTTTTTCTACACGTGTGTTCGTCTAACAAGGGACGAGTTGGATGAGGGCATCAGAATGATTTCTCTACAAATTGTACGATCAGACTCAAAACTACCTGCTAAAATTAACAGCGTGTGACTAAACCTTGTACATGAATAGGTTGTAAATGTAAAATAGGGTGAGACTGATCACTACTAGAAAAAAAAAACAGCCTCAGAAAAAAAGTGTTTACTCGTGTTGATGTTTAAACCCCCTACAGTGTGTTTGTAAAATATAATAAACGACATCAACTCTAAAAAAAAAAAAATTGAATTGGGTGCAAATGGAGATCAAAATTACATTCAGGGTACCTTTTGTTCGCTTGCACCAATTGGGAATGTGAGCACCAGTCGATAAAAAATAATAATAATAATAATAATGAAGTGAAAGAAACGCTACCGTGAACAATTAAGTTCCTCATTGGACAACTTAAAAGCTGGAAAACGCTGACAATATCAGGCACTGCTGTCACGTCTGAGAAGTAACCACAGTCTGAACGCGTCACATGGAAACAGGCTCGCACAGATGTCGCAATTTGACCGCTATGGTGCGAAAATATTGCCTTTTTTAATGCGTTCGTCGCTTTCCAGTGGCGCAGTGCTCCCTCCCCAGACCCGACTGCGAGCCGAGACGTGTTTCTACTTGAATATAATGTTATCTGGTTGCACTCAACTAGTTTTAACGCACGCTCGCTCCTTTCTTTCGGTGGGGGTTTCAGTCGATGGCGCCCTGTGTAAAATATTACCTACCCAGCATTCGAGCACAAGAGCGCACTAGAGCCCGCCCCGCTGCGCGCCGCTCCTGCGAGAGGAGCCGCTTGGACGGAACAACGCGCCGCATTTTCACACAACTTTGACCGCGACACGGTCACAAAAAACGCCGCGGCTCCGTGGATCTCCATCTAGCCGGGTTTTTTTTTTTTTTTTTTTTCCTTAATATTTATTTATTTATTTATTTAAATCTCATCTCGGATGACGTTACCGACCGATGCGCTCGGTGCGTCCCGGTGTTGAAAAGGCCTTCTTGATTGACAATTCTAACACACGGGAGTACAAAAAGGGCCGATGGGAGGCGTTATTTTGGCTTTTCTCAAATTTCCTCCAAAGTGCGCATGGAGTTGAGAGAGCCGAAAAACCTCGCCATTGTCTCTGTGGTCACGGAGCGCTTCCCGGGGCCGACCCGCGGTAAAGCAGACCAGAAAATAATTAAATAAATAAAATTTAAAAATTAAAAGAAAAACAACAACAACATGAGCTTTAAGTCGACGTGCAGATGGGAGCGATCACCATTCTCCCGTCGACTTTGACTTTGCCTCACAGACGTACAGCAGAAGCGATCGAAAAGAAACAATAACGCGTAAATGAGTCTGGAAGTCGGACACGTCACGGTTCGGATCCGACCCCCCACCGTAATCAGATAAAAAAAAAAACGGATAACAAGAAGTGTAGTCCCTAAAGTAATCTAACGTGTTTCATTTTAGCAGCGACACGCACTCCGATCAGAGACCGAAGTCAATTTGATCTGAGCTTAACCCAGATCGGATGGAGCATCCGCCAGCTAGCGCCGGACCAACTGTTCCCCGTCGCTCCGCGTTAGTTCGCCGCGTTACGGCTTCCGACGTGTTCGTTCACTCGTAGTGACACGTCTGCCGTCAACAAACAGTTGTCACACACGCAGAAGTGATCAGATAGCCGCACGGGACGAGGGATGCCATAACAGACGACAGCAGTCATAAGACGTGACGGGCTTGGCCGTCTGTCCGATAATGGATCTAGGGGGTTCGACTTCACGCAATCGTCCATCAGTCGCAAAAATGGACGCAGTTTTGCAGACATTAAGTGTTTTTTTTTATTGTGAACGGATCAATATTGATTTGCTGGTGTTTAATGGAATAAAATATTGTCGTCTAAAAGTCAAGACGGACGTGATGAATTTGCGTCACGGGTGGATAGAAAAATGCGTTTGTTCGTGCTTTTCGTGGCATTTGGCCTGACTCTTCGTTTTCCCCATAAAAAAAACACCCATCAAGCCAACAATGTCCCACCGTACCCCATCAGGCTCCAACATCCGCGGTGTTCGAGACTTTTTTTTACCCCCCCCCCCCTCCTTCACCCACTCCCACATTTACAAGCCCGTGAGAATAAAAGCGCCTACTTCCTGCCTGGGCATTCAAAATAAAACTTTCACAATAAGAGCACATTCTATCACTCTTATTTTGAAAGCCAACTTCCGGCCCATATCTCCTCGCGTCTCGCTGTCTTTGCAGAACCACCCCCCCCACCTCCTCCTCCCCTCCCTCCGCTCAACGCTGAGTTTAGGGGTTGAAAAGCGCGTTCTGCTGCTGACAATGGTGGCTGTGGGGATGGGGTGTGTGTGTGTGTGGGGGGGTTGTTGCGGACCGACCGGACGGGTTAACTTTTCTTGTCTCGTGTCCTTTTAAAAAGTGTTTATCGCGCGACGCTGTGGCGAAAAAAAAAACAGAAAAAAAAATGCGCCTCTCCGCACGCGCGCACCTTCCGTCCCCACCTCGGCGGCGCTCGAGCCAGGTCCAGCCGACGCTCCCCCGTCTGCGGCAGCTTCGGCTTCGGGTGCGCTCGCAAATCACTCCCCCTCCTCCCCCACTACACCCCCCCCCCCACACCACCGCCGCGTCGCGACAGAATAAAAGAACGTTTACTGTTAACGGCCGTTGCCTCGCCTTTTTCACCTTCAACCTGCTCATTTTTTCCCGCGGGATGTGGGTTTCGTTCAACTACGCATCAACCTCCACCTTACCTCCAAATCCTCCTCGTCCTGGTCCACCGGACCGAAGGCGCTGTCCCCGTTGCTCAGGTCAGAATGACTGGCTTCCTCCACCGCGCTCCTCCTGGCAGCCGTCGCTAACGTTACATCGTCTTTTTTTCTGCTTCTACGTTGAACCTTGGCGGCGTTGCGGTATGAAATAGAGCCTTTGTAGTTAACTTTTAACACGGTTTGTTCCTGGATCAGTTTCTCCAGTTCTGCGCAGGTTCGGTCGGGCTCGGACCCGTGTCGTCTCCGGACCATTCGGCAAATCCTCTCCAAGTCTGGCCGGGCTTTTCGAGACCGCAGCGAGTCGATAGTGTCTAGGATCCACTCGCGGTACTTGGACTCCGACATCTTTTTTTTTTTTCCTCCCCGGTTCCTTCGCTGTTTTTTTTTTTTTTTTTCTTACCTCAGCGCGTCAACCTTGTGCGGCACACACGGTGTTTTTCGTGAGCTACGGTCCGAGCCCAACTGAGAAGCGGAAACCTTGATGTACGCCTCCTGCGTTTGCGTGTGCGCTTAAGGTGGTCCGACCGAGTTACAGCCAAAAGTTTCACTCCAGAGGGGTTTTTAAGGTGGAACTTGGAAGTCCTGTACGGGAACGAGCGCGCGTTCTCGAGCACGTCTGCGCCATTATGGGTGCGAAAGGTGGCATTCTAATTCTAGAAGTTAGAAAATCCACAACTATTACCATTTATCTTGAAGACGACAAGGGGGAAATAATTAATTACTACAATTAACAATGAATAAATAAACACAGGAGTGAAAACTTTGAGCCAAATAAAAAGCATTTAATTAATCCCACTATTACATATTATGCAAAATTTGAGTTGGCATTTGACCAAATCATTTCTTAAATACACAATTTAACACACTCCAGCTATCACTTATATTTATATTTTTCTGATGCTGTTAATGATTTTATGAGTCATTAACACGGGCATTGATAGCCATGAAGTGCTAGTAGAGGACAGTATCACTTTATTCTACGGCTTTATTTTTTAACCTTGCTACAAGCTTGCTGCTTGTATGTGATGTGTCATGCAATGTGATATATAAAGTAACCTTGTTCAGCCCATTATTGCTGCTGAAACAGAAGTAATTTCTACCTTCTATGGATGTTAAGTGCAAACCATATTTATTTTAACATGTATCACAACAGCGAGACTGCACTACTGAAGGTCATCAGTGATCTGATAGTGGACACTGAAGAAATGTGCTCAGTTCTGCTGCTCCTGGATCTCAGTGCATCATGGGAAACGGACTGAGGCACTGGGTGGGGTATCCAGCCTGCTTCACAATGGTTCTTATCATATCTGTCAAACAGAAAGTTCTGATGTATATAGTTATGTTTCATCTTATTTTACAGAGTAAGGTGTGCCACAAGGTTCAGTTTCAGGGCCAGTTCTAATATGTTTCTACACACTGCCCCTGGAGTACAGCGGACACACACATCCTGTTTATAAGTTTTACACTGATACACACATGCACCTTATTTGGTTCCTGGTATGTCCAGTTTACTTTACGACGGCCTGTACAAAGTCAAAGACGACAGAAATTCCTGTCCTAAAACCAACTTTTATAAAGAGTCTTTCATGATTTTACCTCTTCCTTTCAAAGTCACATCAATTTCAGTGGTTTTAATCTTTATGCACTATTTTACTGTCTTTGTGAAGCATTTTATTACAAGGTTGCAAAAAGTACTACAGCAACATACAACTAATGATTGATATAGGAAATATATTATCACTTTTTTAATGATGTGGATTTGTCACAACTTGCATTTAAAGATCATAGGAAAATCCAAGACCTTAATTTATTAATGTATTCTACCTCATTGCACAATAACATGAGCAATTAGAGCAAAATGAATTTCAGTAATCAGCTTGTGAATTTAAAACACACCCTAAATATACAATTAAATGTGAGATTATGTCCCAGCTTTTAATTACATTGAATTTCAACCACTTTCCTTTCAGATCCAGCAGACATGTCCTCAGAGAAATGACTAGATGTTTCCCTTTACAACTTGCCAGCAAATGTTTTGAATTGCTTACTCTAGTTGTCAGACATAAGAATGCTTATTGTCAAAGTTGGTGTTACTGAATGATTGCTAAAAGATGTGGCAGCAGAGCACCAAGAAAACCAGTGTGTAATTATACATGCCGAGGGATTCAGACCTGAACCAAAAACTGTGTTCCTCAGGCTTGTATGGTGGGTAAAGCTACATGGATTTAACAGTTCAATAATTATATATACTAATTATATATATATATATATATATATATATATATATATATATATAATTAGATCAGAACTAATCCAAGATTTTTTTTCAAAGCTCTAACACAAGTTTTTTTTTGTAAACTGTATCCACAAACTTTAATGATGCAAACATTAACACAATTTTAAGTACTTCTGAAGTTCAAGAATTACCAAATGGAAAGTAATTAGGTTTTTAAAAGTATACTTACATTTGACTACATCTTTCTTGGATTGATTACTCACTTGTTCCTTGTTAAAGTGTCTCATTTCCAGATTTTTATACTTTAAAACGACGACTGCTCTTTAGGCCATTAACACATTCAGGATGAAGATAAACACGATCCTATTGGGGGCTGCTTTGGAGGTGGTATTATGTTGGGAGAGGGGCTCTGAGAGCTGGCTAACTGATTGTGTACTGTGACAGGATGAACCCAACACTGCATTATTCAGCTGCACCTGCCAGACTCCTAAACCTTAGTGACTGGCAAGATGGTGACAGGACACCATCCTCCCTGAGCTTTCAAGTATCCTGTGATCCAGCGGAGGAGAGCAACCAGATGTTGCTGGACTTACAAAACATGTTTAGTGCAATACACTGCACGGTGAAGAAAAAAAGCTTATATATAACTCAGACATATTAGTCTTAACAAGTAAAAGTTTATTGGAATGATACATTTTGCAAAATATTACTTTCTGTATATATTTTTTTAACATACTCATTGTGTTCTAAGGGTAGCTGTCAAGTTCTCCAGAGGGTAAGATAGTTAAGACTGTCAAAGGCAAGGATATACAGTATTGTTTCCCAAAAGGTACAATAAACTACACAATCACTGTACCCAGGTCATGAGGAAAAGATTAATGTTCTGTTTTTTCTTTTTTTTTCTTTTTTTTTTGAAAAAACAATTAGAAAATATGAAACACAAAACATCTTCGATGTAAAAAGTATTATGTCCGAAAGAATGGGTGAGTGCGTGGAAACCTGATGAAAATCGAAGGCAAACACAAGAGTAAAACTCAAAGTTAGCGTTTGATAGTGTTTAGATGACAGAAGAGAATTAAAGACAGTTCACAAGATGTTTAGCGCGGGGAAACAAAACCGATTAAAAAAAAAGAAAAAAAAAGCAATCAATGGGATGGCCTCGGTGTCTGAGGTGGATCAAACGGTGTCGCTTTCTATCCATCCATGATTTATTCACTTGTCAGAACATAAATTTAACAGATATTACATGTGCTCTCTTTGACGCGTTATCGTCTCTTAAAAGGTTCAAATAATTAGCACAAATCAATTAAATAGGAGATGGAACAAGGGTGTGACATGTGCTTCACTATTTGCAAAAGACTGAACAAGTTGGTGGGTGATCCGCTGCACTGCTCAACGTGACGCTTAGCAAACCAAAAGGGTCGACGGAAACGAGACCTTCGGCTGTGGAAATGATTTCTCAAATGTCTCGGGGGTCCAGGACACGTCTTGGCGTCGGGTTGCTTTACCACACGCAAGAAAGCTCACCCGAGAAACACATCGAGAAGACGTTTCCCAACAGCGCTTGAGATATTCCCATTAGACATTCAAAAGGTATCCTGCTCTCAATTACATTAGGAGACTACCTAAAAGACTATTCCAGCCCACTGAAACGTTTAGTTGAAAAACATTCTCAAAAATGTCATGTTATAACAAGACTTTCTGACAAATTGATGCACATTAAACAATTCACAGAAGCTTTTCAGTGAAATGGACAAAGTTTAGCACCTCGGGCCTAAGGGTGATGTGGGTAAGGACGGGACGGACATCCTTCATCAAACCACGACAACGTGTTCAGTCAACAAACCAGCAATAAGATTTGTTCTGCGATTGTCTTGCATCCACAGAAATAAACTTGGCAAAAGGGGACAGCTTTTAGGATCGCTTCCTTAGTTTAATGTGTTACATAGAAAGCTTGAGAACACAAACACTCCAATGTCAATAGTCCCAAAAATCTGGTTGGATTGCAAATTTATCTGAAGTTGTTACATTTATGATATATATACAAGAGAAAGGGGAATGGAAAATAAATTTATCAAAGTGAGAAGCAGAACCTCAGTGACCATTATCTGTAAACTGTTTCCCTACAACTGAATAGTGACCAGAGCCCAGAAGAACTTTCCAACACGTTAACCCGGCCGGGCCTGTTTGACCTACGGCCCAGGGTCCGTCGTAATAGTGAAGCCTGTTATCCATTGTCTCGGCACAAAAAAGAATAATGCTCTGCCATCGGTCTCTAAAAGTGTTACTGTACAAAAATAACATGCACATTTTGCTGAAACGTTTTGCTACTTTTTTGCGTATTAAAATCCACCACTGTCAAAGTTACATACAGAAAACTTTCTCAGTTTATTCTCAGTTTGCAAATTTGGCAGAATTTATAGATATATTTATATATATATATAAATTCTATATATATAAATACATATATATACATTTTATTGAGAGAGAGAGAGAGAGAGAGAGAGAGAGAGACAGAGGGAGGGAAACAGAAGGAGAGACAGAGGGAGTGAAAGAGGGAGAGAGAGAAAGAGAGAAAGAGAGAAAGAGAGGAGTGTGACCACAATGTTAGTTGATGCTAAATCACAGCTTTAAACCCAACTTTGAGCACT
Source organism: Antennarius maculatus (assembly GCA_013358685.1). Lineage (NCBI taxonomy): Eukaryota > Metazoa > Chordata > Actinopteri > Lophiiformes > Antennariidae > Antennarius > Antennarius maculatus. The sequence continues at coordinate 14,583,382 of CM023620.1, read as the reverse complement.
AAATAACACACGAGCACAGATCAACATTAGAGGACAAAATGATCACCAATAGGATTTGTAAAATGTTCTAATAAATTCAGCTAAGAGAAAGACAGACTTAAATGCAGACCTCATGTTTTTACCATTTTTCACAGGTCCCACACGTGGAGCGGGACCTCGAAGTTTTCTGTAATAAATCATTTTCTCTCTGAGCAAAGATGTCACCACCTCTTCATCTGTAGGCAGTGAACCATCAGCCACCCAATAATCGTGCTGCACTGAGCAGAACAAGGCAGGAGCAGAGACTTCTTGAGCTTTAAACCTAAGGGCGGCGCGGGCGGACGCCAGCGTGGCCGCAGATCGGAGCAGATAGACGCTTTCGACACAGTTTTCCAACCAGTTGGCGTTACGATAGGCACATCTGTTGGACTTGGTATTGCTTGGACAAATTCAGGATAAAAAGATGGGGGGGGCGGGGGGGGGGATGACCACATACAACAATCACTCATCGAGAAGCTTGTAGAAGGGGCCCACTTTAAAAAAGGAGTCGAGCGAATTCGGTACCTTAACAGAAAATGTATCGGCCTGCAAAGGCTGAAAACAGGTCGTTACAACTGTCGGAAAGATACGAGAACAGCCGGACAGTCGCAGCCTGCGTCTGTCGTCCTCGACCCACAAACACAAGAGGGATAAATAAAAGAAACCGGTAACAGCTGAGAAACAATCAGAAAAGGCAACACTGCTGGTTCTGTTGGATCTTTTGTCAATATGCCTACCTTTCGACTGGGGGGAGAAGGGGTGGTGGTGGTGGGGGGGGGGGGGGGGGACGGGGTGGGGGATTTTACATTGTTGTCGTCATTACAGATAAGCAAGTTAGCAGTTCACCCTAGCGCTTCCTTTCTTCTGACCTCCTTTTACTGTCTAAACACACGTCTCTCTCTCTGCAACTCATTGTTGGAATCTAGAATTCGGCAAACTCCTTTGCACACTTCTCTGTGAAGGAGACTCTGATTTCCTCTTCCTCGTAGTCGTCGAAGTTGCTTGTGTCACCAGGGCCTCTGCATTTGGGAATAAAGGGAGCTTCCACCTAGAAGCCACAGGGGAAAAAAATCAAAGAATTAGAACGATGCAGCGTGGCCTCACAGGGAATACTAAAGTCATTACTTGCACCATAAATTACTGAATGGCGCCGGCGCAGACCCCAGGACATAAGAGACTATTAAAAACATATTCACATGCACATATTCATTTATAGTTCTGCATGATAAAGATGAAAATTAAGGCGTAATATGATCAAGAAATTCTGCTTGGAATCTTGGCAGAATTGCAACAGTGCATTACTGATATTGTGGCTCATGTATTGCTGTTGTTTTTTACCCCGAAGCCAAGTCATCCGTTTCCAATTCACCAATATCTAGCTTTCAGTTCAAAAGATGCACAAAGATCAAATGCCTAAACTTGGTGCATTTGAGCATTTAGCATGAAAAGACAATATCAACACCAAAACTAAGATTAAGCATGTTTTTGGTTTTTTTTTTTCAAATATGGCTGCCTGCCTGCCCTGATAGAGAGATCCCTTTAGATTCTGTAGTTTTGTCTAATGAATCTACTTTTAAAAAGTCTTTGAGGCTGATACTTCAACTGTTTTCCATTTCGTCAAATAGGAATTGAGTTTTTACACAAATAATTCTGAGCATGTGAGCATCTGTTTCGCATTCCTGACTTGAAATGAACACTTCGTTTGCTAGCTTTTAAGAAGCGACAAGAGGGAAAACACGTTTTGCATGCTTCGCCCTGTGATAAAACAGATAAGTGTGAAAGACGTTTTCCTTTGTCTGCATCACTTTTCTCCTGCCCTCCGGCTCCATTTGTGCACATTACTGCTGTATGGCTGGCTGGCCTCTCACCTTCCTCTGGTAGATGGCGATCCAATCAGTGGTGGAAAACCACTTGTGGCCCTTGATATCATTGACTCCATTCCTGAGGTTACCGAAGCGCTTGGTCAGGTCCACCTGCAGCAAGTTTCTCAACAGATCCTTCAGGTCTGAGCTGAAGTGGGAGGGAAAACGAACCTGCATCCAGGAAGAACAGAGCGAGTGAGTGAGTGTGTGTGTGTGCGTGTGTGTGAGCGAGCACATCTCGTTATATTTTGCCATTCTGAGTTTACACCAGTTTGTGAGGGACTGTCATCCCATGAGTGGTACCAATCGTTTCACTTCTCTCACTACTGCTGAGTTACAACAATTCACAAATCTGATGTCGGCCGTTTGGGAGATTCTGCCTAATGTTACATGTTAGCAAACAAGATTGTGGGGAAAGCAAATGGCTGCAACGGCACGAGATGTTCACAGAATGATAAACGCCTTAGAAAATAACATTGTGTGCCACCACTGTCATTATTATTAATCATTATTATAATTAACAACTGCTCATAAAAAGGAAGCGCAACCATTTCTTTAGTTGAATGATCACGTTGATCGAGTTTTTTTAAAGAGATAAAAAGCCTTCCCTTTGAAAATAAATGAGAAAGCTCTACATCGCCTATCTGAAAAGACACCGGGAGAAAAAAAAAAAAGACCAGATACAGAAATAAATCCAAATGTATTTCTCTTAATGGCAGAGAAAAAAAGCACATAAATTATGTTTGAACTTGAATTAGATGATTGGGGCAGCATTTACTTCTCAGGCTGGTTTATGATGATAAAGAAAATCATGACAAAACGATCATGCAATTATAAAAAGTAATATAACTACAGCATGACAGCACAGGTGGTGGGGGTCGTATCACATATGTAATGTAACAGCAGGGTTTAACAGGAGGACAACTCATCTATTGCTGCAGAGGACGAGGAGAACCAGAGTAACCCAACCTGATCCTGTGGGGCAGGAACCTAAAATAGTCCCATGTTACTGATTTGATTTTTTTTTTTTTCGGGGGGTGATGACGGTCAGTGATTTCCGTCTCATTCCTCTGGTGTGTGTGTGTGTGTGTGTGTGTGAGTCAAAGCTCCCAGTGCGCTGTCTGACAGGCAGTTGAGGAGCAGCAGCAGCAGCTCTCTATTTGTCTTTTTATAAAACGGGTAATGAGCAAATGTCCTCGTCGTGAAAGCAATGCCGTTTCAAACGACGGCCGACCGCGAAATAGGAAACTGATGTAATTCTAGCACGCCATCGACTTGTTTTATGTCACTCGCTAGGATCACGTGAGAAAATCATTCGCTGGAACGTAAATGCAAAACATAAATGTAAATGCAAATAACCAACAACATCACCGCAACCCCTTTCGATTCAATCGAGACTAATGAACTGTGACAACACCGTCACTGGTGGGCCAAACTCACCTTCCCCGATACAATCTTCTCATAAATCTGAATAGGTTGGTCTGCAAAGAAGGGGGGGTAACCAGCAGCCATCTCATATATAAGCACTCCTAGAGCCCACCAGTCCACTGCTTTATTGTAACCCTGTAAAAAGAAAAGGAAAGAGGAGGGTGAGACGTGACCTCAAGCATAACTCCACAGACCGCTGACGGACAGCGAGCATCACGTTTCAACTTAACCTGACAAAGAAATGATTTTCTTTAACGAAGTCTCAACAGATCCCCCCACCCCCACCCCTTGCAGTGCCGAAAAATATGAGCACATACCTTACTAAGGATGATTTCTGGTGCCAAGTATTCCGGGGTTCCACAAAGCGTCCAGGTCCGGCCCTTCACTCTTTTTGCAAATCCAAAATCTGTAACCTGTGAAACAGAACACGTTATTCTGAGCAGCCACTACAAACCGCAAAAGAAATAAAAATCCAGAATAACAGTCAAAAGATGGAATCCTTACCTGTATGTAACCTTGTTGGTCGATGAGCAAGTTCTCTGGCTTCAGATCTCGGTAAATGAGATCCAGCGAGTGAAGGTATTCAAAGGTCAGAACAATCTGGGCGGCGTAGAAGCGGGCATGTGGTTCACTACAAAACACATGGCGCACAATGTTGACAGTCAAACCGGCAGAAGGACCGAAAGAAAAGAATTCCCAAGGAACGTCAACCTACCTGAATCTACCGATTCTCCGCAAGTGAGAGAACATTTCACCCCCGGGTACGTATTCCATGATCATGTACAGGTTGCTGTTGTCCTACAGAGAGAGGAGCACGGGCTCACACAAACCCACAATGACAAGATGAACACAATCAGAAGACAAACACAAGTTCCGTGTGCATACCTTGAAGGAGTGCTCCAGTCGCACCAGGAAGGGAAAGCTGACGGCCTGCAGGATCCGTTTCTCATTAAGCGTGTGTTCGATCTGCTTCAGCTTCACCACCTGCGGTTCGAGTTAGAAGCATAAAACCAAGCAATTCAACAGAGAATCCCAGCTTCATTTAAATCAGACGTGAGCTGGAACAGTGGTGACACACTGCAGAGATTGTTTGTGAAAGACACCAAATGATCCAAAACTTGAAGAAAATGCAACTGTGGTGCAACAAAATCGAACAAAATTTTATCTGTTAAGTCAGGGAGGACACAGAACCGTAGCACGACACTGAAGATGACTTACAGTTTATAGTACAATTACATTACAAAATCACACTCCACTCTGACATCTGGCCCTGTGCTTCTTATTAAACACTGATTCTTCTTCTCCACTTTAAAGTTTAGACATTAAGGACCTCATAATAATAATATCCATAATAAGTCTGTGTGTAATAATCACTTTCTCACAAATGATTCATCATCATCATGTCAGAAGTGTTCGCTTTGTGAATATATCGTCTGAGAGGACTTTACCTTCTGTTTGTCAAGTATTTTCATGGCAAAATGCTGGCTGGACTCTTTGTGTTTCACCAGCATGACTCGACCAAACGAACCAGTGCCCAACGTCTTCAAGCGCTCAAAGTGGTCCAACGCCGCGGTTTGCTGAGAGGGGAAACGAGGGCGTTATGATGAGGAAAAGGCACACAAGTCACCAATAACAAATCCGTACGACACTTTTTCTGTCTGACTGACTAAACAAAGCACGTTACATCACAAACCAGGATTCCCCCATTCACACACACAAGCAGCAGGAGCATGTGATCCGTTTGTCGTTAACCAAATCAAGGACACTTTGCCGTACATGCTGCAGGGCCTCAGAGCCTTTGCACCCCCCAAACAATAAATAAATCAATAAGAACTCAAATAAAATGTACTGACATGCCAATGGGTGGTTCTCAAAAGACTATTGCTGAAAGGTCAGCGAGTTATTATTTCAATTTTACTGAGAACTTTAGCCCAGCAGAGGGTGCAATGTCCCTCCAAAATAAACAGGACGTTTGTTCATGGGCATGACATTCTCCTGTGACAGTGAATACACATGTAAAAACGGAAGTCCACTCAAAATTTACACTACTGTTACACTAAGCTGTCTCAGCATACACAAATAAAGATAATATTTACAGAAGTGCAATGAGTGTGTTAGAGAAGCATGGATCCAGCTATGAGCACATTTCCTTATAAACACATGGTAAGAAAAGCTGGGCCTGTTAAGAGCGTGTCTGAGGAAAGGTTCAATTTTTCAAAATTTTTAAATATATATATATACAAAAAGGTTTTCCGGAAAAATATTCATCATTTTATGATGCTTGGCCCTAAAAGCCTCATCTGACACAAATCAAAGAATTACCCAAGTTCAACATGTAACCATGGAGACAAAAAAAATAAACAAGAAAAATAACCAAATAGCAAAAGGTTGTTTGTTGTAGGCATAAATTTACGAGGGAAAAGATTTGCTGCAGAATCAAAAGAGCCCCCATCAGACTTGAAACAGAAAAAATAAAATAATAAAATAAGCTAAAATACAACTTCAGCGTTACTGTGGAAATGCACTGGAGACTACATTCACTGGAGGGCGCCCTTTCCCACAAGCCCCTCATTTCACTTGATTTAGATAATACAGGTACTGTAGTAATAATATCATAAAATAATGTTGCATTGACCAGAAAATATTAAATATTTTTATTAAGTAATTAAAATTTCTCTCACCTGTGCTGGATTCTCCCATTTCTTCAGGAAATCTTCTTTGGCTTTGGCAAGAAACTCCTTCACTGTAATTAGAAATGAAGTGACATTCGTGAAGAGTTCAACAACCATCATTATAACTTTGACCTTTGAAAATTCACCTTGTTCACTTATTAAAACCCAGAAATATCTACATTTGGTGTTCCTCAAGAATGAATAAGGTAGCTCTGGTGAGAAACTCCAGAAAATGAACCTTATGTCGTCAGTGTTCGAGACTCAAACTGCTTTGACCTCAACCATGACATGCGGGCTGAATATACAAGAAAAACGCGGCTGGACTAGTGAGTTCAATGAATGCTAAAATCTAAGCACTAAGACACAAGCAGTTTCGCATAAAGAGGAGCAATGCACAAACGAAAAGGGATGCCAGATAAATCATTACTAAATTACGATTTTGACCCACACACGCAATCTCATTTCAGAACGACTGCAATTTGTCCGTATTTTATTTCATGAGCTGCAACCCAAACAAATGCGACTACTTTTGTCAAGGGAATCCAAACACCACCCAACGCAGCACTGACATCCCGTTCTCCCTTGACCAATGACAACACAGCGTAAGGCGTTTCAAATGAGACAGAAATGCAATTGGGTGAGAGAAAGAGAGAGAGGTCGCAGAGAAAGTGCATTAAACATTTAAATTTTGGAGAAAAAAAAATTGTGCCGGAGAGCCATGATCTCAATTCTAAGCAGAGCTTTTTCCAGAATCATGCAGCCCTACAAACGAGTACTGATCATTTCATTGATTCCTTCTTATAACACCACACTGATATCACTGATAACCACTTTTAGAAGCCATTTAGTACAGATCATTTCATCACCTGTACGAAGCATCTTTTGTTGAATGCACCAGTGGCTACAAACACAATCAGCTGGTGAAAACTGAATTTCCTTCCAAAAATACAATGAAGGAAAACAAAAGGACATTTATGGAAAGATGATTCCATAAATTATTTCATGCTTTTCACTGCCCTTGCAGTGAAGAATAAACCCCGTTGGATTTTCAGGCAAACCAAGGCAACAAATGAAAATATTTAGTCGTACTTGACAGATTTCGGGGTACATTAGTGACTAATACCACTTTTTTAATGGTACCAGGATTCCGACGTGAGAACAGGCCTGTAACAGTAAAAAGAATCCAGCAATACTCATGGAAAACTTGGAAGAATCATTTCTGCAGATGGATATTTATTTATCAGAATGCCAATTCCAAGAACAAATCAAAAGCAACCCAGTAACATCTTACACAACCCCGAGCGATAAAGAAAGTCAACCCACCAAACTTGTGAAGGAACTGTGAATGAAGTCATTGAACTCTGCCCAGCTGTTACATAAAACTTACAAAAGCTGGAACCCATGTACTGGCGTCTTTGGTGGGGTCAGATGGGGGGGTTAACAAGCTATTCTTAGACTCTAAATTCTTTTATTATATGTACGGCCAGTGTTATCAGACATTTAAATAGTTCTAGAGGAATAAAAATATAGGTGCCAAGAGTGCAGTTAGCAAACGAAAACCCTCTACATCTGGTCTCATACACTTCTCATACATCCACACACATACATGCAATTATACTATAGACCTAAAGTGGTACACCTGTGGGCTGACTTTGACAGCCTGGCACACGGCGTCATATGCAGTGGTTGGTTTTTGTTGGACTAATCACAGTTCTCTGTGGGAACATGTAGATAACCAGTCCTTCCTCATTCCTCTTTAACGTATGCATTCTAGTGGAGGACAGCAGATGACCAAGCAGATGAGCACACAGCTTTCTGTCCTCTTAGTACAGGATCCAAGAAGGTCAAGGTTGTGAGCATGTGCTTGTCTATAAAAGGGAAATAGTTTCAAATAGAGATACTGGATAATTTCAGTTAAACAAGAATCAATGCAGTCACAGTCTGCAACATCCCGCGAAGCCCCCGAGTTCAAATTTTTTGACCTACTTGCATAAGTCAAAGATCAAAGCTAGTGCTTTGACTTACTTTCATAGATCAAAGCACTAGCTTTGATCTATGGTTTTACTCACACTGGCCTTCTCCCTCGTCTTTCTATCTTATCCGGTTCCTGAGAGTACAAAAGTTAAAATTTGACCTTGACCTAGTTTTCCCAAGGTCAAGGTCATCATCTCATGTTCATCCCCTTTGCTGCCCGAGTAATGTGCTTTTTGTTTCATCTTTCTATCTGCAACGGTTGCTGAGATATTTGGTGGACTAACAAACGGACAGACGAACGGACTAACAGACGAAGACGCAAACGCTGACAATTTCAATACATCAACGCTTTGAAGCGGGATGTAATTATTCTTATTCTATGAATGACAAAAACAACATACATAAACCATGCTAAGCCTTTTAGGATCAATTGGAAAGTTTCCATTTGCTAAGCCAACAGTCTATAAGGTTAAACTAAAGCCAGGAAGCCATCAATGGTGACCAACATTTGGATATTGATTATTCAAACTAGACACTCTCACTCACAAGTTTCTCATGAAAACATGTGATCATCTCTCACAGACAGGCACACACTTAAAGGAACCACACAAAGGTTTAATCCTGACCCAGCTGATGTGATTTCCTGATAATTCTCCAAAGACCAGCAGCTCCAACAATAGGATGGGAGAAAGCCAGCAAGAACGGCAAAAGACCAAAGTTCGCATAAACATGTTGAGAGCGCTGCTGCTCCCAAAAGAGAGCGATTGAAGCAGACTGATAAACAGTGAGGAAACATTTCCTGTAAAAGCTCAACTTCCACTTCCAAACATGAAAAAAAAATCCCAAATAGAATAATTCCTGTAATAATCTGGAGCTGGTCGGGGAAAATGTAGTAAAAAGATTACTAATTAAATCACCAGTCGTCTGAATGGACTTCTTTTTTTCTGTCAGATTTAGGAGGATTGGCTGCCATGGCGACAAGTATATCTGATTTACTAAGGCTCAACACCTCGACTCTCCTATGAACCCAACGTCCTCACCATCTGGGATGACTAGGGGTACCTCTGGTGCTGCGCCATCTGCTGAGCGCGACCCTGATTCAGTTGAGCGCGAGGATGACTCCCTCTTCCCTGCATGTCTTCTGGAGCTCTTCCTGTCACACATCAGCTCTGAAACGTCTCCCCTGTTCTTCTTCCTTGACCGCAATCACTGACTCATGACCTGAACTCCCCCTCTGAGTGCGCTGCCGTCAGGATCAGCGGTCCCACTCATCCAAACAAACCAATCAGATGTCCTTGTTGAAGGGGAACCTTCAGTCTGTCCTGAGTGTTTGGTTTGCTGGGGACCGAGTTCAGAGAGTAGCGTCCATACCCAGTGGAGTCAAGTTTAGCAGGGACACAACTGCTGCCATTACACTCCCACGGAGCAATCAGACCCTTGCTTTGGTTTGTATCAATATTTATCTTGTGGACTCTCTGCTGTTCCCTCCCATGTCACACACACACACACACACCATATATATATATATATATATATATATATATATATATATATATTGATCTGAACAGGGGCACAGCCATTGGTGGGAGGGGCGTAACATGTTAGCTGATATATTCATCCAACCCAGAGAGAAAGTCCGACAGAAAACTCGACCTAATTTCAGACCCTTGAGATGAGCTAGACGCATCGAGCTGTAAATAAAACTTCTCCTAATTAACAGAACCAAAAAATGTCACCTGGGTTGAAAACTTTAAGAGCTGATCTAGTTGTTTCCAAAAACGTTAAAAAAAAAAAAAAGAAAAAAAAAAGCCTCTCTCACGAGACAGGCTCGAACCACAGCAAAACTTTTCTCCTGGCCCAAATGCATCAGAGTCCGTAGTGCCAGGGCTGAATCGATCCACCCTGAAATCAATGGTGCATCTATCTTCTGGGCCCCGCTGGCCCACTCTGGAGCAGGAACACAGGGGTTATATTAGGGAGAGCTGACCGACATTCGGCTTTGATGCGAGCCAAACCTGGTCCCAGTGGACGCCAGATCTTTTTCCAGACCCCACGCTCACATGTGATGAATAAGAAATCAGAATGAGAGCTCATTTTAACTACAACAGTATTTTCAGTTGTGATATGAGAGATAACACACAGTCACCAATTCAATACAGCTGATATTATCATTTAAAAGCATGGACTTATAAACAGAACCACTGACAATGTGAATTTGCATCTTTGGGCTGAAACAGAATAGTCCGAGTTAAAAACCCATTGAAGGGTAAGGTTGCTTGTAAACCACCGCTTCTTTTGTTATCGAAGACAATGTTGCTTCAATTGTTTATCTAACTGTATTTGTTTTAAGACATTACAGATGATTCGTGTCACCATGACCGCTGTTTTGTTTGTGATCTGCTTTTTCTGCTATATTTAATAGAGAGGGAGGGATCTTCTATTAGGTCTGGGCAGCTGATTGAAAACTAAATTGAAATGCAGTATTTTCTGCACTATAAGGTGCACCCAAAAGCCTTTAATTTTCTCAAAAACCAAGAGTGCACTTTATAATCCACTTTATAAATCACCTGCCTCTTCCTCGTCCAATCAGTGTGCTTCATTTCAGGTGTATGCAGAGCAGCAAACACTAAGTCGACATATACGTCTCACCCAGAGCAGCTCGTATCAAACAGGAATCCCGTCTGTCGTATGGACACATTCTGGCTTCCGGTACGATGACACAAAGCAAAAAAAACCCAACAAAAACCAACAACTAACAAACAAATTAACAAAAAAAAAATTCTCAAATATCAGCAAAAACAATTTCAGCACACCAAGTTAACAATCAATTTGTTTAATCGCTTGTAATGTAATCACACTTCAGACTATGACGAGAGCATGACTCAAAAAAAAAAAAAAAAGGAGATCAACAAATGTGTGAGAGCTGCTTCTGTGCAGCTGTCAGTAACACACACACACACACACACACACACACACACACACACACTTACAAATACCACATGATGCAATGCAAGAAGCTTGAAAGAAGTGACTAATGCACTTATCATACGTATATACACATAGATGCAAATCTAAAATATTCTTTGTTTGTGCTAATACATGTTGTAGATTTATTACGCTCTGTTTGCTCTCTTCATCATCCTCAGTGTGGTCACTGCCTTGACTTTAACTGTGATTTGGGTGTTTTGAGATATTCTGGTACCAGGTCCAGGTTGGGTGGTGACCGCTAGCGCAACAAATCTTTTAAAAAAGGCAGATATTTTTGGCCCTGGTTTGTCCCCCCAAATGAATTGTGTGAGAATATTCAAGTGCAGACATTTATAGAGAAGCGAGCAGACAGTGTAGTGGTAGTGGTGGTAGAAGGTGAAACCTTTACATATGTAGTGGTTATCTGGTTCCTGATCAACATAGTAATCTTTATGACTTCTTTTTTATAACAAGAGTCATTTAGAAAGCACACAACCCCTGACACATAAAAAAAAACCCCAACATATACAACATTATCATCATATTACATAGCCTTTATTCCTTCCTTGAGCCTTATCGTATTGTGTTGGAAAAACTGTGTTATGGAAAACATAACAAAACTTAGCATCATCTTTCCATGGAGTTCTTAGAAACAATAATTTGTAGAAAATTTGGAATACCAAAAGGCACAATACAGTATTTTCCGCAAAATAAAGCGCACTGAACTATAAGGCGCACCTTCAACGAATGGCCTATTCAAAAACTTTTTTCATATATAAGGTGCACTGGATTATAGATCGATTGATAGATACTTAAATAATCCCGGAGGAAATTGCACTGTCGGTTGTAGGTGTGCGTTATAGTGCGGAAAATACTGTACTTGTTATGGTTAAAATAAGTGCTATAAATCTGGTTTGGCAAGTATGTACTGCTTGGATAGAGATGTACCGGACCAACAAAAAATGATTCCATGGGGAGTATCAGTGACTGTTAACACCATGGTTATCCTGCCTGTTTGTTGCTGTAAGATCCAGCCAGGAACTGTTCTTCCTTTTCCAATCACTGAACTCTAACCTTGGTTTTGTGTTGCTTGTTGCAAGATTTGTATCTCAGGATTTTTCCCTGGCAGTATCTCTGCTTGCCAACTTGCCAGTTCAGTGCTTAAAGCTTATCTGAAGTTGCTGATTGGAATTTGAACACCAAGATCAATGGAAATCAATGCAGGAATACCGTATAACAAAGCTCCTCTGATTGTATACAGGAAGTGATGAACGATCCACACACAAACCTTCCTGCATTACACAAACCAGCTGCCAGAGTGGGTCATGAACCACACAGATATTTATAGATGGTCGCACTTTGACAGGGTGCCATTTCATAATAAAACTGAATTTACAAGACAAAGTTCAATACAACAGCCTCTTGTCTCATCACAATCTGTTCACAGCCTGATACAGATGTTTAAAAAGTTTGTCAGGTTACAGAAGATAAACTCCCAGGCTGCCACATGTGCACACGATCAAATTCAGGCCAGTTGTGATATGCCGTGCAGCGTGGCGGCTGAGAAACACACCTCCAGCGTAACCGAGAAATGCCTTCTTTTGAACTGCAACTAGAAAACAATAGGGAACAGTGTATAGACAAACAGGGAGATATGAACACCCCCCACACACACACACACACACACACATACACACAAAATCACACACATCTTAGCAGCTGATTAAAATACTAGCAGAGCCAACGTTTTCCATCAAAGACTCCATCAAAACCAATAATAGTCCAACACAACACAAAAACTTTTTGGAATCAGGCAACAAATGAGAAAGAGAACCCAGCCAACGTGTGTGTCCCAGCCTGTAACCACCTAAGTTGGGAGGGTACAGTAAAGACCACAACTTCATCCCTAACCCCTTCTCCTGTGCCACACTGATGAAAACTCACTCCAGCAGCAAGCCTCTAGCTCCTCCTGTGGTTGATCATATCTGCCTTCTCCATCGCGCCTGTGCCTCCGACAGGGGCCAGATCGGTGAAACATCCTTTCCGTCAGCCTGTGAATAACAGACATCACGCAAGGTAGACCAGCCGACTGCCGGTGCAGAGTCTTAAAACATGTACGTCCAAGTGTGCTGTCAGGTGGGAAGTCCAAAATATAGCAATACTGAAATGGTTTTAAGAACATAAAATTTCAAGCTACGCCGGATGGCAGTGTTTTCTTTGTGGAGCAGCAGAGGCGATGGCCAATTGTACAGCGGCTGGGGTGGACCTTCCTTGCTCCTTCACTTCCTGCTACAGCTCAGTAACTATCCGCCCTGCTTCCTCCTGTGGGTCAGACATCAGCTTAGTGCACAAACGCAATAGTTTCTCAGTTCACAGAGACAATCGTTTCCAGCAAACTCGCACTCCTTTCATTTTTCTGCAGTCACCAAAGCAAGCTACCAGTTGTCATTTGATCTCTTGCTCATCTGTGAAAATTATGTTCCTGGATGTGTGATCTGGGTCCCTGGTCTGCTGCCTCCAGAGATGAAGATGGCATTTTACATATAGATCATGCTAAAGCGCTGTAAAATGAGGAGCGTTGTCTACACCGCCTTTGTTTACACAGGACAATGCAATGGCGATATAATACCGCTACAGCTCGCAATTTTAAATAACATGCCGGAGTTTGTTGAGCAAAAAAAGGAGCTAAAGCTAACATCAGCACTGGTGCCTGATGGGATGTTTTCCACATGTCAAACAGCACTTTTTAAACAACAAAATGACATCACAACAACAATCATTTACCTCCCCTGTTAAAAGGTGGCTGAACTTATCCTCTCTTTGGAGAGTAAGGAGCTCAGGATGTCACGTTGTAGCTCACTGCAGCTTAGTGGTATTTAAATATTCCATTTGTGGATTGCACACACAATAAATGGCCGACGTATCACACCCTGTCCTGTGCTACCGACCGTCCAGCCTGTGTGTTTACACTGAAGTCTGCTGCAGGACAAAGGTGGAACGACGATGAATCGAGCCATGAGGCGCCATCGAGATGCAAGTCCTGCCTCGATCAGGCAGCGCAAGGGGGGGGGGGGTTAGAGCGGACGGGTAAAGATCAGGCTGGTATGGATGTAAAGCATGGAGTATGAACTTACCTACCAACAAAAGAACCACCCCATCACTGTTTCTAAGGTATGACTCAAATCTTTTTATACTTTTTTTGGAGCTTTGCAACCAAACTTATGAGTAGAATCTCTGAAAGCCATGGGCTGTGATACAGGGGTTAGTACTGATGGGTTAATGTCACAGAGCCAAAGGAGGCCACTCTTCACACATACTCTCCAGCAGCAACAAGGAGCTGACACTCATTTTGCAGATACCCGTTCAGACTTTGCACTCTTGAGTGTTATTTATAGTGCCAGGGCCAGAAACCAGAAACATCAAAAGGGTGCCCTCCCATATCTTACTCACAAAGGCCAGTGCTCCCAATTGTAAAAAAAAAAGAATATCCAAGCATTTTTATTAAGGTGTCATTAGAAAACTTTATTATGCCTGATTCATATCCTATACTTATAAATACTTCTTTTTAATGTTGGACATAATTAAAAACAAATGAGAACGAAGCAGAAAGGATCAGCAGAAAGAGCAGCCGACAAACAGACAAACATGAACACACACACACACACACACACACACACACACACACACACACACACACACACACACACACAGATGTGTCCTTGTTCTAAACACTGCTCATCACATGATATTCAAGAGACTCCTAAACTCCCAAGTTTCTGCCCGGAGAGGATCACCCTCATAAATCATGTGACCCTACCCTGTTGCGTTTTCCTTCTCTAATAACAACCAACTCCACTGGACTATATTTTATTTGCAGCATGTATGAGTCAAAGCACATTCCTACATTTAGATTCAAATCACTTGGATCGTCTCCTTGAAATAAGTGCGTCTCTGATCGTTATTTAATTACGAGGAATATTTCGTATTGTAAAAAGTAGGCAAAACCGATTGTTTATTGTTGTTTCCATAACCTAATGAGATGGAATTAAAAAAAACATCTAAGCAACATGAACCTCAAATAAACTTCAGTCAGTTGCATATTAGTCGCCATCCTCGCTGGTACCTCTGGATATAACCTTGGGCTTTAACTCACGAGTTTCCCCACATAATCAGCGAGGAGAATAAATGACATTCTCCACTGTACCGATGAACATGGCGTCTCCACCAAAAGGATTTCTCAAATTGAAACACATGACGATCGTGCACGATCACAGTCATGTAAAGCTGTCAACTCAGTCAAGCTAATTCTAGGCGATCCCTTCAAGTCAGACTGGTGTGTAGAACGCAAGGCAACGTAATGGGGTGTCATTGTGGAGGGTCTAGGGGCCTTGACACGATCAGGTTGGGAGTTTACATTTCGGCGCTATTATAGAAAACAGGAAATAATTGCAAAAAAACAAAAAAAAAGAAAAAAACAGTAGTGTGCATGGTGCTGCCACCAGATGCAGTTGCAGGTTAATACTCACCGCTCTCCATCTCATTGCCCTTCTTTGCGGTGGGCGTGTTGCCCATGATGGCAGGTTGATGGTGGGGTCCCTCGGCTCGGACAGTTCTTCTCTAACCCTCGGTGACTGATGCTACGCCGCTAATGCAGTCGAGAGGCTCAATTCAGCTGACAGCTAGCTACTAGCTAACAGCTGGTAGCATTATTGGCTAGCGAGGGCAAATCTATTTTCTCCAATTCCTCACCTCAGTGTGTTTCGAGAAGTCCAACCAACCAAGCAGCTACGAGCAGATAACGCTAACGCTTCGCTAGGCTAGCAAACGAGCTAATGGCCAATGGTTATTAGCTTTGCAGTGCTAGCTCGTCAATCTCCAAACAAGCACCGGCAGATCAAGACGTCATTTAAGTGTGCTTTATCTCCAAAGACGGTTGGTTCACACAAAATCCAGCCCGGGGCATTAGACCGATCGCAGAACGCTGTTTCCGTCTTTCAAACGAGCTAGCGTTAGCTTGTAGCGATCCTCGCAGTCGTATCCTGGCTTGAGCTAACCAGGTCCAATCTCTCTGTAGACAGGCCCTGTCGGTCGAGACCAGGATAGCCAAAGAGTTGTCCACGTTATTGTTTTCTTATAAAGTATATGATTTCAAATTGACTCATTTCCATTCGTTTCCAGACCCGGATTGATTGCAATGGCTTCTTGTGACCGACCACCTGGTCGTCGATTCTTAGGATCAACAGACCTATTCCATTAATCTTCAGACTGCACGGGAAACTCCAGTCATCCATCCACCGGGTCCCGCCTCTGCC
Source organism: Antennarius maculatus (assembly GCA_013358685.1). Classification (NCBI taxonomy): domain Eukaryota; kingdom Metazoa; phylum Chordata; class Actinopteri; order Lophiiformes; family Antennariidae; genus Antennarius; species Antennarius maculatus. The sequence goes on along the minus strand of CM023620.1, from coordinate 14,567,149 downwards.
GCGCTCTGATTGGCTGCGAGCACAGCTACTTTTCGGACAGAGGTCGTAACACAAGTATTGATTGGATAAGCGCCAACATACCCAATCATCATCGATGCTATTCGTCTGTCAAATAGGTTGATCCCGCCTCTCGGACTTGCTAGCAACCAATACGCCCATAATTGTAAGTGTTTCGCGTTGCTTATGTGCGAAACACACATTCATACAGGACCTTCATTAAAAAACCGCTAAAGTGCCTTATAATTACGATCCGGTTTGTATAGCATTGTTCCCAAACCAGTTCGGAAGCCTAGCCACCCGTTCCCCCCACCGATCTGTGATTGGGTATGACGTTCACCCAGGCTATTTTTAGAAAAACGTAAAAAATGTAAGGTGATTTTCAGATATTTGTGTTACAGAGCTGGCATCCTGTTTTGTTTAACCTTCCATCAAAATATTTAACAGAGTTCTTCTGTGGCCTGTTAAAACGATGCATGATATTTCAATTTGTTAATAATAATAGTGCTGTTCAATGTGGTATTTTGAAAATAAGATATCTATGAAAATTAAGGTAACCTAAACACCCTGTAACAAGCAGACACGTTTTTCCCTCTTCCTTCTGCGATCATAATTTGAAAAACAACAAGCGTCATTTGGTTATCAATATGACATGGAATAATGCACACATTTTATTTGGAACACCACGTTGAAAAAAAACAAAACAAAGAGCAATAAAGTACATAGAAAGCCCGTACAAAATCTAAGTGGGAAAATGTTTAAGTGCAAAAATAATTTTAACACAAGTATAATGGCAGGTATTGAAATTCCAGTACTACAACATATTAGCCTAGAATAGGCCTGAAATCCTCTTGATAGGGTACGAATCACTTCTACGCCAACATGACAAAGGAGGGTCAATCACAAGTCAGCTTTCTCCTGTTTCAGTTCACCTGTATAATCTCACAGCTACCTTTTGCCTTCCTTAATTTAAAGTCCTTCAATATTGCTTTGAACATTACAGCAAGGATCTTCGTAATTGGCAATTGTACTGGTCAGAGGTTCATAATCTTCTAGGAACAAACATATTATCTGAAGCCCAAGGAGTCTTCATGGTTGACACGCCTCAATTATATGGACATCTGTGAGACAAGTGTGTGTGTGTTTGTACGTGTGTGTGTGTGTATATATATATATAAACACGTACAAACACACACACCAGAATGTCCATGGGCATACTTCAGTAACGTCTTACACTGTGAGACATCACCTTTGTTTCATCTTTACAAGCAATCCATAGAGTTATCTGGCAGTATTCCCAACGGTGGTGCTTTGCCTGGGAGACAGGATGGAGGTAACATGGAGTTTGATGTTGGATCCACATTTTCAGAGTCTTCAATACGCTCTGCACACCCTTCCCAATTTATATGGAATCTGGTAACGCGGGGATTTGATGCCAGAATGTTTCTCTGGAGCTGAAAATTGTCAGATGGAAATATGAATAAATACTTCGTCCAGGCAAATTCTCTCAAGACAGAGTGTGTACTATGTCAACATCAGTTACAAACACACATTTCAGTTGGTATTTCAACTCAACTAAGTGATACTGATCCAAAAACTAACACTGAAATATGCCTGAATTACAGTATATTAACCATGCTATAACCTTCAGAATACTAACAATAGCTCTTTATTTTGTATCTGAGCAGAGAAGACACCACTGGTCTACATCCCTCAAAAACAAAGTAAAATTTATAAGCACATATAGGATTGTTTCGGAAATCCAAATAACCAAAAAGAACTTGAATGACAAAATTTCCTCACAGAATAACAATTCTCCTTAACTAATCATATAAATACTTTAGATATAAGCAGCCTAATCGTCGTTCTTTTGTTTGCTCTATGAATAAATAAAAGACTAGCGTCAGAGGACCTCAGGGTCCGTGAGGGTTGATAAGGTAAAAGAAAATGTAAGAGATAAAAATGTCCGAGACCACGAAGACATTTAAAAACCATTAAAAAGACCTTGAAATCAACCCTGAAACATACATGGAGCCAAAAACCAGACTAATGTGAGGTTGCTTTCTGGTCCTTGTCGTCACTCATGCAGCTGCATGTTGGGGCAGCTGAAGGTGTGAGATGCTTTTCCTGGGAAGACCAGAAAGCAGTGTATTGCAGTAATCAATATGACTAGATAGGAAAAAACTCATTAGCATCTGTGTTGGCTCTAGAAACAAGGGAGAGGACTCTGACTCTATTCTTATGGTATAAACATGTTTTTACTACATTTCTTCTGCATGACATAAAACGTAGCACAGAGTAAAAAAAAAAAAAGAAAAAAAAAAAGGATGCCAGATTTTAACTTATTCTGATGGCTTTTATTATAGTGCCTGGAGTTTTGGCAAATGTTTCTCTCTCTGAGCCTCAGGACTGATAAATAAAACTACAATTTAGTTAGGTATGTACACACACACACACACACACACACACACACACACACACACACACACACACACACACACACACAAAGTATTTATGCCTATTTAAAAAACTTGGGTCTCGTACAGTATCAAAAGGCTATAATCCAGTAGCAGCAGGACCGAAATGTTGTACAAGTCCAAATTACAGCTCAGATCACTGAGAAACTTAAACAAAGATTTGTCTGTACAGCAGTTCACCCTAAAGCTAGACTGATATTTCTCAACTATATACATACAGTCTTCATTCGCGCTTCAAGATGCTATTGGCTGACAGCATCCGGAAGTGCACTGCGTTCCGAGACTCACAGACCGCACGCAGTGCACTTCCGTGTATTAAAGAAACACTTAAAAGTGCTTTAAACAATCAATAAGAGTGTGGGAAAAGGTAATACAGATATAAGGTGGTTTAATATCAGCACAGGGAGGGTTCATAAACATTTAAATTACCGAAAATACTAAAGTAGTTTGTCGCTATATTGCGGAATTTCATTTTTTGCGAGTGATCCTAGAATGAATTAACCGTGAGGAACAAGGGATTACTGTATAGCAATTGATTTTTTCTTTGCAATTAAATGACCACGCAAAAAGACGAGCATTAATCCCCAATATAAATAGTTAAGCTAGCTGAGGGAAATTGAAGTTTTAACATCTGCCAAAATTGTCTGGTTTTGGGTGATTTGTTTGTCAGTTGGACTATTGATTTGTTTTACAGTTTAGACATGAATTATTATACAGCATTATTTGAAAACAATGAATGCTACTCATAAATTTTAAGACTGACCTGTGAATAGTCTGGCTTGTTTGGAGGATTTTCACGAAGCTCTAGGTCAGTGTATTCATTGTTCACGTAGTAACCGATGCGAATGAATTCCTGGCCACGGTACGTGCAGGTAATCAGCACAACAGTTACACCAACAGCATCACTTTCAGGAATCAACGCCGTATTTGGGGCATCAGCCTGTTAAAAGAGACACAACCTGTTTCAAGGGTTTGGTTTTTTTTGTTAACAGAATGATAAGTACATCCGAGAACCTGAAAACACCTGAAATGAGCCAATATGAGCCTATGTATTGGTTACGTGTTAGGAGACTTTATTTACGAGAAGAAGAAGTAGAAGAAGAAGTACACTTTATTGATCCACGCAAGGGGAAATTACAAAGTCACTCAGTTAGTTGACAAATATACAGGGCCCCTGAACACAGCACACAAGGGGGCCTGTAAGCATGCAGTTAGTACAATCACATCAAACTACCAACATCAGGGAGGCAGAGTGACGGGCAGCGGCTTCGGAACACGCCCCAATTTGAGCAGCTTGTAGGGGGGACGGCGCCTTGCTCAAGGGCGCCTCGGCAGTGGCTGGGAGGTGAGCTGACACCTCCCACTGTCAGCTCACACTCCTGGTGACATCATGGCGGGTGCGGGACTCGATCACCCTGCCGATGGCTGGGGCTATCCGTCTACGAGACATCTGCTCTACCGCTGGGGGGCAGGGCCTACTTTTTAATTAAGTAGGTTCTTACAAATTTTGTATCTCCATCTCTGATGTCGCAGAAATTACTATAATATTTATAACTTTACCTCAAACATACACACCTGAAACACAAACATATGTCTCCCTGCAGGTACTGGGCCGACCAGGACAGAATCAAGGACTTGGTCATACTCCTCACTTTCTGCTGAGCCAACATAGATGATCTTCCATTCCAGGTCTGTGAAAGAAACATAAAGATGTTATAATTAAAACAAGCACACTGTGTGTATAACTCATCCAACACTGCTGTAACCACAACTTGAACTGCCAGGTTCCACCTAATGCCATGCTATTATTTGTTTTGGACCCTAAATGTTGAATAAACCCGCTAACATTTGGAGCCACCCGGTGCATATCTCCTCTATTTGTTACAGTCTACAAGTTGGTTAACAAGGTAAAACCATTAAACTCACTGTCAACATTATGATTTAATATCATATGATCATTGTGAGCAGTTTCAGTTATCAATGTTTTTCTTTGATCTAGATCCATTTCTTCTCAAACTGTTTATGTTGAAAGACAGCAAAGTGATCTGGAATCCACGTGCCCAAACGGGCCGTAATATTGAACTAACCCTTCCCACGCTCTACAAGATTTCATCAACGCCATCCACTTTTCGAGTGACTTTCCATGCAAACACACAAGTGACACAGTAATACTTATTCAAGAAAGAAAGACTAGCCTGATAGAGAGGGTTTCACTTGAGTATGCCCAAGTATTTTCTGCATTAGCATCCTTTCTCATTTTCACTGGCATGACATATTTGTATGGATCAATACTGAAAATCCCGTTGGATCAAGTTCTGAAAAATCTAAAGTAATGTTAGTAAACGTGTAAGCTTATAAAACGCTACTTTTCTAAAGACTTGAGGTCTTTCTGATTAAGGTTACTCGTTGAAAAGTTAGCTAAGCCATCGTTAGCTGTTAGCAATCTTTAGTAATGTACCGAAAATGAATTAATAGGCTTAAGCGTTAGCTTCAAACGTGTTTTATAGGTTCGTGCCTACCTTCTGGAAGGTCCTCCATGCACTCGAATGTTATTTCAAACTGAAAGGGGTTTCCAAATGGACTTGGGTTATCTAAAACAGCGACATTCAAAACCTGTACTTTCGCCATTGTTGCCTTAGCGCCAAATTAACCAGGCGGCTAACCCAAACAATCCAGTTTCCCGGGGAATTCTTAAAAGCAGAGCTACAGCGACACACGCGCTCAACAGTTCTGTCTACCAAGATTTTTCGATTTTTACCACACGGATGCCTTATTCCAAGTTTTAAATATACGCCATTCAATTGATATATGTACAGAATTATTAAATATGTAAAAAGAAATTCGAGGATCGATGAGCTACAATCCTCCCGCTGAGAGATACCCAGGATTCTCCGCACCTACGGCAAGTGAGTAGAAAAAAAAATTCTGCCGCGTTCATTGAAGAAAAGGCAATTTGCCTCTATCGCCCCCTAGCGGCGAAATAGCATAATTGTATACTGTGACTATACTGTGACTATACTGTGATCATAACCTAATACAGTACTTCTTTTCCTAACTAACCAATATGACAAAGAATTCTAAAATGTCTTTGTAACACGGCACAAATATTTGACGCACCAGTCTTCAAGTCAGTCCACATTAAGTCTATACAGGAGATACAATTCATCAGCCGTTTGCATGAACTCAATGACAATCAGTAGATTGTCATGAAATTCTTGCAGATTACGCAAGAATTTCATTCAATTCATTAAACATTCAATGCTATTTTTACTGACAACTACTGTAAGGTGTTATATGTCAAACACTGTCTCTCATCTAGTTGGCACTGAGCACACTGGGGCAGAATTTTCTTGCACTTATGGCTCAGTAGTCATGAATATGTTGGAGTTTGGGTATGGAGCTTTTATACAAAATACATATATAAATTTTCACTTACAATTTTATGTATTCAATCATTCTACTGAATGTATTCTACTGAACAAAATGTAAGATTCAGGTCATATTTATTAAAGCCTTCTTTGATAAAATGTCTGCATTGCTATAAGCAATATCATGTAAATCAAGGAATATTTGGAAAAAAGTTTAATCTTGATTGAATTAGTGGGAAATTATTGTAATGGTATGGTATGCACCCTTCTGAGGGCCTTTCTACTTTCGTTCTGACAATCTGTAAATCTGGACTCCTTTCACTCCTTTCTATTTAGCTTGGAAAAGCATGCTATGAATAATGTTACTCTGATTCTTATTTATCTGGTTTGGGAGTATCTCTACAGTCAGACTCACTGCTGTAACCTGGGAGTAATTTTCCACACGGTGTTCCCTTTTCTCAAATGCCTCCCTACAATTTCCCACTGTCCAAAAGAATCTGACCTATACAGATTAGGTTTTGAAGAAACCTACATTTTCTTTGCTTTGTGGGTCTGAGAGGAAAGATTAGGTGAGGATTAGAGTCCGCTGGACCAACTGGTCACCAAATTTAACCTTAAAAATATGCCAGGAATGTGGATATCCGCTATGAAGTTGTTTACCGTAAAACCTGATGGGGGCGCTATTTCATAGCGGCGCCATCAGCAGACAGGTTGAAAGGTGGGAGCCGGGCACCGACAGAAAACAGTCAGGCTTTGTATTACAGCAGGTTGGGGAGAGCAACCTGACAACATAGATTATTATTTAAAAAAAAAAAAAAAAGACCAACAGAAATCAAGTATCTATAGTTGCATATTCGTCCTGCGACAGAGGTGTGATTAAAGTTATTTTTGGTGATATTCACTGTATTTCACGAGTGGTTTCAGTGGCACCAGAAGAATTCGGATCGGTACCGCTTCAGTGGACTGTGTTTTTTCTTGGACTTCGTACAAAGGAGCGTCTGTCCGTGGAGCCGCAGGTGGATCTCTGCTCAGGTAATGTAACACCAAACTGAACCACGTGACCGATGGCGATCTGAGGAGTAGCCAAATTAAAAAACAAAACAAAACCACATTACATGAAACTCCAACTGGAAACGAATCGAGGATGTAGCGCAGTACCATCCTGGACCCATTGAGGTATTTCAGCGGTGTTTGTGTTCGGAGGTTGTCTTCATCGGACTGATTTGTCGCTATTTTTTTTTTTTTTTTTTACAAGGTGAGGCGGAAGCAAAATGGCTCGTCCGTGAGGAACTGACCTGCGTTCAGCGTCGATCACCTGAGGGCAGCCGGATCAAGATTATCTGCTTAGATTTAACTCGTCAACGAATTGAGTAATTATATAATAATATTACCGAGTTGCTTTAAAGCTGTTTTCAGTTTTTTTGTGCTATTAATAAGTCATTATTGTCCCGCGGCCTGAGCAAGTTGAATGGTGGCTTTAACCAGCTGAGATGTGACTCAATGGATGAGCATCATCAGATTAAAATAACCTGACCATATATATTTTTGACATTCCTGATAATAAAGTGTCTCTAGCTACTTGAAGGGGGGTGTCACATCCATGCTGTGTCATGAAATGGACCCGAGCTGATGATCCAGAGCCCCAGTCTGCCCTCACTTGGCCCTCCTGGTCCCAGGTAGAGAGCGCGGCGCGTCCGGATGTGTTCACCATGCCGGGGGTTGTGGCCATGAGTGTGTTACTGCTGGCGCTCAGCAGTAATCCTGTGAGGGGTGAGTCAGTAACCAATCCCTTCATCCTCTGCACTCCCACACAAATATGACATCCTTCTCACCACACAACCTTCATGCTCCGTTAATTCCTGTAAAAGAAAAAAAGAAGTTAAAAAAAGAAAGACAGAGGCATTCCAGAGTAAATGTAACACATGCATCGGCAGTGGAATGCACTCTTTGAGCATGAGAAAGAGATCAATTTATCTTATCAATAATTACATGCACAAAAGAATTTCACAATGCATTTGTTTTTTTCTTTTGTGTATGGTAACCCTTTTCTGTAAACCTTGGTTTTTGTTATCAAGTTGTACTTGTGTCCTTGTAAAGTTTAGTGTTTACCCAAGTGAATGATTTACTGAAGGAATGATAGGAGAGAGAGTCAATGTTTCCATTGTAAAACTTTCTTAATAAAGTAATTATTCTGTGTTCTGCATATGACTTGACACAATCATGAAAATAGATTCAATATATACTTTAAAAAGGCCTATTATTTGACTGGGTTGACTTATCAGCCCCGGTACTCTGCATTCCTGAGCTCCTCCTCCTCCTCCTGGTCAAGTGGTTACTGGGCGAGTTTCACGACGCCCCTGTGTGATCACATGGCTAGTCATGGATAACATGGCTGGAAACAGCAACTCACTGGTGTGTTTCACTGAAGGTGTGCACAAGACTAAAAGCTACGCTGTTGGCTTTTAATTTCCTTCACTTGATTTGTGAGCAATGTTATCACAGCATGTTTAAGAAATTTAACTTTGATAATCACAGTTGAAAAGGCCATTATAGGTTTAAAGTTTTACAACAATCAGAAATCCACAAGGTTGTGTGTGTAAAGTCTTAACACTGCTGAGTAATGAGTGAAGTGTATCCTAATAACCTAAATGTGAACCTTCTGCTCAAAGATTTGGATGTTTCTGTGTCCAGTGAGGAGAAGGACATCTCCATCACGGGGTGTTACACTAATCATCTCATCCAAATCTGACTGAGGCTGTGTGTGATTTTGATCCTACTATACACACATTTGTGTGAACTTAAGTAACCGTATCTGCTGGTAGAGACAGACGGAGGACTTATGCAAAAGAATGCAGCAGACGTTTTTTTTTTCAGGTGATCCAGGCTGCATGGAGTGAGCAGCATTTTGTTTTGTTGGGCAGTGTTAGAATGCATAGTGGCATCGCAGCATGGTTTGGCATTTTAGCAGCTGCAACACAGGCTGGCCAGCATGCAAAGAAGATTGGATGAAAAAAAAACTGAGAGAAATCTACAATTAACAGAAAAAAAATCATAGCAGATGCCCTCTTCTCTGCCATCAGGTGGAAAGATCAGGATCCCAAAGGGTAAATCGGGTCAAGATTTAAAATAGTAGAGCCAAGTATGACTCATGTACTTGTGCTCATGATTTTGGATCATGATTGTTTCTTTTTATACCTTCTTGCTGTCATTTCTTTAGGAGTGTGTGTATATTTGTGGATGCTGTTTCAGCACGCTCATTGCTTATAATACAACAGACTGTAGCATAAAATTTCATGCTATAATGATTGCTTCGCGTGTCTGCTTTCATTCACGTGTGTGTATTTTTGTGTGGTGACTTCAAAAACGAGCACTAAAATGAAATTTTAATATTTTTGGAAGTAGGTCAGTTTCGACTAAGGATTGAAGCCTGTCCTATCTGGTGAATATGTGTGTGAGGGCAGAAATGAAACCGGTAAATAGAACAAGTTGAATTCTGTCTAATGACCAGTAAATAATTAATTCTTTTCATAGTTGGTGTTTCTTGTCAGAGACCAGCTCCATTGAAGAGCCTCTGCTTTCTGCAGGTCTGTTTCATAATGCCATTATCTTCCTTTAACATGTTCACAACACAGATCTGTGCATGTGCGTGCAAGTTCATGGTTCCTCCTTTTTTCATGCACTCATAAATAAATAAAAAAATCCTACATTATTATTCCCTGAGATGCACCACGGTGACAAGCATACATCTTTGAAACATTAGGCTATGTTGGCCCACAGTGGCAGCGTGCTCAGGGTGCAGCAGGTCAGGACCAACTCTCCATACTAAGCCATACTCCATACTTGTATGGTTGTATAATATCAAATAAATGTTTCTTCTTCATGTTGGCTGGACAGGGCCAGCAGTTTACCAGCTGGAGGCTCATATTTAAAACAACAAGAATTAGTTTGTAGTTACTAGAGTGTTCACAATGTTTCTGTTCTTTTAACAGGAAATTATACAATTCTTGGAACAGACACCCGTTCTAGTAACAATGTGAGTGAAAAATCTTTTCCATCACCAGTGAATGACATCCAACAGTATCCACAGTCAGACTGATCACTGTCCTGTGTTTTTCCATTTTCAGGGAACCAATGTTGCAGCTATCGTGTCCCCTGTGGTCATCCTGGGGGTCCTGGCTATAGCCTTGGGCATCTTCTTCTTCTTCAAGTTGAAAAAGAAACGGCAAACTGAGGGGACGTACCGACCCAGCGCTGAGGAACAGTCTGGTGCCAGTGGTGTGGTGGCGCACGATGCTCTGAAGCTACCGAAGGAGGAAAGACTCATTTGAAATTTTAGGTTTTATCTCGAGAGGAAGAACATTTGTATGGCAACCGTTCTGTGTGAGAAGGCTTGAAAGACAGTGAAAGAAAAACCTTCACAGGTTTATAAGAAGCATTGAATGATTCCTGAATATGAAGAAAAGCACCTGAATGTATGGATGCAGTTGATTTTTAAGAACAATTGTACAGGTTTGAAACATTTCCTCTGCAGATGAGCTTTAGTGTTTTATCACCACAAATGATTTTAGTTTACAGATGTTTTCCTCTCCTTTGCCTTATTACATGTACCCGTACTTGATTTTATGCCGTTTATGAATTACCGTCTTTGGAAAAATCCATGCTGATCTTTTACCTCAGACTTTACTGGAAAACTGTTATATCTTAATATTAGGTTTTATAGCAAGAAAATGAAAGGAATTTGCACATTTCACGTTCATTACGTAATTAAATTTATTTAATGTCACAGAATTTGAGGGGAATCTGTCACCAAACTAATCATGCAAAACAAAAGGCATCAAAATAAATCATGTTTTACTAAGTAGTGGTTATGAAATCGATCAATCAACCTTTTATTTGCATAGCGCTTAATCAAATCAGCAGACATTTTTAACAGACAGAGAAACCAACAGAATCCTCAAGAGCAAGCAAAAGCGACTGCGGCGGGGAAAAGCTCCTTCATTGAGGAAGAAACTCCGGATAGGACCCAGACTCTGGAGGGCGGTCATCTGTCTCGATTGGTCGGTTGGGAAAAGACATACAATGGTGACAGGGGCAAGGAAAGGGGCAAGGAAAAGAGAGAGAGTGGCAGATGGGCCAGATGGAATTGCAGTTACAGTATAAAGCTGAGCTCTAGCTGCTGAATTGTGGGTGGGATTTTCAGGCCTTTGGATTTCCTGTCTTCTGTACGTACTTGTTCCCCACCTGTTGAGCAGAAGCACGTAGACTGCAGCAGTATATTGCAAGCATGTAAAGCATCAATATACTGTATTATGAGCAAGAAAGGCAAAGAAAAAAATAGAAGCTCCCGAGGTAATTAATGTAACTCCCTTTAACGGGAGAGACGGTCCTCCTAGTTGGAGTCAGTATGCGGGTAGCTGCATTCTGAGCTAGTTGTAAAATCCTAACGGAGGGGCTTGAACAGCTCAATAATAAGCAATTGCAGTAATCTAATCTAGAATTAACAAAGGCATGAATGATTTTTTTCTGCGTTTTTAAAGAAATTTCTAATTTTAGTAATGTTTCATGAATGAAAGAAGGCTGTCTGGGACTCAGACTTAATATGGAAAAGGACAGATCCTGATCAAAAATCACTCCAAAGTTTCTGACATCACTAGAAGAGGATAAATAAAATGTTGTTGAGGTACAGTATTAGAATAATGATTCCTAAGGTGCTCAGCATGAAGAAGTTGTGGAGCATCCAAGACTTAATATCCCTCAGGCAAGTCTCTAATTTAGCTAATTGGTCAGATTTGTTTGTTTTTATTGACAAATATAATTGGGTATTGCCCGCGTGACAATGAAAATCAGATATGACCTAAACCAGTTTAATGCTGAGTTTTTAATGCCCACTTCAACTTCTAATCTCCTGAGAAGAGTATTATGATCAACATTGTCAAACGCTGCACTCAGGTCTAATAAAACTAAAACAGAAATCTTTAATCTGATGCTATTAAAAGGTAATGTGTTACTCTTAGCAGTGCAGTTTCTGTGCTGTAATTTGTTCTAAAACCTGACTGACGGGTAATCATTTAGCTGTTTGACCACTTCGTTCTCTAGAATATTAGACAGAAATGGCAGGTTGGAGATCGACCTGTAGTTTGAGAGGAGGCTTACGTCTAGGTTTGGTTTTTTAGGGAGGGGGTTGATCACAGCCACTTTAAAAGATTGTGGTACATGACCTATTTCAAAGCACTGGTTAATTATTGACAGTATGGGTTTATTGATCAGTGGTAGAACCTCTTTAAGAAGCGTAGTTGGAATTTTATCTAGAAGACTGGTGGTGGGCTTAGCAGAGGAATTTAGGGAATTTAAGTCGGAGAGTTTGCTGAGAGAACTCCAGAATATTACTAGTTTTGACTGATTCCTCTGCTATGTGATTAATGTTTGGCAGTATAGGACGGATTTCATCCCTAAGATTTGTTATTTTGTTGAGAAAGAACCTAGGAAGGTCATCGCAGTCCAGATTTAAAGGGATGGTAGGCTCAACAATGTTGTGTTTCTTAGTCAGCCTGGCTACAGTGCTGAAAAGAAACCGAGGGTTGTCTTTATTTTCTACTATTAATGTAGAGTAGAAAGTGTTTCTACTTCTACAGAGAGCATTGTTGTATAAAGGTGTCTTTCCAGGTTGTGTAGGCTACGTCAGTCTGCGGGAGAATTGTTTAAACTTGTGGACTTGCAGTTTAAACCATGGGGCTGACTTTTTGTATTTTGTAATTTAACTTCTTAATGGAGCTATGTCATCTAGAGTTGTTTTTAGTATGTCATACTGTTTGTGAGATAGTCAATATTTAGGTTAGTGCTAGTGTAAGGGTCAGCGGAATATGCTGACTCCATGGCTGAGGGGATTCTTTCTTTAAATTCAGCTATTATGGCATCAGAGATTGATCTTGTCAGGAAGGGTTTTTCAGGTGGATTAACATTGTGTAAAGTCAAAAGTAACTAGGGAGTGATCTGACAAGATGTCGTTTTGAGGGAGCGTGGTTAGGTGTTCTAAATCTACACAGTAGGTGAGAATAAGGTCTAGGGCACATGTTTAACTTATTAAATTAAATTATATTTGGTTTTAACTCATTAAATTTAATTATATTTGGTTTTAACTTATTAAATGAAATTATATTTGGTTTTATTCAAAATGTATACAATACAGGAAACCTCTAAGGGGTCATTGACCTTTGTGTGGCTGTAGTACAGCCACCCTACCAGCAGAGGACGCCCACATTCGCAATGAATGAGGCTTTGAGTAATGAACCAGTTTTCAACACAATTGTCCCAAGGGGTTTGAGGCCCCCCGAAACCTCATTTGGACATCACTAATGATGGCTCTTGTAGTCAATAGTACGATTGAGCCGGATACTCGTTTCATACGAGTATCCGGTACGGATAATACATTTTGACGAGTACGAGTACGAATACGAATAAAGCCCGTTAATACTCGTGATCGGACTGAAGGAAAATCAGCCGGACTGTTGACGCTCTGTGATTGGCCAGTCACACATAGTTCCCGCCCCTCCCTACTCACTGCAGTTAGAGCGGAGTTGTGAGACAGGGAAACTCAGTTACTGATCTCTCTGTTCGTGACGTCACTGTTGCTCACGTCCTTATTAGATTTTCTTCAGCTTGCCTCTATTTTGGTGTTTGGTCATGTGGTGAACTTTCATGTTTTGTTTTGTTTTTTTTTGTTGTTGCACGTACGAGTGCATTTAATCACCGCCTCGGTGCTTAAAGTCTTTTTTTTTTTTTTTACCTGTTCTAAACTCTGTTCAAATTAACAAAGTCCATACTTAATATTTTAACTGAGACATTGCGCGCGCACACACACACACACACACACACACACACACACACACACACACACACACACACACACACACACACACACACACACACACACCATAATCAATATCGTTTAACTTTATATGAAAAAAAATGGCAATAGGATTTGGTACTAAAAGTAAATAATTGAAAAAAAAGTACTAGAAAAAAATGTAAATGAAAAAGAAAAAAAATTAATAAGTTTTGTTGAGTATGACAATTCTTGTTCATGCATACTTTGTAGTTAATTACTTTTTTTTATTGCATGCACTTCATTAATGCACTTTGTGTTTACTCGTTCTGTATATAGTTCCTTTAAAATTGTGATCAAAAAACGTTGAATGTCAATTCTGAGGCTCTTCGGTAAATATTCATTCATAGACTTAAGAATATTCATGTTCTCATTTCCATAAAAAACTTGTTCTGTAAATAGTTCTCTTACTTTTGTGATGAAAAACATTTATTTGAATTTCAATTTTGAGGCTGTTCTGTAAATAGTTTTAAAATATGCAAAAATACAACAACTTGTGATCAATCCATATCAATTTTAGACTTAAAACAATGTAGTGATTTAAGCCCCACCAATTTCCGGTCAACCCACACCCACTTCCGGTTTAAGCCCCGCCCATTCCGGATACAGATACGGATACAGATAATCTAGTTGGTTGAACAGATACAGATACAGATACAGATAGTGGTGTACTCGCTCATCCCTAGCCAATAGTTCTAGATTTCTTGCATTGCCTCTTGGAGCATCTATTGGGCTGAATCGGTGGTGAAATGTAACGTCATCGTAGGAATAAACATCCGTGAAAATGGCGGATAGGTTGGGAGGCACTACATTATCTGAGAAAATGATTGTCTTTATTGTCAGGCACCCACACCCTACTGCACACACCAAGCCAGACAGACACACACATCAAGGATAATCTAGTGATTGTTAAACGGACACGCTTAACCGTCAAGGACGACTATGAGTAGTTTAGACACTACAGTAATTGTGATGCACTATGATCTCATTGTTCAGATATTTACAGGAAATCTATAACCATGTATAGAAATATCTATAATATATTTGCAGGGCTTAGAAAAGTAGAACGCCACCATTAACTGTGGGGTGAAAACATTTAATCAACTGGATTAAATGTTGGATCAACTCAGGGCTTTAGACTACAATAGCATTTGTATGGCTTTTAACAAAGCTAATGCTACCTTTATTTGATGCTAACCACTTTGCTAAGTTATGCCACCGCTAATAAGAAGAAATGATGTAGAAAAAATGTAAAGACAAGACAAACCCTTATTAGTGATTTCATACCCTTATCAGTTAATTTCCCTAACAGAACCTCCTTAAGGGACAATATAGTTCTACTCTACTCTAGTAACACACTTCCACACTATATAATATGCACGCTTCATATAACTATACATTTATCCAGCAGAACTTTATAAATATAAGTTGAGATGTGGTCCAGGGAAAGAATCAGGACTGTTTTGTACTTTTTAGATATTTAGTTTCATTTTATAACAAACTGTATTTCAACTGTGAGTCTTTTTGGATACCTGAGGACCAGGTGAGGGTAAGGTTTGTGAAACCAAACTAAGTCACAGTTGTTCTGCTACTGCTTAAGGCCTTAGAGCGGGGGTGTCACTCTCAATCACACAAGTGGGCGAAATTCAAGACACAGACTAACTTGTAGGCCGAACTGTCAAGCACCTGCAGCATTTTGCCTAGAAAAGTCCAATCTGAAAAGATTATGTTAACCTTTTCCTCAGTAAAATAAACTGGTAATGGGCTGGGCCTTGAGTTGAGTCAGGTGCCTATAGAGACTCAGTTTGGCTCCGTCTAAGAGTTACATAATGCTTCACTTGTCTGTTTTTCCAGTTAAACTTTAACAAAATAAAATCCCTGAAATACCTTCATCAGTTTTAAAATGACACATGGCATTGTGTTTAATTTACAGAAATGCCAGTGGGCTTACTGCATGAAGACATTTAATATTCTACCAGCTATGTTGTGTTGCATGTGTCTGGATTTTTGTAGATAATAAACATGACCATATCTAAAATTAGACAATTCTTAGAATAACGATGTGCACCAGTGTAAAAACACGTCTGCAGTATTATTCTTGAGACTACAAAACGAAAGCTTTCAGATTATTCACTGTGCTCTTTATTCTATTTTTACCTGCCTGGATCATGTTCTGCCTTCCTTAGATTCCACCTCTCAGCCAGATAAAAATATCTCTTGTTTCTCCTATATAATTAAAATCGTCAATATTTATATGCCTCTTATAATAGAAGGTATGGAACTTAGAAGCCTTGAATGCCAGTGTTATGCTGCCAGTGGGCCTAATTGTAGCACGTGTGCTGAGTGACAGACCTCCTTTCAATATAATCTGTTTATAATATAATTGGGACTTGTTGTTTAGTAAAATCAAATATTATTTGAGTAAAATACTGTCTCTGCTCCAAGCTGGTTTAACCAGTTGTGTGAAAAGTGAGCTCTTCTTACGTTATAGAAACCTGTCTGTGAACATAACAATGGCAACAATGCCACAGTCACCTAATTCACTGATGTACAAAGTCAAACTATAGCAGTAACTCTCCACAGACTAAATTACTAATATGATCAGGTCAACAAAAGTTGACTTCATTCCACAATGAGTTGATAACAACAACGTCAAACACAAACCTACAGAAGCATTGGTATCCTGAATGATGACATTCCATGTAGATACCAACCAGTTTTAATTACAGCTGGCCAATAGGAAGGCCACTTCCTGTTTCCCAGCGCTGCTTTATGCTTTTATGCTGCTGTTAGTTACTCCCACAGAGGTTGTGCACAGGAAAACCAAGAACATTCACTCCTGATAATGAGAGGAGTAGGCAGTTAATGTACTTTGTCTTTAAGCTTAAGTAGGAGAGCTAAGCTATGCTCTTGTTG
The DNA here is from genome assembly GCA_013358685.1 of Antennarius maculatus. Lineage (NCBI taxonomy): Eukaryota > Metazoa > Chordata > Actinopteri > Lophiiformes > Antennariidae > Antennarius > Antennarius maculatus. The sequence continues at coordinate 14,550,509 of CM023620.1, read as the reverse complement.
ACTGAGGAATCAAAGAGGACTTCAACTTGAGGACTTACACTCTTTTGAGCTGTGGATTATTTATTGTGTACATGATAAATCTATTATCATGTTGCTCCCGGAGGAGGATCTCACATGTCCCATATGCTGTGACATCTTTACAGATCCTGTTCTGCTCCCATGCAGCCACAGCTTCTGCAGGAGCTGTCTGAAGAGTTGTTGGGACACAGGGTTACGTGAGTGTCCGCTATGCAGGAAAAAGGCGTCAAAGGCCAGCATTCCCTCCAATCTGGCGTTGAAAAACGTCTGCGAGGCTGTTTTGCAGGTCAAGAAACAGAATTCTCTACTGGATGAGAAGATGAACTGCAGTCTGCATGGCGAGAGGCTGAAACTCTTCTGTCTGGATGACAAGCAGCCCATTTGTGTGGTGTGCCAAGCTTCCAAACAACACAAGCTACATAGTTTCTCCCCTATTGAAGAGGCAGTGTTAGACTGCAAGGTAAGAGGAATAAATACCTGTTGTAATATATCACATCTATATTTAAACAATAACCTAGAAAATGACATCTGCTGTCTTCTTCAACACAAAGTAAATAACCTAAATCCATAATTGTAGAATGTTGTCCAACTAGTCCGCCCTGATTGTTTTCCACACCATCATCTTTTAGCCACAGAGCTAAAACATATGTGAAATATGAAAAGCTATTTTGGTAAGATAGCTGATGTCTGCTGACTGAGGCCTGCTTGACTTTCAGGATGAACTCGCCTCATCCCTCAAGATTTTGCAGGAAAAACTGGAAAATCTCAAAAGGATTCACACAACCTCTTCAAACATGTTCAAATATATCAAGGTAGCTTGTGGTCCTATGCTTCTGAATAATAATAATAATAACAATAATAAATTTAAAATTAAATGAAAATGTGGTGGATTCAACACAATTGGTAATATCACCCCTCAGAATCAGGCACTGGAGACAGAGACAGTGATCAAAATCCAGTTTGAACACCTTCATCAGGTTCTCTACGACGAAGAGTTGGAGATGATAGCAGCTGTGAAGAAGGAAGAGGAGGAGAAGATAGCAGAAATGAAGGAAAAGATTAAAGAACTCTCAGCAGAAGTGGTGTCCCTCACAGACACCATCTCCATCATACAGGAGCAGTTAAAAGAAGATGATATGATCCTGTTGAAGGTCTGTACGGTCCAGGAAACATTACCTTTTTTTAATTAGTCTTATCAAACCTTTGATCATTGACGATGTATGCTTCTTCCAGAATTATAAATCCACTCATGACAGGTAAGTCAACAAATGATTCTATCCACTCTTTGCTGCTCTGAAGTGTTGTCCTTAGTGTGTCATCCCTGTTGCAAATACAGAGGATCAAGCAGTATGTTTGGATCAGACATCATGTCTGGGTTACTGATGGATGTGACCAAGCATCTCTCCAACCTCAAGTACAGGGTCTGGGAGAAAATGCTGGATCATATTGACTATAGTGAGTACATGTAATTGTTATTTTCATTTTTTAAATTGTCTAATATAGCAGAACCAAATATAACTTCATTTAACATCTCGTCTTTCTGCTAATTTCCTCTATTTTAGCTCCTGTGACATTGGACCCAAACACGGCACACCCCTGTCTCATCCTGTCTGATGACCTCACTTCCTTCCACTATTCAAAGCAGTCCGGAAGTTGCCCTGACAACCCAGAACGCTTCCACATCAGCGCAGAAGTGGTAGGCATGACCGCTTTGGGTTCAGGAAGTCAGCACTGGATTGTGGAAACAGGAAGTAATCAGGACTGGCTGCTGGGTGTGGCCTCTTCATCTGTACCGAGGAACGAAGAGATCACTGCTCGACCCGAGAACGGCTTCTGGACTCTGTGTTTCCGGGATGGAGAATTTCGAGCCATGACTTCACCACCCACTCCACTGATGGTCACTGTTCCAAAACAGGTTAAAGTGCAACTGCACTACAACAAAGGAACAGTGTCATTCTTCGATCCTGCTGATAACACACTCATTTACACATTTGCACACACATTCACAGATGCGTTATTTCCCTATTTTTACACACAGAGTAGTCATTCATTAAGAATCATGCCAGAGAAGATACTTATGACAATGTTGCGTCAATAAGCAGATGAGTGATTTATTATTTATGTAAGAAAATAGGACTAGTGTTTTTATGTATGAGATTTGTCTGTCATAATCCCCAGGGCACATATACTTTCCTTAATCTCTTTTGTTTCAAGAACATGTGTTATATTTGATTTTTGTCATCTTTCTTGAAGGAATTGTCCCAGGTTTTGGGAAATACATTACAAAGCTCAGCTGAAAATTTAAAACATCTTTCTCTGTCCAAAGGTGAAAAAAATCTAACTTCCAACCTATCAAAAGTCACTGATAACTTAAATCAAGTGTTTTTAATCTGCATCTTGCAATTTAGCAGTTTTCACCTGTTTTCAGTCTTTGTGGTAAGGTAAGCAAATCAGCTGCTGCCCCTGTCTATGTATTTACCTATAGCATGTGAGTGGCATCACTTTTCTTAGTAGGTGTCTGCAGACAAAGGTTTTTTTTTTATTTTTTATGAGAAACCCCTTGAAGAAAATGGCAAACCCAGCAAGAAGACAAACAGTGCAAAATTATTCCTTAAACAGCAATGTTTAGACAGGTGGATCTTTGAATAGGTCATTAATTACAAATATATTATTACAATTTTGCACAAAGGAAGTGCCAATTACAACACCTCTAATTATTATTACATTGTAATTGTCAGTGTTTGTGTGTTCGTCAATCCATCCACCAAATATCGTCATAACCCTTGCAGAAAGAAAGATGAAACAAAAAGCACATTACTCGGGCGGCAAAGGGGATGAAAATGATATGATGACCTTGACCTTGAGAAAACTTGGTCAAGGTCAAATTTCAAGTTTTGTACATTTTTTGCACATATCTCAGGAACCAAATAAGATAGAAATACGAAACAAAAGGCGTTATATTCAGGGAGGCAAGGGGATAAAAATTAAATCACAACCTTGACTTTGAACAACTAGATCAAGGTCAAATTTTCACTTTTATACCTTTTTAGGTACACATCTGATGAGATATAATAATAATAATAAAAAAAGAAACATTTTCAGGAAGCCAGAGGCACAAAAATGTGATGATGTCGCAGGATGTTGCAGTCTCTGACTACCTGGTTTCCTCTGTCATGTGTTCTAACATGCACCATGACAGAATGATCGTTCTTTTAAACAAGTTGATTTGTTAACATAAAATTCAGGGAAAGTTCCTAAGTTGTTAAAATAAGTCGTAAAATGTAACTGAGCAGTGTTCTATCTGATAAAAGATTTTGAAAAAATATGAAGAAGTTTAAGACCATGGGTTCATTTGTGTGGCAAACACAAAATATAGTTTGTTCTTCTGGTGTTCTATAATTTCTGTTTGATGGCATGTTGGCCTGGGAGGACAGACGCTATTCTAACCCTTACAGCACCATGCACTTTAAGACATCACACACACAGGCACACAAAAACACACATGCATATCTTCAAGAGGACGTTGGTCCGAGGTACTCACCAGAGTTTAGACTGCACCGCATTGTCTGCTGGTCTCTTTTGTACACATGATGGTGCCAAAGTCAAGCAAATGTCATGAAGGATTGAAACGAAGACTGCTTGTAACACATTAACTTCATGCTGTTTAAATCTTCTGGGTCATGATTGGCACATAAAAACATAAAATTAAAATGTTGCTTTTCCGCATGTTGTCTCGTTTTCAATGTGTTTTATTGACACATTATTTTACAGTTACATGCCCAGCATTAAATAGAAATCTATTGAGTTAAAACATAATGGAATGGAAGAGAATCCCTAGTTAAATTAGCAAAATTAATTCACAATTGTAGTGTACTGTCAACACTGAATTTCTTCCCCCAAAGTGCTTTTATTTCAAGAAAACAGAACATTCAATACATTCAACAGGTGTTGAAGAGTCAGTCTAGTTGTTATAGTTACGTTTTTACGTGTATGTACGAGAGTATGAATCATCATGTTTGGATACTTGACAATAACCTATTTATATTTATATCTAAAGACAGCAGGAATTGTTATAGCGAGGCCATTGTGTTGTTCTGCTTTGTTTCTCCAGTAGTCCAGAACATGAAAACCAACCTCTGGTTTTAGAGAGGCTTTAGTGACCAACTGGGAAAAGTGAAATGATGTATTCACTCAGTTCCAAAACACAACGGCACTCCTACTACCAAACAGCTCATGTTCATATCATTTTTCTGGCTGGATAGCGCTAGTAGACAACTTAGGTCACTAACTTGATGCTATAGTCACAAGTATTGACTCCATAGAGCTTACAACTCACAAGTTAATAAAACCCCACTGACTACCAGTCAGCGTTCAGCTGATCTGCCTTCATAATATCTCTAATATGATGAATCTCTAACCCAAACCTCTTCTACATTGTCTTAATCAACATCTGGAGCATAGTGCTTCATCTAATATATTATTTGTTTGTTATAAAACGATGACAGCGACACACCCAGCTTTCAGTCTACACAACTCAGAAAGGTAGTACAAAAAAAAGGACTGCTCTATGAATAGACACAGGGTACACCCCATAGTTCTCAGGGTGGTTTTGTGCTGCTGTAATTTTGTGTTTCTCATTCTGAACAAGGAAAGACAGAGGTGGTCATCTGTAATTTATGCAATTGGTATCTGAGCCTGAGCAGGTGAGCTCTGTACAGGTGGCGCCTCATTTCCGTCTCCAGCTACACAGGTACACCATTTCTTAATCAAAGTATCTGAGAGGAAAGGCACTTTCTCCAGACGAACTAGATAGACAAGAGGCTGGATGGTGCTGCTGACATTGAGGAAAGCAAAGCCCACAGGCTGCACGTAGCAACGAAACACATCAGGGGTGTAGTAGTCTTCAAATGGAAACAGCGCCACAGGTGGGAGGTAGTTAAACACAATGATGAAGAGGATGTAAAGGACTGTCTTGAAGGCCTTCTTCTTCAGGGGGTGCATTTCATCTTTACCTGCACCACGGGACCTATTCAGGGCCCACAGGATGCCCACATTACACAAAACCATCCACGCAAATATGACCAGGACCTCGCCCGTGAACACCTTCTCAAAGTTTGGGAGGCCTCCTACAACCTTGGCTGCTGAGTAGGCACAGGTAAGGCAGAACACCAACACCGTGAGGCTCATCCTATACTTATTGTGCTTAAACTGCCCGAAGGTAACTGGAAAGAGCACGGCCACGAAGCGATCGAGGCAGATGCAGGACAGAAACAACGGACCGCTGGTGTCTTTTACACCATAGGAGAACTTGATGGAAGACCACACCCTTTTGCTCTGCCAGTGGTAAAGGTTGAGGAGGGTGATAGGGGTCATGATGCCAAAGTAGATGTCCAAGAATGCCAGGCAGCCCAAGAATATGTCTGAAGTAGAAGGCTCTTTGCGGTGGTGGATGAGGACTGCAATGACTAATAAATTAGCAGGGATTCCCACAACCACATTGATGCACTGCAGGGCAATGTCAAAGAGGATGCCCTCCACCTGCTGTTCACAGCCATCAAACACGCTGAAGGGTTTAATCGTAACGTTGGCATCGGCGGTGGCATTGAGAGGGAGTTGAGTTGGGAGAGAAATGGAGTTGAGTGGTGAAGATAAATTTCTCTCCATGATTCTGCATTTGCAAAACCAGGAAACTGTCGGGAGAGTAAACATAACAGTTGTTAGGGTTTAACATATTTTACCATCCTCACTCACTCATCATCAGCGTCACATTAAAGTTAGGTGTTTGCCATTAAGGTAAAGTGTTTGTTCAGCTTGTTTTTAATATCATGTTTGTTCATCAGAATTCTACTTTCCAACTAGCTGAAAAGTTTACTCCCAATTGGCTTAAACTGGCAGCAGACTGATGTCGATTCAGTTCCTTGACAGCAAAAACATGTTACAAACACCATCAGGGCTTTACCTGGGGCTATTATCTTGTTATTGTGTCTGAGTGGACCTACCTCTGGGAACCGTGGCTCCCTGTATGCAGGGACGTCTAACTCACTTAAGGGACTCATGCTAAAAGCACCACCCTCTCACAGAAGGATAAAAGGCCAGCTGTTCCCAAATTAAAATGGCAAGGTTCATATTCTGCATACAGACAATTGCTTAAGACCACTGAGAGTAAGAGCAGTGAAAATCTAAACTTCATGGAGCTCCTAAAAGCCTGACTCTGACATTTAGTTAAACTTAAAGCTAATTTCTGCCTGGAAAACAATGATAACTTGGAACAAAGATGTAATCATGCCTGAATTGATGGATAATAACTGGATTCAGACATGAAGCAAACCTTTATATGTATCCTGGACCTTAAGAGCTGTGTCTCTGTCTTTGGCTCCCAGTGGAGTTAAATGGAGGCTTTTATTTTGCAGACTTTAAATGTCAGGTTTTGTTGATGCCACTGGATAATCAGTGGCTTTGAGGTTACTTTGCTAAACTCCTTGATATTACAAGAATTTTCCAGAGTTTCTACCACTGATTGGACTACTGGAGCTAGAGAATGATGATGATTCCTTTTACAGCCATCAAGGGGCCTCTTCTGGTTTAACATGGACATTCCTTCTGGTCCATCAGTGGCTTGTGCTTTCTCACCTCTCCTGATCTACCTCAGGCCACAGACGCTCCTGTGGGACTAATCACACCGACAGAGGACTGAAGCTCTATTCCAAGACGCTCATCCCTGGAGGTGGAAAACTTAATCAGTTGTGTTTTCCTTCAGGCATATCTTCTTAAAACAAAATAAACAAAACAGAATATTAAAGAGTATTTTGGAACTTTTAACGAGGTGCTGAATGCCCCAAAGTATAATTAACAGTTTTGCATCTAGTCGTTATGAAAAGCTCAATATATATGTTGAATAGGAGTTCACGCTAGATATGTTGTGTTTTATTGAAAAGTGCAAAGAATGTGTAAGAAAAACAGCGAATCACGGTCAGTCTAACAAATGTTTAACATTTCTAGTATTTGTATGTGCATTAATCACCACTGACAAATTCTTAAAACATGAAAATTATTCTCCCTCCTGCTTTTTTCTTAATTTGTTTTACATAATTAAACATTCTGTGCAACGACACTGATAAATTCACTTATCAATATATTTGCAGTCTTTTAGAATATTTTTAAACAAATGTAAATGATGTGAAATATAAGTACACCATGCATAACAGTATGTTATCAGGTCATCAATTAAAGGATAAAAGGTTTATTTGAAGTAAAAAAAAAAGGATGAGGTGAGAAGAAATACACTTAAACTCAATTAATCAACATTATTTTCTCCACAGTTATTTGTAAAATTGTTTTGTATTGCATTTGTGTTAATATTAGTAAATAATATCAAGCTAATTGTAATTAATGGAAATGTCCAACATTTTGTAAACCAAAACTAAATTACTAACTGATGTTTGGAGCATTTTCAAAGTCTTACGTCTTTTATTTTTACTCACCGGTGAGGAAAACGTTCTTCTGCGCAGAGAGTGTCAAACATCTCTCCGCATTTCTGGGGTTCTTTTATAAATTATCAGGAGTGTTGTGGATTTGATGCTGACTTGTAGGGGAGGATCTCCTGGACTTTCTCATGAGGGATCGGGACATATATCACAAATCTCAGATCTCATTCAAGATCCCAACGCTTCCAGGCGAAGCCTCTGTTCTCTGTTCCAGAACAGCCATGCTGAAGAAAAAAAGGGGCTTGCCACTTATGCCCACAGTGGCAGGTGGCACAACATCCTGGCCCCTGTGCACAGACATCCTCTGTGGGTTCCCAAATCCATGGATGTTTGTTCGTTAGTCTTTGTGGGCCATCTTGACATGAGGGACCTGGTAGAGGCTCCCCTATTCAGATGAATAAACTGCTTTATTGATATTTGTTTAGACACACACACACACACACACACACACACACACACACACACACACACACACACACACACACACACACACACACACACACACACACACATACAGGTATATGTATATTATCTCAGGGAGATCATCCAGTGTGTGGTGAGACTGAGCGGGTTCCTGGTGTGATATGTGTCATCCTCACTTATTTGTTGATCCCTTCTTACAAACACTTGAGATGCTGAGCACAGGTGGACCAGAAATATATCAACTACACACAAATGTCATCGGTGTCTAACCTGGTTTTGTTTGCTTTTGCCATAATATCATGACTGTGATGCAAACAAAGGCACACTGGAGCTGCCTTATGAACTGTTTACAATAATCACAGTAGCTGTGTAGAGCTGGAAGATCCCCCCTCAAGTGTATGGCTGAGGTTGAGTAAAACACAATGTTCTGTACTAGTGTAAAATTAAGACACAACATTTTTATCTGTTGCCACAGCAAGCGGCAATGGAAAGAGCAGTGACGTCACGTGTGGTTTCAATACCTCTTTTTGGTCTAGGGGGCAGTAGAGGGTCATTTTAAGAACGCCTGTATAACCTGTGATATCTACGTACATTCTACTGCTGCATCTTTTTATATCAGTCTGAGGTTGTTGGGTTTTTATTTATTTATTTATTTATTTTTTACATTTAGCACATTTTCCCTCTCTCCTTATTTGCATCTCAGTCAGACTCCATCCTCTGTGGCACCTCCAGCCGTGTTAGAGTTAACAAGGCAGATAGGATCACGTAGAAATCAACACACAAACATTAAAAGACTATGGATTTGAGCCTCATTTGATAAAAACACACTGTAAAACTCACGCTGTTGCAAATCTTTCCATCTCTCTCTTTATGTTCTGCCTTTCACTCCGCAAGCAACAGGGGCATCTTCTCAGGAGGCAGCACACAGCCAGGATCATTTGCATAGATTTTCCTCAAGAAGCTCGAGATACCAGAACCAAAAGTGCATTATGAGTCATTGTCAACACAAAAATACACACACACACACACACACACACACACACACACACATACACACACACACACACACACATACACACACACACACACATACACACATAATGGTGTAAATGTCCCCTCCCGTCTCATCAGCATGACATTGTGGTTGTGTATAAAATGTCAACACTGTTGGATAAATGACTGTGATTTGGTTAATGACCCCTCAGGATAAAGTATAATCACTTGATGATCATTTAGCTGTTAATATAATAATACCCCGCCAAGAGGCCTGAATCATTATTATTGTTATTATTTCTATCATTAGTGTTTATGACCAAGTGCAGAATATAATTCTATCAGCTGTGCTCGGTTAAATGATAGTGTGTTGACATCCTCCAACAAGATGGGGAACATGGGAAACATTTAGTGTTGTTAGCATTTAGCAAAAAGTACCAGATTGCTGTTGTTTAGTGTCGTCATTCATCTGTGGAGCTGCAGTCTGTTGTTTATTGAAATCACACGCCAGAATGTAGAAAGCATTCCAAACGTTAGAAGATAAATGACCTCATATGGTCAGACACGAGCATGACACAGTGTCACGCAAATGTTGTTTATTACCTTTTTTTTTTTTTTTTCAAACCCGTTATGGTCTTGATTAAATAGCCGTGAGAGATGAAATGGGCTGTGACTGAAATCTACTGCGTCATGGCATTTGAGAGCTGGAATTAGAGCATTTTCAGCAAAAGCACACACCCCGGTGAAAACACCATGAATCAAAAACTTTCCCATCGCAGACAAGTAAAGGAGAGAGAAACCAAAAGACACAAGGGAAGATGAGGGGCCGTGGGCCACTGGAGGAAGGACTGAGCTTCAATTGTGCAATATCAGTGCAACAGTTGTTCACTGTCAGAATGACTATTAGCATCTGCATTTGTAGATCAGATAATTGTGTGTGTGTGTGTGTGTGTGTGTGTGTCTGTGTGTGTGCGTGTGTGTGTGTGGTGAGAAGCTTCTGAGCCGACTCCTTGTGAAGTAAAGCAAACTGAATGGCCTGTATTGAAAACAGGAAGACTGGGCATCTCACCAGCATTCCACCCGTTATTAAAATTATACAACTCTAAATACTACGCCTTAATCACAATAATTACATCCTCTTAGTTGTAGGGCAGCTAAGTGACTTAATTTAAGTTGATTGTGTAATCAGAAGCATGCTGTCGTTAAGCACTTTTTAGTTTTTGAATTACACAGAGCTGCAGTGGATGTGATCATAATTCTGACACATTTTCTCAGAATAGTTGTTGTTTTAAAACCTAAGTCCAGTTGTTGAATTAGTGTCAAAGGAGTATAGAAGGAACGTGTTAAAAAACATTATTTTGAGTGCAGGGCAGATTTATCCACACCTTCCTCAGTTGCGTAAAATCATATCAAGAAAAGCTCAAGTCATAGCTTTGTGGTAGAAAGCTGTTTGGAATCTTATTTTAATGGAAATTACATTTCACTCCACATTTTCCTGTTTTCAAGGATGGGTTAATCAGGTTATTGTGCAGTTAATTATCTATATACTAACATTCAGCTTGTTTGTGCCTTTATCTACCTTTTGTACTTTTCACACAAAATTACATTCTCTGTAATCCTATTTGTGCAGTGCCTGTTAGGCACAGATTTAAATTAAGGTATCCATGTATGAGTGATGAATTTAAGGTCAACATTACTTAGGACTGGAGAAGAGTTCATGATTTGAGTCAATACTGCAGTCGTGCATGAATTTTTATTTACTTTCAGTGTTGGATCCTGTATTTCTGTCAAGGTAAGCTGTGAGGAAGGACTTTCACTGGCATTGTATTTTTTTATTTATTTGATTTATATTCTGACAGGATGGCAAGCTATGCAGTAACTGTTTGCAAGTGTTTGCAGAATTATTGTATTGTAAATGCAACACAGAAGGAGGTAGGGGTAGTTACCTGTCGTGAATACAAATATACTTGTCCATCTGTGTCTATATGCACGTACCATAAAATTAAAAATCCGTTTGTGCTGTCAGGGAAATAATATTTGAGAATGCTGACATGACATATGTATGGCATTTTTGAACAATTGGTTGTTTTTTCATTTTGAAGCAGTCCAAGCCTCCACATCACTGAATTTGTGCTAAAGCAATGGCATTGCAGAAAACTCAAACAAACCCACATTGATTGTGTGTTTTTAACCCACATGAACTGGAGCCCACAAAGGAGAAAGCCCACAGGAAGACTTCAACAACAGCAAGAGTTATTATGGCTTCCAACAAACAAAAATTGAATGAATGAATGAATGAATGAATGAATGAATGAATGAATGAATGAATGAATGAATGAATGAGATTATGTATGTATAACTGACAACAGATCAGTATCAGGAATAAAAAAGGAATAAAACTTGTTTAAACTGCAAAGACACCAAAAAATGTAACTGGTGTTTTAGTGGTTGGTAAGGTGCATAAGATATGAATATTAGCGAATGTTTTATTCTTATTTTGAATTTCAAACTGTTGACTAATGATGCCAGAAAGACATTTTTGGAAGCTCTTGCTCAGTTTGCTCTTCGTGCCTGTGTTTCCATTATTTACTTAATCACTAATCCATAAATCTGTGATGAGAGCTCTGACTTTGTTTTGGATTCTCTGTCATCATTCATTTATCCATTCATCTTCGGTACCTGCTTCTTCTGCTGTCGCGAGTTGCATTGGTTACTGGAGCGTATCCCAGCGGACTTTGGCCGTGAGGCAGGGTACACTCCGGGCGCGACGCCAGCGGAGCAGCGTGAAGGATAGACACACATTCACATATTCTCACACTTACGGACAATTTGGAAAAGCTCAATCCACCTGAAGCGCATGTTTTTAGAGGTGGGAGGAAGCTGGAGAACCCGGAGAGAGCCCACACAGACACGGGGAGAACATGCAAACAGAGCAGGACTAGAACCGGGAACCACCTTGCTGTGTGGCGACAGCGCTACCCACTGTGTTGCCCCTCTATGTCATCAGTTCAGCATTATTTCCGTCACTTATAGCAGCCCTGATGATTTAACAGAGAGCCAATATGCTTTAGCTGGAGCAGTGGAGGGTGTGTCAGTATGTGTGATTAAAGAGATAACACCATCACACAAATGGATATTTTCACTTAGAGAATTGACCCTTTATCACTAAACCCTATCTATACTGTATATCTACATGTATTACAACCTATACTATTGTACCTCTACATTGGACAGAAATACACACTCGCTGCTGTTGTCAAAATAATTACACAGCTGCACTGTCAGTTCAGAGAGGACTTTTTTGGCTTCCATGTACATGGTATAAGTATAGCTTCTTCCCAGAAGGATGCTCTGCAATGCAATGCATCCTGAAAATGGAAAGTGGTTTGATAACATTCCCCTTTTTACCTTTTGTAGATAAAAGAGTGCTGGATTGAACTTTAAAGTTCTGTTTCTTCTATGTGTCAGTTCTGTTTTTTCCTCTTATTTCTACACAATAAGAAGGGAATGGAGAAAAAAATGTGACATTTCACATTACCTTGCTTGAATTACGCTTTACCAAAATTTACCTATAATGTGTATACATTTCTTACCTTGCCAACAGGCTGTCAGTGTAAAACACACCCACACAGTTCTCAGGAAACAAATTAGCTGAGTCTGTGAATGCTAACGTTGTTGACTACTTAGTCATGAATATTTACATTGGTGGGAAATATTTATTAATCAAATACAGGATTTAAGTTTGCCTTAATCAAAACAAACACCACCATAAAGCAATTTCATTTAATGTTCAGTTGTAGCTTAGCAACACCGTTGTATCTGTCAAGTACAGTGTTTGGTAGGACAACATCTTTTTGTCATTTCATTACAGAACAAACGTAAAACCTGCATGATAAACTGTAATCTCAACACACACACACACACACACACACACACACACACACACACACACACACACACACACACACACACGCACACGCACACACACACACACACACACACACACACTCGAGCCGGTGGACTGAGAGCTGACGTCTGATAAAAGGTGCTGCCTCTTCTGCTCTTTTGAGGGGCCTTCCCAGGGGGTTCGTGCTCTGGTCAGCTGGCCATCAGAGACTGCGTGGTAAGAAGAGAGCCGATTGTCTTTCGTCATGACAGTACAAGTCCTCTGATAGATAACCGCCTGGAGACCACCCATGCATCACATGAGCACAATGAGGCTTGGATGGAAACACTGGTTGGCTTTGGGTTTGGATGTTTCCCCAAAGTGCCCAGTTTGGAAATGTTGGTGTGTGGATGAGTGTTGTTGGGAACTCATTCAGATTACTGGCCCCATGGAATTCTAGCACTTCACATGCTTCCAAAATGGACTGTCTTCTATTCATTTTAAAAATCACTGAAGTTAATAAATTTGGACTACAGGCTTTTCTTGTCTTGAATAAAACATTGACTCTCAATGGCATCAAATCCAATCACAAATCTGTCGCCACGTTTACCCCTAAACAAATGGAGGGGATGAGGGAGAATCAGGAGGTCCTTAGTGTCAGGAGTCACACCCAACTGGTGACTCCCCCCCTGCCGCCTACCCCCCACTACGTGAATAGAAGCTAAATGTGGTGATAATGAGGAATTAATTACTTCTGTATGTGACTCACATTTTAATCATGTAGGTCTACAGAAATAAACCTGAAATTGGAGTTTTCTGGTCTCTCTTTGTTAATGACAATCAAGCATTACATCAAAAATATTCCTTCAGGTTAAAAATAATATATATATTTTTTGCAGCACATGCCACAACACACTAATCCAGCGTGGAAAATAAAATCCTGCCAAATACCTGTAGAATGACCCGAGTCAAAGAGCGTGACCAGACTCGGAGAACAATCTTGTCTCTGAGGGCCCGGAGGGACCAGACACTAAGCTGCAGCTGACCCTAATACGCAGCACCATGTTATGTACCACACTCTCACCTGTTTATTCTCACTTTCAGCTCGCTATTTTAGGACTTCATTCACGTCAGCACCAATGTTCCTATGATTGTTCAAATTTCACAGGGCGCGTAGCAGAGTGTTTATTGATGTTGATGTCTGACCTGCACTTGTATCTCAGCAGCAGTAATGACCAACTGCTGAAATTTGCATGAACTTACCATTCAGATGCCAACAAATGAAGAATTATTTTCTACATTGTGATTTTTTCCTCAAATGTGTATTTGGGAGTGCACATTTTCATGTAACTCCAGTAACTGTTGCAGCCATGGAAGCACCAGAGTTTGCTTTTCTAACATAATCCCATAGAAGGAGAAATGACTGTGATCACATATATATATCCAGTATGAGCTGACCTTGTGTGCAGTTACAGACCGATTCATGTGCTCTCATGTGGACAGAATTTGATGAGATAGCAAAGAAGGAAGCAGAAAAACCAGAGGAATATATTTGTGAAAGTGACCCCTCTCCTCTTCATCCACATGCTAATAATTTATAGCGGCACGAATGTCCTGATCAATAATAATTCAGCTTATGTCTTGACATTATTGCACTAGTGCCCTCTGTTGGACAGCCGGGGGACTGCTCCTTCATCTTCAGCGCACACCTCCTCACTGCTGTTTGGTTATTATATGGCTTTCGGTATTTTCAGCAAGAACACTCTTCATATATGATTAGACCTTAAATGTTTCGCATTTTGTTCCCAGAGGGTCTGTTTGAAAGAACGAGGAATATGTCTTCATTAATGGTCCAGGGAAACACAAGTTATTATATGCCTTCTTTTTCTCTCTTCTTGCAACAGCTTAAGTAGTGCCTCTACAAAAAGATACAGATGGTGCTGTCATAAAAAGGCCGTAACCCAAGACGATTTTCTTATTTTGACTCAAATACAGCCCATAAATGTGATACATTTGGCCATACATTTTCATGTGGTTTAAGAGCATTTCAATATAGACGCAGGGATTGTTGCCTGTTGGACACACTCTAGTATTATGTTATGTTCTCACCATATTGAGGCAGGTTTAACAGCTCATCTCAGTCAGCAGTTGCTCTTCTATATATCATATTATATATTTTACTTATTTTTATTCACGGGATCCCTTTCAGAGAACAGAACAGAACAGCGGGAAATGAAAGTATGTGGAACATGAATGGAATTACACACACACACACACACACACACACACACACACACACACATACATCAGCACTCCCACCTGTTTATTCACAATTGTTTTGTATTTTTCAGGTGGGATTACGACTACACTGATGAAACATATATAGGTGGAGAAATGTAATATTCTGAAACTGTCCACTGCTGGCGGTAGATTATTTTATATTATATATGTGTTGTGTCATCCGGCTTTATGAGGAAAATATTCAACAAATTAAATAAAGCTAAAAACTTTAAAAGCTAAAAACAGCTAACACATGAAATGAGATTGAATGACTGATAAAAGGATTTAATATCTGTAAAAACTGTCAGTTAGCTGGTCATGGTGAAAGTCTGCATCGAGTCAAGTCAATTGGACGTGTAGGAAAAGCTTGAAGAGCCTCTTGGATGAAGTGAAACATCGTCAAGCATTTCTAATTCCACTTGACCTGATTCCACACAGAGATCCAAAGGATTCGGTGTGTGAATGCACCACGTCTGTCTTTTATGAGAATTGAAATCATATGACTATACTATTATTGGAGAAATAGTTTTTTTGACATTGTTTTGCATATTAGAGGAAGTCTGTCAATCATTGATTCGGCTCTGCAGAGGGTTCAAAGCATTGTGGGCAAAGTTCAGCCCTGTTTGGAGGCAAAGTCCACGTATTAAGTTAAAATGTGTCCATGTG
The DNA here is from genome assembly GCA_013358685.1 of Antennarius maculatus. Classification (NCBI taxonomy): domain Eukaryota; kingdom Metazoa; phylum Chordata; class Actinopteri; order Lophiiformes; family Antennariidae; genus Antennarius; species Antennarius maculatus. Next base: position 14,534,759 of record CM023620.1, on the reverse strand, counting down.
TTTGTTTGTTTCCTAGAAGAAACCCTTATTTTGCGACAGAAACGCCATGAAATTCTTCAAAATTGAGTGCTACTGCAATCCTCTACAGAATTAAACTAAAATTCCCCTTTCATTCTAAAATTTTCAGTATGTCAGTCTGTCTAATCTTTCATCAACACATCCATGGAAACAGCATAGCCCGCACATAATCACTTCAACTTGGCATTTCACTGGTGATCACACTAAATTCAACTCTCATTTTCTGTAGATAGGTTGCTCCAGATTCTCTCAATAAAGACATCTGTTCTACTCAGTGTAAACATTAAATGACCTTGACAGGAATAGTTTGCAAAATTGAGAACACATCAGAGGAATGTGGTGCGTAGGGTACAGAACAAACTTCACTCAGCCAATAAAATAAGTATGAAATTGGAGTATGCATATAGATATTTCATCCATTTATCCTTTTTCTTGTAAATGAGATGATCGTTTTCGTCTCATCTTCAGCTGCTTACCTACTTTGTGGATCAGGGGTCTGCTGGAGCCTATCCAGCTGACTACAGGTGAGAGGCAGGGTACAACTTAGATAGGACACCAGCTGATTGTGGGGCCACATGACAAACAAACACACTCACACCTACTGACAATTCGACATGACCAATTCACATAAATTGCATGTTTTTGGTTCATGAAATGGAAAACACATTAAGAAAAACAATAGCATTTCATGGTTAAATAAAACAATTATAAGTAGGGCTGTCACTTTAACGCGTTAATCAGATTAATTAATTACGATGCAAATTAACGCGCTATAAAAATTAACGCAATTAATTGCGAGTGGCAAGACAATGCGCAAGCATTTTAAATTTGGCCCATTGAGGGACCCGTAGGCTGCAGTGTCACGTCGCTTCCTACCTGCACCACTAGTCAAAAGCAAGGTGACTGACAACAGAGATGGACGCGACGCAGGAGAGCAAGGCAAGCCCACTCGGTCCTTTAGGCGGAAAGTTTATTTATGAGAAGAACAAAGAGGGGACTATCAACAAAAACGCAGTGATTCTGCGCTGTAGACGCCTCCATCAGTCTGCCCAGGGCAGCTGTGGCTACACACGTAGCTTACATCACCAAATATGAATGAGGAGTGGATGAATAATGGATCCAATGTAAAGCATCTTTGAGGGTCCAGAAAAGCGCTATATAAATCTAATCCATCATCATTAATATTATTATTATTATTATTATTATTATTAGTATCTTTTGTAAAAGAATTTTCATATCACCGAAGCAGCTCCAGCCTAACGTATCATTTAAATGCAAAACATGTCAAGGACAGAGTTGAACGTTAGTTTACCCTTTTAAAGGAAAAGCCTGTCGGTTGATTTTGCCTTATTTAGAGGCATGTTATACTATTCATTCTGAATTGCTGTATTGAGTCAGCTTTAGTATTCATTTTGATTGAGAGTCTGCTTATGTGCCTATTTGACACTCAGCCTTATTTTATTTCTGAATTTTATTTATTTCATTTAACTGTATTTGTATTGCAATTTTTGAGAAATGCACCTGGCCTAATTGGTTTGCTGATGTGCTTGGCCTTTTTTCTTTTGAATTTCATTTATAAAGCACATTTAACCAATAAAATGTGGATTTCAAATCTTCTCTTCTTGGTGCAATCTATTGATTAGTCATGCACTACAATTTTGTAATGTCCTAGAATTCAAATTCTTTATTTGGGGGCCTTTAGCAGGTATGAGATTAAAATGCGATTAACTAATTAATTACAAATCTTGCAATTAATTAGATTAATTTTTTTAATCGTCTGACAGCACTAATTATAAGTAAACATGAACAGTCCTGATAGGGAGTTATTTCTATTATACTGTAATTACAAGGTGCCTCTGTCTATAAATAATTGATTGTTAAAGAAAAATTTGTTTGATAGTTGCTCCATTATAAAGACTCAGAGGAGATTGATAACTGTGAGGATATCTACCTCTGATATGTACTGTATCTGGAAACACAAATCTGTAGCTGGCGACTGACTGACGTAGCTCACCATGAAGACTCTACTCATGAGAATCTCCTCCAGAGTCCACCACCCACATCTACAGCTCACAAACTGACACAATCCTCATTTTTTAAGTGCAACACTCCACTTCGATATTTAGGGTTATGCCTCCTGAGTTCAGTCTTGGCTGCTGGACAAGACACCCATGTCTGGTTGTCTGGCAACCAAATCTGTGTAAGACAGGCTCAGGAAGCCTAACCCAATTCAAATGAGTCAAAAAATATACATATATGAATATAAATAATTCATTCTTTACAAAACACTCTTCATGCATGTGTTATACCTGGTGCTGCTAATAGTCTATTGACTGGTTGCTACAACAGTCCACAGGTTCCCACGAAGATCCAATCAGGACAGGGCGATGCGTGTCCTCCCAGGTTCACCAGCTCAGTCAAATAGGGTTGCCTCTGGATCTCAAACAGACAGACAGACAGACAGACAAACAAACAAACAAACACATAAACTGGAAGTTTCCAAATGTAGCCCACAAACTAGTTTGGTAACATCACAGCGGATCTATCCCAAACGGAATAATTATTAAAAGTACACGTACAGTTTGTTCCTCCAACAACCAACGATTGTGGGGAATCTCAATAATCCCCATAACCACAAGCCTACATACTCACGTCCACACACACACGCACACGCACACACGCACGCACGCACACACACACACACACACACACACACACACACACACACACACACACACACACACACACACACACACACACTCCCTACTCCACATGGTCAGGACCCAACTCTTCCTCCCTCTGACGTCACAGGGTACAAGGAGCGTAATTTAGCGGCGCAGCTCGTCCGCGGAGATCCAACAGCGCGACAGAACCTCGGCGTCCACTTTTAAAAATATCATTTCTGTCTTAACACTTTGATTAAAGCCAGAAACTTGTTTGCAGTCGTTTGAAGGACTTTTATTGAGCTGAGCGAAACAGACGAGCATTTATTTTGCAAAGTTGGATTACACCAGAGCCACTTGAACTGAGAGGAAACCCTGGCTGTCATATGGTGTCCAGAAGATGAGCAGCGCTGAAAAGCACACATTGGGGGAAATAAACGCAATTCCGTGCTGCGAACGGTAAATCATTTGCTGTTTATTTCATCTGTTTGAATGATGTTTTCATAGGAGCTTGAAATGAACCGCCACTTATACTAGAAAAATAATTCTGATAGAGACCCATCACTAAAAAACAAACAAAACAAACAAACAGAAAAAAAAAAAACCAGCCACAGAACTTCAGATTACATTTCCCTTTTTGCAGTCGACTTTTCTTTGGTGCGTTTGAGACGCGCAAAAAACAACAGTGTTCGTCAGATTGCCTTCTTATTTTCTTTATATATTTAAGGACACTTAAAAAAATGATATCTCGAATCATTTTTCAGGATTCCAGTAACTGCAGTTCGTGTCACTTATCGCTCCTGTTCAAATGCCGCGTTATCTGAACCATCCTTTATCTGGAATCTGCACTTGTTCTGCTGTCCGGTTTGCACAACGCGCAAACGTGTGTTAAGTATTTGTCAGTGCGAGCTCCTCACTAAAGCATGATTGCGTTATACAGCAAGTTTTTTTTTTTTAAATTAAATTATAAATGATAATATTAATGTTGAATGAACAAACCCTTTATCATTAAGTCTCAATAGCATTCAGGAATGCGCGCCTCCTACTTTATTACACAGTAATGCAGTGGCTTCATTAGTGGGAATACATTAATTAGGCTAAACAGAATAAAATGCAGCAAAAACTTCAAACAGGTGATATTTTATAGGTGAGACATGAGATTTGACCTTAAAATAATCAGTTGTTGCATGTTGTGGTGTATATACGTGGTATTCTGTGATAGTGTGTTTATATTGTTGTGAAGTTATCTTAATACTAGAAGAAATGTACACTTCAGACCAAAAATAACACATAATATCATGCCTGCCTGAAGACTGAGGAACATAATCAACATTTTGAGTAACTAATGAAGTTTTTCTGTCGTAGCTGTTTACTGTATGCGTTCATGAATATTATGAAAGTTATTTGAGACCAAAATCAAAAAACATAAACTATAGTCCAAATTGAGAATTCCAACAACTATTTAATTGAAAATATTTGTATTTTTGGACTGACTATGATTTTATTTTATGGTGGAATTTTCAATCTATTGCAGCAACATTTGCTCTACATGCTTCTAATCACTGCCTCCATTGCATTAAACACATTAGCAATTCTCTGTGTACACTTTAACAGTCAATACATACATAAGAAATTAATTATAAGGGGATTTAATTGTGCCAGATCTTGATCCTAATTAGACCCACATGGGTATTCTCAGCTTGAGAACAACATGTGGGCTCTCAGTCTCCTGTGATTTTATTCTACTGTACATATTGTAGTTAATAAATATGTATACAGTTATGTAAACACTTCTCGCATAATGGAAATAAAACATTCTGACCACAGGACATCTGTTGCAGTGAAATTGGAGAGTCTTAGTGAAGCACAGGAGCATTACCAGCCCCTGTGCGTGCTCTTGCAGCCCATGAATCTGTGATGAGTGGCTGAATGTTGTCTTTAGTGGTAATTTGCAAACATCAGCCAGCAGCAGAGTGTCTTCAATGCATGTAAAATACACATTAATGCAGCTTTTGTGATGCTGGAAATGATGTCCTGCACATGAAGTGCTAACGCAATCAACAGGGTCAAGCTTTCCCTGGTTTGTGTGTGTGTATGCATGTGTGTGTGTATGAGTGTGTGAAAATTCTGCTGGTACCATGGGGGTGGGGGGTTATTTGTAGGTTATACATGCATGGTATTTAATCTTCATACACCTGCAGTGCAGTGGACATTCAGTAAGCATGTCTGCCAAATGGCTCATATTGTTATGTAGTGTTACGGGACTGAAACTGAGAGCAGTGAGTGCATTATGATCTTTTCATCCTCCAGGCTACTTTATGTGATCACATTGAGCTCCAGGTCTGTCACAGATTAGCGGTTTCATGGCTGTTTACCAGCTTTAACTGAATTAATATTGAAATAATGCCTCTATCAATTTTTTTTTTTCTGTTTGATTTTGCATCTTGAGAATCTGTATCGCAGGTTTAGGCTTGTGATGTGAATTATTATGGAAGGTGAGCGCTCACAGCATGCAGTCTCAAACCGATGCTAAGCTTTTCTGTAACTGTTGGTTTTTATCTCATTTTAAATCACCGCTGAGGTATAATGCTGCTTCATGGATTTTTACTTTGCAGGGATTATGAGTTATGTGCGGCAGTTGTCTCACAAGTTGTCTCACAAGTGTTACAATTGACTTCAATATGTCTTTGCATGATAACAAAAAAAGAAACAGCCAGTCATGATGTTTTAGTAATTTAGATTTCTTATATTTAATCCTCGAGACAGATATTTCACCTTAACGTAGTGATTTGTGACAGAGCACTGATGGCTGTGTTTTTGGTAGAAGTTCAAAGAAAATAAATTTTGCTGCATCACAAACTGGACAAAAAAACAAGACAAAATGTTGTGTTGCTGAGGGGGCCTCAATCTTAGGTGTCACTTTGTAAGAACGAGCAAAAGAAAAAGCATTTATTTATGTTTCCTTTCACCCGTCTCTTGACTTGAAAAACTGCAACATTTCACACGTCAAAAGTAAAGCTAGACAGCACTCAGAGCCACTGCAGCTCAGTTTCTCCATTATGTCATCTCACCCAAAAGCGAAAGTTCCTTCACAGATGGATCCGCATAATGACTCATCAACCATTAAAACGCAAATCAGTAATTTTGCAAACATTAATTTAAGATCAATAAAGATAGAAAACTCATGCGGAGAAAATATTCTCCTCTAACCAAATATAAATTCATTCGGTCCCTGCTAGAAGATAAAGGTGGGGAAGTTTTCATTCTACTGAGACTACTCGCTGATGGTAAAAAAGCATCATCATTTTACATTATCCTGATTTGTTTGATCATGGATAACCCTCTTAATGCCATTTAGATGATGCCTTGTGTTCTTCCACACAGCAAGGATGCAGGCAGGACATCTGCATGGAAACAATGCAAATAAATGTGGAGGAGATTGTGACACAAAATAGGGTATTTCAAAACTGCAGAAAATGAGGAGCTCTTATCAAAACAAGGGGGTATCTCTCACATGGACGTGGTCTGGTGCACACCAGACCATTCTATTTTCTGATATCAGTCTAATTCTCCCATCAGACTAACCCATAAGTCACTTTTATCACAGACTTTGAAATCGATTCAAGCATTGTGGAGAGCCTGGATGATAGTGCGATAAAGTCATTATATATTACTACTGCTTATTGTTTTTTTATGCTTCATTGAAAATTTGTGCAAAAATTTGAAATGAAGAGATGAAACTAATAAGTAAGAAAACAGTTTGTTGAGTTTATACTGTGATTACCTCTGCAAAGAATTAATTTTTTTTGGTTTGTCAGCAGGATACACAAAAACTTCTGAATGCATTTCTATGAAATTCAGCTGGAGGGTGGGGTCTTCATCCAAAATAGACCCCATGAAATTTCATTGCAGAAAATAAACAGATACAGGCTGCATCCAGAATTTTTTTCACCTATTATTTGATATTGTGCGATGCTTTTTAATGTCTGAGGGAATGATGCTTGGATTTTAAATTCAGGCATATCTAAAGGGTTGGGATCCATGAATAACTTGAGACTTGAATATGTTTTCACGGGGCGTAGTCCTTTCCCAGCTACTTTAAGGATTTCAGAGGAGGCTTGATTGAATTAAAGGGGACTGTGGGCCTTTTTTGGGAAACACTGAGTGCCATTTAACTTGAAAAATAGTGAAAAACAAGTAGTTTTTGTATATTTTATCAAGAGTATTTAGTAAATGGTTTTAAATAAGATAAGAATATGCAAATCTATTTTATTGAAGTTGCTAAAACAGACGTCACAGAGCTGTCTGTTGTGACTTTTGATGTATTTTTATTACTTGTTGATTTCTTGAATGCAAAAGTTGGCGGAGAGGAAATATGACAAAAGTATAGAGATGAATTGATTCTCCAAACCCCAGGGCACAATGCATCTTTGCAGATAATGGCAACTGTTAGATACTGTATTTTACAAAGGTGTCTGAATTTTTTCATGATAAAGTTAAAGGAGGGATTGAACAGAGGGCACATTACCATGTAACACTTCACAACCGCACTCCATGTTGCTGTAGCACAGCACATAATTGATACATTGCAAAAGTGAGGTCAGAAAGCGAATGAAAGAGAATGAAAGAAAAAAATGCCACTTGAGAAAGAAAGAGATAGAAAGCTATAAAGAATGATTGTGGTGGAGGACGGAAGACAGCCTTCACATATCTCTATTTTAGCTTCCTGAGAATGAGCTGTCCATTAGGATGAGCATGCGGGAAATAGAGTGATAGTTCAGTAGAGAGAAGCATGGTGGTTTCCTTATTTCACACTGTTCTCTCCTTTGTTAAAAGATCAAAAGAGAAAAGAGATAGACAGGAACTCTAATTGATTGATTGATAATCCAGTGGTGGAAGGCAGCCTGTGGAGCTATGAACAGGTGTGAAGAGGAGCCAAGGTGTCAACCCCCATCTATGGACAAAGGATGTCCTTTGAGGTGCTATAGGATGTGATTCAAACTTGGATGCATGCAGGAAGGCTAAGAATAGCTTCCGCTACAAAGAGCTGTCACTTTGGATTGTTAGGGTCATCTTGATAATGCTGCCAGGCCCTGCTTAGCTCTGTGTGGCGTTCAGCTCATAGCACCTTGTCCATTCACTCACATATGTGTCCACTGACTCATAGGTACACAAGAAAAGACAAAAAAGCCCCATATGATGAAGAAAAATTTTAACCAAGGGGTGGAATGTTTTGGTCAGAGAGCACATACCTACACCACCACCATGTTGAAAAAACAGAACAGGCAAGAATATTTTTTCTCATGGCAAATACCTTTAGGATTTTAGTTAGTAATTAGACCCTTTGAAAAAGAATGGACCTTAAATATATTTTTTTTATTGATGTGCACAATTCCATCCATCCATTTAAGAAGATGGATAGATGGATGATGTGTACTATTTACGAAAATCATCATCTGTTATGTGTTCAGTATTTTATACCTCAACTACTTTCTGCAAATATACAGTAACACACATGGCTCCCTCCAAATATATATTTTAATCTCCCATATCTATATTCTGATCTAGACAGTAATTTTGGTCTGGGAATGAATGTCATGCCTGAGTAGTTTGAGTTTAACTGGTCGATTATTTTTCATGACATTGGGCAGAATTTTAAAGAAGATACTGCTGCAGGAGGTTGAGGACATTAACTGAGAGTGGACCATGTTCTCCACCGCCATTGTCGAAGTGGCTTCTTGGAGCTGTGGTCACAAGGTCTCCGGTGCCTGTTGTGATGGCAACCCCAGAACCCGGTGATGGACGCCGGAAGTAGGGAATACCGTCAAGCTGAAGGAGTCTTATTGATCCTAGCTCGGGAGACTGAGGAGGAAACTGACAGGTCCAAGCAGGCCAGGCATCTCACGGCCCGAGTGGTCACAGAGACAAAAACTCAGGTCTGGGAAGAGTTTGCTGAGACCATGGAGGAAGACTATCAGTCAGCCTTGAAGAAATTTTGACAAACCGTCCAGCCCCTCAGGAGGGGAATCTTGCACCACCAACACAGTTTATAGTGATGATGGGACTTGCTGACCTTGACTGGGAATATTGTCGGGCAGTGGAAAGAATACTTTGAGGATCTCCTCAATTCCACTACCATGTCTTTCATGGAGGAAGCAGAGGCAGAGGTATCAGAGGTGGACCCGTCCATCGCCTGAGCTAAAGTCACCGAGGTGGTTGCCAAACTCCTTGAGTTTGGCACCAGGGGTGGATGAGATTCACCCTAAAGTACCTAAAGTCTCTAATTGTGCAGGGATTGTCTTGGCTGACTTGTCTCATGGCAGTTGGGGATGGTACCTCTGGATTGGTACCTCTGGATTGGTACCTCTGGATTGGCAGCCTGGGGTGGTGGTTCCCCCCTTTTCAAAGAAGGGGACTGGAGGGTGTGCTCCAACTATAGGGGGATCACACTCCTCAGCCTCCCAGGGCTAAAGATTGTATTCCAGGGGACCGGAGAGGAGGATTTGACCGGTAGTCGAACCGCGGATTCAGGAGGAACAATACTGTTTTCATTCTGGTAGTGGAACACTGGACCAGCTCTACGCTCTCCATGGAGTGCTCAAGGAATCGTGGAATTTTTTCCAACCAGTCCATATGTGTTTTGTGGATCTGGAAAAGGTGCTCGACTGCATCCCTCGTGGTATCTTGTGGGGAGTGCTCTGGGAGTATGGGGTTCGGGGCCCTTTGCTAAGGGCTTTCCAATCCTTGTATGACCAAAACCCGAGCTTGGTTCGCATTGCCGGCAGTAAGTCAGACCTGTTCCCAAGTGCATGTTGGACTTCGGCAGGGCTGCCCTCTATCACCTGTTCTGTTCATAATCTTTATGGACAAAATTTCTAGACACAGCTGGGGGCTGGAAGGGGTCTGTCGTGGTGAGAAGGAGCTGCAAAAGACGAAGCTCTCGATTTACCGGTCAATCTACAGTATGTTGCTACTCTCACCTAAGGTCATGAACTTCGTGACAGAAATGACAAGGTCCCGGATACAAGCAGCTGAAATGAGTTTCCTCCGTAGAAAAGGTTGTGTGCCCCCTTCGAGATAGGGTGAGGAGCTCAGTCACCAGGGAGGAGCTCAGAGTAGAGCCGCTGCTCCTCAATTGTGAACAGAGCCAGCTGAAGTGGCTTGGGCATCTGTTCTGGATGCCTCCTGGACGCCTCCCCGGGGAGGTGTTCCAGGCATGTCCTACCGGGAGGAGAACTCGGGGAAGACCTAGGACACTGCATAGTGACTTTGTCTCTCGGCTGGCCTAGGAACGCCTTGGGATCCCCCCAGAGAAGCTGGAAGAGGTGTCTGGAGAGAAGGAAGTATGGGCATCCCTGCTGAAACTGACCCGGTTCCAGATGAAGTTGGATGGATGGATGGATGGATGGACGGATGGACGGATGGCTATAATATTGGAGAAAATATTGTGAATCTCAACCACTTACCTGTATTCCTCGTAGAAGCTGAAGCATCTCCTCACTGACCCAGGGTCCACCTCAAAACTGAAAGTCGGATGTTTCAAAATATCTTTCATTTTTATTGTCAGGTTTATTTAAGTATGTAACAGTGTGCTGGATTGTCACCATATGATTTGAGCCATTGACAAACTAGTAATAAGACAAAAATTAAGACAAACATTAAGACAAAAATAAATCATGGTCTCACACAGAAGGAAGTCCAATAACTAAAAATAAAACTAGGACCATTTGTGGATTTCATGCCTGAGGAGAGATATTTTTGCAGACAAACAGCCGCACACACTATATAAAACAGGAACACTCTTTCTTCACACGCACACACGCACGCACGCATACACGCACGCACGCATGCACGCACGCACGCACGCACGCACACACACACACACACACACACACACACACACACACCCTGTGTGCTCACAGGGTGTTCAATTGCACACAGAAACACAAACTGTTTCTGCGTGCAATTGAACGGGAAGGCCCAGAACCAATCCCTTCCTGTTAGCAGCAGGAAACAAATACTGCTTATTGAATAGACATCGACTTCCATGCTGCTCCGAGCCACGGTTTGATGGGTCGTTTCGCTATCCAACTTTCAGACACGTGCCAAGTTAAACCGATAAGTGAGGAGTTTATTAAATCATCCCAAGTACACCTAACAGTGTACCAGTTCCAGAACAACTGTCACTTTCTTTAATGAAACCTCTTTACCTGAACAGAAAAATCACATTTCACAGTGAACAGATCGCTCTCTATAGAAACTGTTAATAAATTGGAGGGATCAGGCGACCGACTGTTTTGAATGAGAAGTGTCACACATACATGAAAACATGCTGGCATCTTCATTTATTTTGGCGTTGCTGTTTTGGTTAATAATTTTCTTCATTAAAGCCTGTTTGTGAGCAAAACGACTTCTTGTTTCATTACTGATTTAACAGCTCCCTTCTGTTCTGTGTTGTGATGTGGCTCGTCAGTCTCTCAATAGCGTCTTTTGCCTTTCCGTCATGAAACTTACTCACTACCAGGAGCAGAGTCTGATAGCATCTACAACACATTTGAGCCCAAGTGGCTGTCAATAACCTTGTTGCCCCTGTGACAAGTCCAGACAAGGCTTTTCTGTGCAGAACAATTAAGATTCATAAATCTGACATGACAAAAATGTGGTACTTTACATCCCCTCATTCAGTGTTTGCGCAGCGGTCGTCTAAAGGAATCGACGCTTGAGCCTCAGCTTTTGCCATAAATAATTGTCTGAACGCGTTTTGAAACTGGTGTTTAAATATTTGTATGTCAGTGAGAATTTCTCTCCTTGCGGTTGGAAAGCTTTGTGTCAGTTCTTTCTACATTCACACACGGCCGGAAATAATCTGTTAATACTAAATGAAACAAAACCACAGATTTTCTCTGCCAGCAAGAGCAGGATGAGGCCACGTGATTTGTTTATGCTGTTCTTACAATTGTTCCATGAATTGTCAATGGATTTTTTTTGCGTTTGTATTGGCAGGGGATGATCTTTGAACAATTTTGATCAGCTGATGCATTTTTAAGGTGGATCTGGGTTTGGTTGCAGATTCTGGATCAATTTTTCTCTTTTTTCATCATGAAATGAAAGTTTTATTTTATGTACCAACATTTTATGATATGAAAAAATAACTTTGGACCAATAAATACAACAGTCCCTAGAAATTTAGATTATAATCTCTATAATTATCCAAATACATATATATGTACTGTATATGCACTGGTTCCCAGTACTTCACAGCACTGCTAATAATACAGTATGTAGCTGAGAAAAATTCCAATTCACTCAAATTGTTTTGTACCTGTGAAACTTTGATCTACTATAATGGAAAATTTCATGCCTGTTCTTGACGACTCATGAATTCCTGATGATAAAGACATGTTTCTAAGCGCTAGGAGCTGGTTTCCAGCTTCAGGACTCAGATGGAATTCCTTCATTGTATGTTACACAGATCAAACTAAAGCTGCATCATTATGACAAATTTACAAAGGTTGCATTTCCACTCTGTGGCTCCGGCTGTCCTCGCTTCCACTTGTCTCAACTTCTTATTCCTGATTGTAAATTAAAAAGAGGTGTTTAGAGTTTAGTTTAGTGTGGTGGAATTCTGAATATATAGTGTGCAGCTATGGGTGTAATGATGACTAATAAAATACCATAGTGGACGTGCACTTTCACAGATCTTTCTAGTTTGTGGTGCCACAGACAACGTCGTGCTGCCAGGAGGCTTCACCAACAGGGACACAGAAATATTCTGCAAAGCTGTTGCAGATGTAGAAAATGTGTTGGAAAAGTTGTTGCTCCTCAGCCTGGAGCCTGGAACCAGGCATTATCAAGGTGGAGTTTAAAGATGAAACGATGATTCTCTGCTAGTTGTGTCCCTCTTCACCATCGCTCAAGTCTTCCAAATGCCTCCGTGGCTGATTTGGTCTCAATGAGGCCTTGAAGCGTTTTTGAATATATCTGTGGAAATATTCAAACTTCTCGGTGTTTCTTCCATGACAGTGTCCGACTGATATTTGTGTGCTCTGTGATGTCAGGTGTCAGTTTGTTGTTGTTGCTACTGACTGGAAGTAATGTAGCCTACGTAATTAACATCTGCTATTACATCATGTTTTTAATGTATTATAGTCAGGAAAATGTACATGTTCTTACCCAAAACAAACAGACAACTTTTATTAAGTTTAAAGAAACTAACGAAACCAGACATTTAATATTTGTTAATAGTCTTGTCCATAAATAACAGGATGTTGTCCATAAGTCATAGATTTTCTAAAAAAACTCCTGGACAGAATTCAAAGCCTGCTTTGCAATGCTTCAATAGTATACATAATTAATCATTTTCATTTATTTCTACATTTTTAGGCATATTTGAGCTTAATATCATGTCAGTTTGTTCACATTAATTTTTGATAGAAATTATAGTTAATTTACATCATTACAAATCAATTTTTTTCTCATGAAGGAATGTCAGTCTGTGTCCTTTTACATACGTTTTCTAGTTTATTGTTGCTATCTTTGTAGCATGTGTAAAACAGTCAAGGACAAGTTGTGCATCATATTTTGAAGCCTTGGTTCACTGACTAAACTGGTGGCTACTTGACCTGCAGCTATTTTATGACCTATTTTTAGCTCGCACCTACGCAGACATTAGACCTATTGAATTACTGGACTGACATTGTCAGACTGAATGAAATCATCACTCCCTCAGATTTATTTTCATATCAATAGGGGGTCCATTCAAAATTTGACACACAACTCCCTTTTTTAATATTGCAGAACTCACTAAACTTATTAAGAGTGAAAATTATTGTAAGCATTAGATGTGGTGCTCCAAATTCTGTGATGCTTAATTTCACAGAAAATGTTCAGGTGAAAGGAAACATTTTCTGTCCAGCGTGTTGTGACCTCAAACCATATAGCACTGCTTGATTAAAAACAGCAACTCTTTGCTGACAGTGCATGCTTTTTAAAAATGTTTTTCTCCAAATGAAAATCCAAACCATGTTTTGAAGTCCCATATATCAAATTGATGACACTGGCAGCAAATTGAGCTCAACATGTGGACCAATAGAAATAATTTAGCGCTCCTTTCTATGTCTTTATAATATAAATTCTTATGATGTCTGGTAAATGGCAGACAATCATCTTTAAGTCCATTAAATTCAGTCACAGCCTATGTTTTGTAGATGATAGAGATTTGTGGACTCATTCTCACAGGTCATCATTAGACTAATGCTTGAGGACTCTTACGCTGTATGCCGTTGGCCCTTTGAAAGCAGTGGGTTGTAAATGCCAGGATCATCACTTGGCTCTAAGATGAATCACACAGTTGGGCTCAGTGTGGCTTATATGATTAATTACTAATGACCATCCTACACGATGCTGTGCTGAGTGGAATGTATGCTTGTGCATGTTCATGTTCAGGGGTCAATGCTGGTCATCAACTTGGAGAATTTGAAAGGTGGTATAGTTGTGTTCATGTCTGACTCACTCAGATGGGGAGTTAACCCGGTGTCATGCGGGAAGTAAATTCCCTTTCCGTGCACACAAAGACATTTTCTCGCAAAAAAAGAAAAATTTATAGTGGGAGAATCAATACTGGCTGAGGTGAAGCAAAGCATTTGAAAAGATAAAAGAACACAACAAGAATTTACTTTTGTCTCAACTGCTGTGTAAACCCTGGAGGACGTAACAGTATTGAGTTATTTTGTGTTTATTCAGAACCACGTCGGTGAGGCACTGAAAATACCACACCTCCCTTACAGCGAGTGTGGGTCAGGGGTCAAGTGTATCCCTTTTTGCACCCCAGCATAGGGCTTATTATCACACTAGAGAGCACAAACAACAGCCGCTTTATCTAAACAACTGCTCAACTGGAAACTGTCACAGCCATGCCTTTGGGTTTGGGATGTGTGCTGTCCAGTTGAAGGCTGGGCAAGTGATGTGTAAATTCTGGAACACTGCTCATTTTAGAGTGGAATCATTTTATAAAACTGAACAGTGAGTCTCACTCAAATGTACTTTTGTCCAAATTTAATTATTTAACAAGTATATTAAATGTTAATTGTTTTCAATGCCTGATAAATGAGGGTTTTTATTTCAGATTATAATGACTTTAAATGAAAAATACCCACAGGCTGAATGTTAACAGCGATCATATCCCCAGGCATCAATATGTTGTCGTGTTTCCATCTGGACGGATGGAAAGAAACAAATGACTGTAGTTCACTGCAAATGAGGTCCTCATATGAAAAACACATCTCATAAAATGTTTCCTGCAACAGAAATTGAAGAGTAAGATCAGAATATCTATGAATTCATTCACCTAGTGAATGACAAAGAAAATAGGCTGTATACGAGGAGTTTTTCTCGTACTGTTACACAAAAATGATCTTCGAATAAATTAAAAAAGAAGATTTGAAATGGGTTCTGAAACCAAGTTTGGTCTAATCCCACTTTACTGATTATTAATGATCCACAGAATGTGAAACATCTGAAAGGAAATTTACTCTGATAAACTGGCAGCAGCTTCGTCTGCAACTTCTGAATTACAGCAACATTCTTTAACGACAATTAAAGAATATGAAAAACACAACATTTCTACTAAAAAGGTAAAAGGACTATAATTCTATAATGTCTAGCATGATATCAGCAAGGAACATCCACAAAGACCCAGAGGCTGACCCCTCTGGGTCTTTGTGCCCCATTCAATGTTTCTGATTCGATAAAATAAAATGACTGCGGCAACTGGCCTCTGGCTGATTAAAAGACATTTCAACTAATTTTTGATGCACTTAATATCTTATCTTATCATTTTCCTGTCACAGTTGTGTGTGATAGAACAAGCTCTATTGACCTCTATAGGTGAGACAGCGGTCGCAATGCTGTAAATTTTTAACCCCGTCCAAACAAGCAGAAGGCCTACATACACCCTCCTCGAGATTATAACAAGTCAGGCAGACGTTTTCTATAAACTGTCCTGACCATTATCTTGACTTTTGACAAATTTTTTCTGTGTCACCTTGTCATCCCGTTACGAATGAACTGATGGATAACTATCCAGATCAGACAGGTAATATTGTCTGTGGTATTTTATTACCCCATAGTTTGTGATGGCTCTGTTGCTGATGTTCCGGTCCTCATAGCAATAAAGTCTACAGTTATTTTTCTGCCTTTCTTTTACCAAAATGCCAACATGTTTAACAAGCTGTTGCATATACTCCAAACATATCTGACCTACATTCTTGAGAGCAGGAGGTGTTTGCGTATAGGTAGAAGCTCAGGATTGGCATTAGCTTTTTTGCTGCTACCATATGGAGTCGGTGCTGAAGAGACAAGATGATGAGGAGCACAGACAATCCAGGATTATGGTGAAACGATTCTAACTCTCTTAGATTAAATTAATTAAATGTGTCATAACAATAAATCAACTGGAGCCCACAATAGTGACCTTTGTTGGGTCTAATGGTCCACGGCTTTATAAAAGTAGGACTAGAGTCAGTCAAGAAGATCGAAACAGAATCAACTGGACTTGCTTTGGGTTGGTTGAAGATGTTTCTCCTCTCGTCAAAGAGGCTTCTTCAGTTCTGACTGACTGATAGTCCAGACACTTAAAGTCCTGTTGGTCTAGGAAAACAACAAACGACCAAATCCACCAAGACGATGAGTCTTATTAGGAGTCATTACCATTCATAAGGGTGTCATCTTCCTGCCCACCTTCATGTGAGCTCTTGTGGTGAGCTGCACCCAGGTGTGACTGGTCGTTGTGGTTTCTAGGGATGGAGGTCAATACCGATGGATGGTGTCTTAATCCTCCTCCTCTTTTCAGAGATAGTTTCTAGTTGGACAAAAACAGCTTCTTTAACTCCTCTTTCAAGTCGTCTGTCTTCCGTGATTAAACCTAAATATTACTGTCCTCAAAGTAGGGACCTGTGTCCTCTGTTTTTGTTTTATAATATGATGATCCCTTTGGGAAATTATTTTTCCACTCTTATATATCACACAAACACACACACATACAGTATATACAGGCCTGAAGACACACACAAAAAGAGCTTGTAAACATGCAAATCGGGAGAGGATGATGACAGTGTGGCAGGAAGGGTGGCCAAAAATATTGAGTATGAACTGGTAGTAGGAGAAGTGCTGGTTGACCCTCCATACTTTTGGTCCACATTGGTCTTAAACCAGCTGGGCTCTGGTCCCAAGTCAAAACCTAATGGACTGAGCTACCCCTCCCCCCCCAGGTGCAGGTGGACTACTGCACCAGTGCATTGGACAGCAGACACTACATTGCTCCGTTTGTGTTGTGGTGGACGTGTGATGAAAAACATCACATCCTGTTGCATCACTGAAAAGTGCTGATGTCATGTGTTTTTGTGAGGGATGGCTGGACGTGAGCCTTCAAATAATATGTACACAGCAGGAGACATTGACCTCCACCCATGTCTAGCACATATTCCCGACAGCGGACCGCCAAAAGAACACGCAGGTTAGTGACTGAACCCTCTGTACTAAAACGTCTGTGACAAACATGAAAAATACTTTCAGTACTTTAAAAGAAACCTTTCACCAGGAGAAGTACAAATGTCATGTATATTGATGTCATCATATTAGCAATTATTCTTGCAAATTATAAGGTGTGACGCAACTCTTACTCATCAGAGGGATCATGTTTATTTCTTTTGGCATTTTTTCATGTTGATGTAACCTTTCAGTTTTTGTAGGAGAACATCATCAGTTTATTCTGGAAAAACACGTCGTGTACTTCATATGACGTACTACTGAACCTTGTCAGGAGTCATCAATATTTCTAGCTGCCACATTTGAAGGCATATTGAAAATCTGCCCATTGTAGAAGGCCCTATAAACAATATCCCTGTATGATTTACATAAGGGGATAGTGGTGCACAATCTCTCCTGAAAGGCATGTGTTGCATTTAAAGAGATATGAATGATAAGAAAAAAAAAAAAAGAAAGAGCAACAGAGAAGCTGAAGCCCTGGGTTTGCATAATGTGTTTAATGTGATTTAAGTTTAGATTTTCAGCTTCATGAAATATTTTTGGATGCAGCCTCCACTGATCCAAAGTTGTAAAAGGTGTGGAGAAAGGTTATCTGAAGCTTTTGTGGTCAAATACTGGAATATAGATGACATTAACAGCAAAGAAATATGAGGGAAAAAAAACACTTTTTTGGACTACATTTGAATGGAAATCAGTATGATTTACTGGGCGTATATTATAAAGAGCACACACTGGGTAGTTGCCAATTTATTGTAGACCCCTTGAGCATGTTTGAAAAAAAAATCTGCAGGGATAAAAAATAAAAGACTTTATGGTAGGTCACATATTGTGCAAGTACGCATGATGGAACAATTTGAACAATTTTTATGAAATGAAAATTATTGTTAGATGATCAAGTAAGGTGTCTGTGGCTTCCTGTTTCTGCAGACATTCACACTGATCAGCTCTCGCCTGTCTTCCTGTAGTTACCATGAGCTATGCTTTCCTCCCTGTGTTGTCATAAACTTACATCAAATATTCATTACACACCAGCACACTGGGGGATCATTCATGCCCTTCACAGACATGTTTTTCCATAATCTCAAGGCAGCGTCACTCAGCATCCATCTCACAGCTCTTTCTCAGACTTATGCCATTAGCACAACAGATTTTATGTGCAAATATTGAGTGCATGTGGATTATACTCGATCACCGCTGTGTGTTTTCCCCACAGAAGCTGTAAATCAGATAAATCCATCTACTCTATCGTTTTCTGTCAGGATTTTCATAGGTAAACCATTTTTGCTAATCTAATTGGTTGTCCGTTCTTCAATTGGATATTTCAGGTTGTGTAAAAGACGTCTGTAAATTGAGGATAACTGTGAGTGGATTGAAAAGGGATGCTGCTCGTGTAATTAATTATATGAAGAAGAATAAGTAAGTGAATGTGTGCGTGTACGTGTGTGTGTGTGAGTGTGTGTATGGCTTATTACTGCCTAATAAATGTCTGTTTGCTTATTATATTAAGTGAACTACATAGCCAGCTGTTTTGTTGGGGGTGGGCACGACTGCAGCTGTATCTCACTACACTGACTCGCACAGTTACACTTATATCCAAGGACCCCTTTTAAATTATTTTTACTAGCTTTTCAAAAATGTCTCAAAATGTTCTAAAGGAGATCAGTTCAAACTGTATTTTATGTCCTTCACGGCACACGCACACACACACACACACACACACACACACACACACACTAGCTTTGCCTGCTCCCCTACCAAGGAGTCATTATTATTCTCTGCCATAAACAAAGTGAGGAGGAGAATAAAGAAATGGGTGCCCTTCATCCTGTCTGTCAGATATGTTTCATTTCTAGTATATAACTCAAAGGCTGTTTCATATTTTTTTTCCACAAAACTCCCTCCACACTACAACCGAGTTCTGAAGTGTTCCCTTTGGTATTTGGAAACTTTTAATGTGTTTATTTTTTTTTCTGTTTCCATGGTTGCAAGTTGAATTCAGGCTGATGGTGAGTGGGATTTGTCTCAGATGAAAATTTTACACATCTCTTTTGTAATAGGGACTTTTGGGAATTTAAAAAAAAAAAGTTTTTGTTTGTTTATTTTTTTGATGAGTAAGTGGCAAAATGGGAACGGCACGGTAGAAGTGGGCAGCGCTGTCGAGTCCCACTTTGTGCGGAGTATGTTCTCCCCGTGTCTGCGTGGATTCTCTCCGGGTTCTCCGGCTTCCTCCCACCTCCAAAAACATGCAGCTTAGGTGAACTGATGATTCCGAATTGTCCGTAGGTGTGACTATGTGCGCGCATGTTTGTCTGTTTACCTGTGGCTCCGCAGTGCACTGGTGTCGTACCTGGAGTGTACCCTGCACCATGCCCCCAGTAGGCTGGGATAGGCTCAAGCAACCCGTTACCCGCGACAGCGGACAGAGCGGATATTTGACAATGAATGAATGAATGTTGTGGTTGTGAAACGCTTCGATGTGATCGATGTGTCATTATATCATACCCGATTTGTTGGTGTGTCATCATATTTGTTAGTGTGGAAAATAATCTGGATGCAGGGAGCTTTGTCAACAAACATCTGCCAATGTTTATTCTGAATCTGTGTGTGTAATGAAATTTGTATGGATATGAAAAGAATATTAAAATTTTATTGAGATATGTAAATGTGTAGAAAAATCTGTTGAGACCTGAAAGTGCATGCATCAGTATTCATGGTTGAAAAGAGTTCTAAATACAAGCGAGTTACCTCTTCAGTCTTTTAGACTGTTGCCTTCACTCCACTACTGTCATGACAGAGACCTGCAAATGTGGGATGTGTCTTTATAAAGACTGTACGTGTCCCTCAGTGGTTGTACAGCCTGTGTACTATTACTTAGAAGACAGGATTTGTGTGAATGAAATGCACTGAAAGGTTATTCCATGGTACCACTTGATTGTCTTTATACATTCAGTTTTATCTTCTGGCCTTCTCGTCGCTGACCACACACGGAATCACCTTTTCCATCCTCTTCTAGTTCCCCCCAGGCAGTCATCGGGGCTGACGTCCAAGCAAATTTAGTGTGTGTAGCTCATTAAAAACTTTTACTGCGTTGCTAAACTTTAACCCAACTTGTACAAGAGAGATCGAACAGAATCAAGACAAACTAAAAGTACAAAAAAAGAACATGTTTTGTTATTGAGTCAAGAAACTCTAACTAAGGTATACCTCCTCCTGAGCTAACTGGGCCAGACAGGGGGGGAAGTAACAGATTGCAATGTTACACATTTAAATGTATATCCATTAATTTTCTTTTAGATGACATTGAAATGCATCGCAGCAGGAGAGAAAACTCCTGCACTGGAGGTGGTTTTGGATTTATTAACAATCCTGACTTATATTACATCTACAGCTGCTCTTTACTGCTTGTTTTCTCGGCTGCTCACTGTTGCTTATCTTTATTCTATCTTATTAACGTGACATACTGTAAACCATAATGTAATCCAGGAGAAGAGACAAATGACGGAAGAAGAAGAGAAGATCCACTTTATTAATCTCCTAATGGGGAGATTACTCTTTACACTCTATTTGTTGGATACAGGATTTTTTGTACAGGTCCCTGAAACACAACCACAACACACAAGGGGCCTGCGAGCATGAAGTTAGTAACACCACAGTACATGGAGAGGCAGAGTGAATATATTGGTAGAAGGATGCTGAGTTTTGAACTGCCAGGCAGGAGGCCTAGAGGACGACCAAAGAGGAGGTTTATGGATGTAGTGAAAGAGGACATGAAGGTAGTTGGTGTGAGAGAAGAGGATGCAGAAGACAGGGTTAGATGGAGGCAACTGTGGCGACCCCTGAAGGGAAAAGCCACAAGGAAAAGAAGAAGAAGACATGGGGTGGCAGAGTGACGGGCAGCAACTTTAGGTGGCCCCCCAATTGAGCAGCTTGTAAAGGGACGGCGCCTTGCTCAAAGGTGCCTCGGCAGTGGCCGGAAGGCGAGCTGACACCACCCACACTCGGCTCACACACTCTGATGACGTCTGGCGGGAACGGGATTCGATGTCTGGTCATAAGACGTCCGCTCTACCGCTGAGCCACCGCCGCCCCAGTATTTACCAATGCCAGTATTTACAATAACATTCTGTAAACTTAACCATGAGCAGCAAAGCACCATGGGAAGGAGAAAGAAAAGTGTGGGAACTAAGATTTGACTGATACTTTAGTGCCTGTTCAGTCTTTAATCACTGAAGACCAGAGCTGCTCTGATACGGCTGTGATAAGGCTGCCTCCCTCCAAAAATAGAACTTGCAATTTTGATCATGTCCCACATATAGTAATCCCCTCGTCTGTCCACCCATCCTTTTGTCTGCACACATGTGAAATAGTCTCATTAACTGAAGAATATAATTCAACGAAATTTCACACATCATTTGTTAGAATCATTGAGGTGTGAATCTTATATTTGGTTTTGTGAATTCTCTTATTTTATTTATTTTTTTGAAATTAAGATCTTTTGAACTTTTAGTCTTAATTTCACTCTCCTCACATTCACCTGTAATGGGAATAATGGTCTGTCCACATTTTCAAAAAAAGACTGGAAAAACTATTAAATTTTTTCCATGCTTGGCAGGAACTCTCATAATCGGTTTCTGCACTTTATCTGTAGATTTGAGTATTTGAGTTCTTTATCCAAGTGTTGAAAATGCAGAAATGCCCGTATTATTGTCAAAGCATCAGTAAATTTTAAATTATTTATTGTATTACTATTTTTTTATTTTTTTTTATTGCTGATGTTGTGATTATAATTTAGTATTTTATGGTCCTTTTTATATAGCGGGGGACGTTTTAGCATACAAAGTAGATTATATAAGCTTGGTGTTTCCATCCCTGACTTGAAGTCTACATCCATTAGTGTTTTAATGATGAATGCTCCTGATGAGTGTTGCATTCTGCGTGGGAACAGGTAAATCCGGTCTTATTTAAAGTGCAGTGAGTAAGTCACTCAGACAAGAAAATCCAAATATAGGTCCAGTACGTCCACCAGTTTAATGTAGTGCTATGGTACCATTTTTCTTCTTCTTTTCCTTTTGGCTTTTCCCTTCAGGGGTCGCCACAGCGAATCAATTGCCTCCATCTAACCCTGTCCTTTGCATCCTCTTCTCTCACACCAACTACCTTCATGTCCTCTTTCACTACATCCATAAACCTCCTCTTTGGTCTTCCTCTAGGCCTCCTGCCTGGTAGTTCAAAACTCAGCATCCTTCTGCCAATGTATTCACTATCTCTCCTCTGGACAGGTCCAAACCATCTCAGTCTGGCCTCTCTGACTTTATCTCCAAAACCTCTAACATGTGCTGTCCCTCTGATGTACTCATTCCTGATCCTATCCTTCCTGGTCACTCCCAGAGAGAACCTTAGCATCTTCATCTCTGCTACCTCCAGCTCTGTCTCCTGTCTTTTCCTCAGTGACACTGTCTCTAGACCAAACAACATTGCTGGTCTCACCACAGTTTTGTACACCTTTCCTTTCATTTTAGCTGAAACTCTTCTATCACACATCACACCTGACACTTTTCTCCACCCGTTCCATCCTGCCTGTACACGCTTCTTCACCTCTTTTCCACACTCTCCATTGCTCTGGACAGTTGACCCTAAGTACTTAAAATCCTCCACCTTCTTGATCTCTTCTCCCTGTAACCTCACTCTTCCACTTTGGTCCCTCTCATTCACACACATGTACTCTGTCTTACTGCGGCTAACCTTCATCCCTCTCCTTTCCAGGACAAACCTCCACCTCTCTAGCTTCTCCTCCACCTCTTCCCTGCTCTCACTGCAGATCACAATGTCATCTGCAAACATCATAGTCCATGGAGACTCCTGTCTAACCTCGTCTGTCAGCCTGTCCATCACCATAGCGAACAAGAAGGGGCTCAGAGCTGATCCCTGATGCAGTCCCACCTCCACCTTGAACTCCTCTGTCACACCTACAGCACACCTCACCACTGTCTTACAGTCCTCATACATGTCCTGCACCACTCTAACATACTTCTCTGCCACTCCAGACTTCCTCATACAATACCACAGTTCCTCTCTGGGCACCCTGTCATAAGCTTTCTCCAAATCTACAAAAACACAATGCAGCTCCCTCTGGCCTTCTCTGTACTTCTCTATCAACATCCTCAAAGCAAATACTGCATCTGTAGTACTCTTTTTTGGCATGAAACCATACTGCTGCTCACAAATGCTCACTTCTGCCCTTAGTCTAGCTTCCACTACTCTTTCCCATAACTTCATTGTATGGCTCATCAGCTTTATTCCTCTGTAGTTGTCACAACTCTGCACATCTCCCTTGTTCTTAAAAATGGGCACTAGCACACTTCTCCTCCACTCCTCAGGCATCTTCTCACTATCTAAGATCCTGTTGAACAACCCAGTCAGAAACTCTACTGCCACCTCTCCTAGACACTTCCATACCTCCACAGGTATATCATCAGGACCGACTGCCTTTCCACTCTTCATCCTCTTCAGTGCTCTCCTCACTTCATCCTGACTAATCTTTGCTACTTCCTGGTCCACAACAGTCACCTCTTCTAGTCTTTGTTCTCTCTCATTTTCCACGTTCATCAACTCTTCAAAGTACTCTTTCCATCTTCCCATCACACTGCTGGCACCTGTCAATAGACTTCCATCCCTATCCTTAATCACCCTAACCAGCTGCACGTCCTTCCCATCTCTGTCTCTCTGTCTTGCCAGCCTGTATAGATCAGTCTCTCCCTCCTTACTGTCCAACCGAGCATACAAGTCATCATAAGCTTCTTGTTTGGCCTTTGCTACCTCTACCTTCACCTTACGCTGTATCTCCCTGTACTCCTGTCTACTCTCCTCAGTCCTCTCAGTGTCCCACTTCTTCTTAGCTAACCTCTTTCTTTGTATACACTCCTGTACCTCCTCATTCCACCACCAAGTCTTCTTATCTACTTTCCTTCCAGATGACACACCAAATATTCTGCTACCTGTCTCCCTGATCACATTAGCTGTAGTTTTCCAGTCATCTGGGAGCACCTCCTGACCACCCAGAGCCCGTCTTAACTCCTTCCTAAAGGTCATGCAATACCCTTCCTTTTTTAGCTTCCACCATTTCGTCCTCTGCTCTGCCTTTGCCCTCTTCATCTTCCTCACCACCAGAGTCATCCTACACACCACCATCCTATGCTGTTTGGCTACACTCTTGCCTACCACCACTTTGCAGTCACTGATCTCCTTCAGGTTACATCGTCTACACAAGATGTAGTCTACCTGTGTGCTCCTACCACCACTCTTATAGGTCACCCTATGTTCCTGCCTCTTCTGGAAGAAAGTATTCACTACAGCCATTTCCATCCTTTTTGCAAAGTCAACTACCATCTGTTCTTCTGCGTTCCTCTCCTGGATACCAAACCTGCCCATCACTTCCTCATCACCTCTGTTACCTGCACCAACATGTCCATTGAAGTCTGCACCAATGACAACTCTCTCACTTCTAGGTATGCTCTGCATCACTTCATCAAAGTCCAACCAGAATTTCTCCTTCTCCTCCAGCTCACATCCTACCTGTGGAGCATACCCACTAACAAAATTGAACATCACACCTTCTATTTCTAGCTTCAGACTCATCACTCTATCCGACACTCTTTTTACCTCCAGGACATTCCTAACAAACTCCTCCTTCAAGATAACTCCTACTCCATTTCTCTTCCCATCTACACCATGATAGAACAACTTGAACCCTGCTCCTAAACTTCTAGCCTTGCTACCTTTCCACCTGGTCTCCTGGACACACAGTATGTCTACCTTCCTCCTCTGCATCATGTCGACCAACTCTCTACCTTTTCCTGTCATAGTTCCAACATTCAACGTCCCTACTCTCAGTCCTATACTCTTGGCGCTCCTCTTCTCTTTCTTCGTGCGAACGCACTTTCCTCCTCTCTTTCTTCGACCAACAGTAATCCAATTTCCACCGGCGCCCTGTAGGTCAACAGCGCCGATGGCGGTCGTTGTTAACCCGGGCCTCGACCGATCCGGTATGGAAGACATAGGTTTGATTCGCATCTTTGATTTGGCAAAAGTTTTACGCCGGATGCCCTTCCTGACGCAATCCTCTGTATTTATCTGTATTTGCTATGGTACCATTTTTGTTAAGTCATAAAGTCATGATTCATAGATTTAAATAGAGTTAACATACTATAAAATACAAGTTACATGCATCTAGTAGTGACTGCAGATAAAGCACTATGCAGGTGAAACTTTTGCCAGTTGTTTTTGAATATTTACAGTAAAAAGCCTCTCACTGCATGTCGATGCTGCACCCCGCGTGTTTGTGCTCCTCAGCAGTGTGAGTCGGGATACCTTGTGTATAGTTTATAAACTACAAAGACATGGGAAATAATGTGGGCTTCGCCAGTTTAATTAAATGACTGAAAATGATCCAGGCCGGATGCTTCTGATGACATACAGTCCACTTTCCTGCACTGGGCTCCTGCTTTCCATTTTTGCTTTATCGTCCGTCAGAGCGCACTGAATTGTGGTTGTAGATAGCGTCTGTTCCTCCAACCTGGACTGTTTGTGTGGTTAATTCATTTATGAGTGGGGTCATTTGCAACAAGTGAACCCCGTTTATGGGGGAATAAATAACACTTGAGGGTTATTTAGAAACCTCTGCAGCACTGAACTGGAAAAAAAAAAGTGTTAACATAGTTGCCACACAGTCTGTCCCTCAGACAGCTCTTAAAGGTTAACCACATTCAGGTCTGTCTGTGTTTCCTTGTTGTGTCCAACACACATACACACACACACACGCACGCACACACACACACACACACACACACACACACACACACACACACACACACACACACACACACACACGACTGAAAGCACAAACAAACAAAACTTTAATTATTTTGGAGGCATTACACTTTGCTCACTGCAAACTTGACTTCATTATATTTTCAGCGTCCGTTGTCAGTGTGTTTGTGTGGGTGTGTTTGGGAGTAGCTGTGCATAATCTATGCGGAACTGAAGGGACGGTGCTGCAGATAAGTTTCTCTACTTTCTCTGGAAAATGGAAAGGAAGGATTGAGTACATTTAGATAAAGGATGACACAGATGCTAAGAGGGGGAAATGGAGTGAGATAATGCAGATGAGGAACACAAGTGATAAAAAAAATAAGAGGTTATGAGAATGAACTGAAATAGAGACAAATGTTTGATTTTATTCTTGTTTGCCTACGGGTATGTTCAGGAACCATTTCACTAATCATCTACTGACCAAGAGTGTGCATGAATGCCCTAAATTATGTAGAGTTGCCATCTCTTTCTCTCTCTCTCTCTCTCTCTCTCTCTCTGTCACACACACACACACACGCATGTACGCACCCACGCACACAGACACAGACACACACACACAGAATCATCGTTGTCAGCTGAAAGAATGAAAACTGTCTTTTTGAGCAAAGCTTCACATCAGATCACAATTATGTCATCATAACTGTATAATAAGATAATAAAGCTGTTATTTTATGCTTTTGTTGTTAAAGAACACCTTACAACAATTCCTTATTTTAATGACAAATGTCTGATGTTGAATGAAGAATTTGAACATTTTACTCAAAGGAAATATTTTTGGAAACATTCTGCAAGAAAATTTTCGAATCTATTAGACAGAATTATTTATACTTAAACTGACTTTGCATGAAGACAGAGCCTTCATTATAATATTAGGGATTTATCTTGTTACATTCAAGAAAGACTGGATTTATTCAAGGAAAGCCACTTATCTTTACACACTTAATCATTATGTATTATCATTCATGTTGATCTTTTAGGTACTACACTGGTGTAAACATTATTCTCATGAATGTTTGCAGTGTATAAATGTGACTGGTGAATTTCAGCATTCATAGAAAGAGAAATATTCTTGGGATCACTTATCAATTAGGAATAATTCTCTACTGATAAACAAGCTGGGGGTCAATTTTGCCCAAAAACAGGGGTTGCAAAAAAGATTTAAAAACAGGTTAATAAATGTTAACAATATAATGTCTTTGACGTACAAATATAAATATATGTTAAATTACTTTTTGTGTTAACTCTGTGTAGTATATTTGTTATTACCTACTAAAATATCAATGGAAACAACCCGTGAAAAGAAAATGTTCCATATTTATTGATTTAAAACTGAAGCAGAAAAGTAAGAACCATATCTGCCAACCCAACCTTGGGGATTGGAATCATTTTTGATTCTTATTTCTAGTCTTTTTTTTTTTGTTTGTTTGTTTCTGGTTCTTGTCGATTCGTTGTTTCTGCTCAGGGACAGCTCACATGCTTGTGTCACATCATGAAAATCTATTTAAAGAAACATGCGTCAAAGTCATTGTGTATGTATCATTCATTATTGATGACTCATTCATGTATTCTTTACATGTGATGGAATAACAGCCACTGGCTTTGTGGCTCCTAGGATCAGCAATATAGAGAATGTTCATCTATGAAAAATATATATTTCAGCTTTTACAGAGTTCATTGCAGTTTGGTCAAGTAAAACCTTTTTGGACTTTCACAATTGAGAATATGATAAATGTTTTTTCATTTCCACTTAACTTACTGCAACAAGGTGCTGCTGGCTGTTGGTTTAAGGTTGACTGAGGAGGAGGACAAAGAATCAGGCGAGGAAGACCGGTGCTACATATCAGACATGACACACACACTGATTTGTACTTGGTGTAGGCGAAGGTGTTTAGACATGTTAGCTGTGCATCCTCCCTTGCATGAAATAAAGTTGGCCACAGGCTGTGCACTGTGATGTCTCTGAATTTTTCAGTGCAAAATGAAGCCACAGTTTTGTAGTGCTGCTTGCTGAGGTCCCTGGTGATGACTGGCTTCAAGTACCCATCCAAGGCTGAAACGACAGGAGCCATGGAAACTGAAAATTTAACTTGAGCACGATTGAAATCTATTAAGAAACCGATAGCCAGGATCAAAATTAAAATTTATTCATAAATCCAATGGACACAAATTTTAGAACAGGTTCCAGTTTGGCTCTGGATTCTAATTCTAACTAGCAGCCACTATTTGTGCTCTCAATGCCCACATGAGAATGTTTATCCTAAGCCACAGGAGGGAATGATAAGTGGATATATGTCACATGTTTTTTGATTGTTTGTCACAAAGTCGGTCACATAGCCCATTAATGTCAGCCTGCGCATCATTTAAAGACGCTTTCAGATATCATTGGGTACAACACATATCCCACTTCCACCTGTGACGCCTCTACTTCCTGCTGTACACAAAATCAAAACCAGTCAGTGTTTTGAAATAATTAAACAGCAGGACGTGAATTGTCATCTGTGCTGTTTGTCTTTACAGTTTAACTGACCTTCTTCTCAAGAGCTGATTATAGGTTTGCAGTGATGAATACTGAGTGGTATAACATGTAAGCTGCTCCCAAAAACATCCAGTCAGGCCTTATTACCACTTTTCACACGCCTGTTTCTGTTACAAGGCCCCTGAGCTCCATAACCTCTCCACCTGCTGCTTCAACCTGATAAATGATTCAATTTTCCTACTTTAAGCAAGCCGATCTTTCTTGCTAAATAAGGTTAAAGAAAGTCAGAGCATGTATGCATGGGGTCCTCCAAGCTGAGCAGCTTTGCCACTGTATATGACTGAGGATTACTGTACATAAACACTACCTGTCAGCATCCAGCGCTCAATATACAGTAGAATCATGTGGATGCAGGACATGGTGCAGTGATCACCCCGGCCTTCTTCATTTAGCAGGTCTTTTTGGAGTTGTATCATCAACTTTTTAGAGACCATTGTGGGAGGTTCTCATGTGAGTTCCTCTGCTGACGTTACAGAAATGTAGGTCAAACACCACCGGGTTTAATTTCAGACTATTTCTGGAAGTGACTGCACAAAAAGTAAGTTATATGTCCTTAATCTCAGTGTCTCTGTGTCTCTACCCCATTTATTGCTTATCATGTTGAAAAACGCTTCCAAAAACGCTTTCTTTTACTATGATAGTGGTTTTGTTTTTTACACTGAGGTCAATGAATAGGAGGTTTCTGGCCTTGTTTTTTGGCTCTGCATTTGTTTATTTCCCTTTAGAGATTTAGTCTCTGTTGGACCTAATTAGTGAGGTTTATCACATGGTCTTTTTCTGATAACAATGTTTATGAAAGAACAACTTCTGTCCCTGAACTTGAGCCCATATTAGGACAAAGCAAGAGTATCATCACAGTGAAAGAATAGGGAAGGAGTTTAGAATTGACCAGAGAAATACTTACTTTAGTTCTTATTAACTTTTAGTGTGATGCAATAACAGTTGTGCTGTTTAATCACTCACATTGTCATCATTTTTGACATTTATCAAGTTGCATCCTTTCTCATAAAGCGCTGTGGACACCAGGAAGGACTGCTTTCCATTTGCAGACAGCTGAATCAGTTTATTTGATTTGTCATGGTACCTTGCAAGCGTTGAGAGGTGAAATTGCAGTTCTTGCTTCGCTCCTTCCTGACTTGTTTGTAACAAATCTCAAGCAATTGGCTTTGATGTCACAGGGAGATTTATGACTGTGGCAGTGCGCTCCATTCATTCTCTAGAGACAACACCAAAACGCGCTACCAGTTGTGTGCTTTGTATATTGTTTGTTTTTGTAGAACTTTGCAGTTATAACTCAGAGGTTTTGAATTTGTTGCCCCGATGAATTCATTCGACTGTGTTTAACCGGACCGAGCAGCTGGTGGAAGCCGAATTGTTTTTCAGTGGAGTTCAGCCTTATTGCACGGAGTCTAGTGATGGCTGCTGACCTGGTTGCATTGATAGATGATATTGTTTTGCTCTAGAGAAAATTTGGGGGAGTTATGCATGAAATAATAACTCACCAGTATTTCTCTTGCATGTGTTTTCATGTATGTAATCAAACCTCCTCAGTTTGACTCAGTTTCAGTGAATTTATGAGTGACATAAGTTCACCCAAAATTCAAGCTGATATGAAGTTTAATCAAAGGAATTGCAAAAAGCACCTGCTTCATTTCCAAAGTTGCGATAAATGTTAATAAATGGGGTGGAGAAAATTACTATTTTCTCCTGAATGCAGTAAATCACAGTTTATTACAGTAGTTTAAAGAGAACTGTGAAGTCTCTTATTGTGGATTTGTATATGTAAAGTATAAGTAGAGTACGTTGAACCCAGTTACAGTAGTTTCATCCCACTTCCTGAGTTGATGCCTGGACGTTTTCCACCATAAATGCAGATATTATGTTTTTCCATCCGGCTCTGAAGTTTCTGAAACACTCAATTTGTTTGTCCTGACTTTAACTATATTACCCCCAAATTTATCATCAGACTGGTATCATCTAATCAATGTGCATGTATTTGGATAAATTGGGTCAATATGATTCTGGCTCATATTACTTTCTGCTTCTGTTTCTTAGAATGGATTCTGGCCTCATTAAATGAAATGGAACAGTTCACTGAGAGGGTTACTCATGAAATAAAGTGCAACACCGAGCTATTCCCAATAAAACTGATGTATATTTATCCCAAGCCATTTTGCCAGTCACTTGATGTGGGCAAGTAGAGACAAATAAACCAGCTGCTGCTCATACCTGAGTTGGAGTTCTGAGATCACAGATAGTAGTGAAAATGCGCATGTAAATGTCAGGCAGCATTTTTGTTCCCTTTGTGGTAAGAGGCTACATTTCACTGTTGGCTTGTGTTATCTGGAGCTATTATTGGCAGGGATTGATCAATAATCCTCTCTTTAACAGCTGCCTGCTTTGTTTAATAGAAATACAATCTTGTGATGAGGTGTGCAGTCCTGGTTGCACCACAAAACTGGTGTTAAAAGCTGATTTGTTCAGAGCCTAAACTGCTAAACACACAGTATATTAACTGAAATAAACTCTGAGATTATGTCAAAATTGATGCAATTAAGGTTTTTTTGATCAGAAATTAATTCAATATACACAGCTCATTAATTTAAAGGATGTTAATAATAATTGGTATCAGAGGCAGTATGACTATGACAGTTTACCACATGGGAGAGCTGATTGATTAACTTAGGTGATTATTGGAAATGAAAGAGAGCAATAGGTCACCTATATTTGAATAATCAGCACAGACAAACATCAGTATGGAACAACGGTACAGCATGTCATTTGGTTTCTGCTTTATTCATCAAAAAAGCCCGACACCAAAATTGCTCTGAAACTTGTGTCATTGATGAACATCCTTGCAAGTGAAATCTGGTGCAGTCGAGCAGCTTAAAGTGTACAGCCAACAGAGACAGAAGGAAGTGTTTGTATTTAGTGTTCTTCCGGGTTTGTTGTTAGTATTTGAACTATTTATTATACCTTATTCAGTTTTCACCATACGCACACTGATCTTGATAATGACATAACTAGTATTGGATTTTTGACGTTCATAAAGCTGGTGAAGTTTAAGAATTTAAAAATTACCCTAATTGCATGAAGAATGAAGAAGGGCAGACAGTAGAGTGAACGCCTACGCTGTAGTTCTTGTCACTCAACTTAAACTATTATCCAAATTCCAGTAAGATGTCCGTCATCACTCAGTAATCGTGCAGTGCAAGTAAACATGAATTTCTCCTCTTTTTCCAGATCTCATACAGTTCAATGCTCGACTCTTCTGCCAAAATTCCTGAAACTCTATTTATGTGTAATTAATGAAACACTGAAGAAGCTCCTAAACTGCAGTGGTAACAAAGGCCGACCTTAGACTGCAGGCAAATCGGATTCCAATCCGATTCTCTTTCATATCCGATTTTTAGGGCTGACCGTCCACACTGTTTTTAGTAAATGCCCAAATAGGATCTTGCTCTGTTCAGACTGGGCCACATTATTGGCTGATCTGACAGGTTACCATAGCAGCAACGTCGAAGTGGCGTTGTCGTCCACAAACGGGCGAAACGTTGTGTTTGGAGCTGTTCATATTCGTCCAAGTGCGATTTGAAACTACCTCCTCCAAAAATTGGATTTTATTTGGTACATGACTGTTCAGACTAGAAAAGAGTCATCATCCGCTTTCAATCTGGTTGTACTAAAAATCTGATTTTGGCTGCCAGTCTGAACGCAGCCAAAAAACATGTACATCCAAGCCATTATTTTGGTTGTTTCTTCCTTGGCCCAACGTGCCCAACATATCCTACCAGTTCAATCAAACAGTTAATGTGGAACTGATTAACACGCTCCTCCCCAAAATGCTCAAAATATTAAAACGAGCAAAAAAACTCAAGGATCCAAGACATTACCCTATATTTAATGGGTTCTTTCTGGCTAAATAGTTAAATGGTTAAATGGTTTAGTGCATGTAACTTGGGATTTTTTATCACTAAAAATAATTTACTTGTATGATGTATTTGTAATAAAGTCATATCAGTGTGGAGGTCTTGTCATTCCAACTCCAAGTCTTTCCTCTGTCTTGATTACTTTGATGGGAACTACAGCAGAAACGATGTAGGATGTCCAATTCTGTAACTGTCGATCAAACCCCCTGCAGGGCTGTTGTTGTTTCTCTGCAGGCGCGTATCACAGGTCCTGCATGCCTCGTGTACAAAGCAGCAACCACACCACTCATCCCACACACGCGCTACGCATCTACAGCACACAAACCCTCACCCCCGATATTCTCAAGCAATACAGGTAGTTCTCAGATGCCTCATTGTTTCCTGCCCACATGCATCAGATGTGAAGGACATGTGATGATTATCACCACGTGAATAACCGCTGCAGAGAAAAGACCTTGAGCAAACAGAAACCAGGAGCTGTGACAGAGTTACT
Source organism: Antennarius maculatus (assembly GCA_013358685.1). Lineage (NCBI taxonomy): Eukaryota > Metazoa > Chordata > Actinopteri > Lophiiformes > Antennariidae > Antennarius > Antennarius maculatus. The sequence goes on along the minus strand of CM023620.1, from coordinate 14,501,708 downwards.
CTCTGTTTCTCACACTGTAAGACAAGCAGTGATCAACACTGTCCAAAGACATCTGTATCATCCAACCGCTGGAATCTGAACTGTTTTTGTTTTGCTTTTTACACTTGATCTAAGACCTGATTTAAGGCCAGACCTGATTAATCTCAATTCAGGATTTTGTGTTTCCTTGTGTTTCCTTGCCTGCAGTAAGCCTGCGTGAAGACATCTGATCAAACACTTCTTATGTGTATTACCGTTAAGATAAAGTGATTCCCTTGCGGCAAATTGTTTTGTACATGTGTGGGTTTAAAATGTTAAAACAGGAATAGTTCTGGAAATAGTGATCGTAGTAGTTACATCTTACAGTCTAACACTTGGGTTCTATTAAAACTGGAATTTTAAGATTTTGTGAGTGAAATGATCTTGCCGCATACATTATACTGATATTTCTCCTCCATTAAAATCACTTCTCTTTAATTTCTATGGGTCATTTGTGTTTTAGCTGTTTTTTTTGCAGTGCTTTGTTTTTTGGTTGAGCACAATCAGCCTGTATTAGTGTGGACGAGAAGAACCTGTCGGCAATCTTTATTCTATTGATTTACAAACAGAAGCCATTTCTAGGGTTAATATGTGTTGGAAACACATTGATCCTCTTTTGAGGTAAGAACTTTCACTCCGGGATCAGGTGTTGCGAAGGCATTGTTCTATCAGGAAACGGTTTGGTTATGTGGAGATATGAGAGCAGTTGTTACAGATTGTTACACATATAAAGTTGAAGATCATTAGTAGTGACCAATAAAGACAAAGTCAAACCAAGACACGTCAGATCAGGTCACTAAGAGTCAGTTGGTATCTATGTAGCTCCTAAACACCTTCAAGTTTAGGTTATAAAAATACTGTTTCTAATAACTAAACTGGGCTTAATTTTGATTGTTTGGGGCATTTTATTACCTCCTCAGTCTTAATATGAACTTTGTAGACATTATTCAGTAGGATCCTCAGATTGCAGACACTAGACGATGAACTTCTGAATACTGGACGGTGACATTACTAAAAATAAAGTGCCCATTTTTCTGAGACAGATAATATCTGTGCTCAGAGACGTATTTGATTTACATATTCAATGAAGTACAAAGTCCTTTTGACTTTTGGAATAAATACTCCAAACTGCATTCGCTAGAGAGAAACTTATGTCTAGATGTTGAATATTTCAACAGGGCAGAATATGAGGACATTTTAACAACTATTGCCTCAAAATTGTCATCGTCACTGAGGCATGGAAAAAGTGAAATGTGTGTGTGTGTGTGTGTGTGTGTGTGTGTGTGTCTGTGTGTGTCTGTGTGTGTCTGTGTGTGTGTGTGTGTGTGTGTGTGTGTGTGTGTGTGTGTGTGTGTGTGTGTGTGTGTGTGTGTGTGTGAGACAGTGGATTAGCAAAAACCTTTAACTTGACAGATTTTCCAAACACCATTCAGCAGAGAAAGCCCAGCAGGGTAGCCAAGCAAGAGTTTGTTATAGCCCTGAACAAATCCAGCAGATCACAAAACTGAAGCCCACAGAACGACTGACCAAATTAGGCCACGACCACAAAGAGTGTAGTTACTTGGTAGTTGGTGGACAGTGTCTACACAACATGTTGTAACTTCACGAGGACATCCTGGACTATGTAGACCTACTGAAAAAGACAGATACAGAGACAGATGTTTAGGTCTTTTGTCAAAAACTATGCGTTCGCAGCTGAAGTGTCTGGATTCCTGTAGATGCTGAAGAAGCAGAGGAAGGAATTTCTCCTTAGTAAGGAGACAAATGAGGTTACTTCTATGTTTGTTGAACGGATTGTCAACATTATTATATATAGCTGGACTGGTGATGGGTCAGAAGTCAGACGTTTTGGTGTGAGGTGGGATAAAAGGACTGATCTGGGATTTTATTTTCATTTTCTCTTACATTGTGGGAGTTTGTTTTTCGACCTTCTTTGTAATCATGACAAAACTACTGAAATGATTTTCAAGAAACTGGAAAGTTCATTCATGGGTCAGGCAAGCTCAACAGATATGTAAGATTGCTCGACCTTGGCAGTGAGGTGAGCTCTACTGAGTGACATTCAAGTTTTTGGTGCATTTTCCACTGTAGCGGTGTATTTCTTTCAGATGCAAGAACATTTGTAATGCAGTTGGACTGCAAAATAGCTTTCAGCAATCTCAAACATCAATAGTAAACTTTAGGTCCTGACAGAACTTTTATCGGTGAAGCAGCAGCTTGGAGTCGCAGATATTCATCAGTCACACCAGGAGAAACCCATTACAGAAACCTGGCTCCACCAGTAATGGTTTGAGTGTAATGACAAAAGAACCAAATATTTCTCTGCGGCAGCCACCGACTTGTTCTGTCAGCCGGTGGTTTTGCTTCCCAGGAGTTTTTTTGTTGTGCCCATTTGCACTTTGGCTATAGATGAAGATGGATGAGTCTCGTTCTGAGTTTCTCAGAATGAAGGGAAAATGGCAAAGATCCAGGTTTAATATGCAAGTAAGGACCTTTGTCCTTAATGGTATCCTTAATAATCAATGCTACAATTAACATAGTGTGCTGTGTTTGGATGGTGCAGAGAAAAGCTGCTGTCAGTGTGAGACACACACTTGTTCATCTGGGGAAACCTTCTTTTTGTACTTTATTTCCTGACATAAAGTGGACCGGGGGGTTTCAGCAGTTACTTTATTTGTCTGTAATGTTTGTCTGGAGAATATCTTTACAGATTAGCACGATGGGTTGCTGTGTCTGCTGCCTGAAAGACGATTTCAAGGTGACTAATACGTTTTGCCGTCTTCTCCATAGTGTATACTCTGCATACTCTGCACTGAGTTCACAAAGGAATAGAGGAGGTCATTAACATGGATTTTTTTTTTGGGGGGGGGGGGGTAAAACGTTATATTTATAGCTGGTAGACTAACAGCTACATGGTTTCTTTCATTGTTCTGATTTTTTAAACAGCATATCAAACAGTATGCAGTCTCCTTTCATCTCTTATTTACTGATCATATCTTTTTGATGAAATAGGACTTGAGCAGCATGTTTCTGTCACTGCAGATTTCCTGTTGACTCATATCTGAACTGTAACCTGGCCTGGATCATATTGAGTTTCTGCTGATATTGAGATTGAGTTGAAAGATTCAAATTCTAATTTTAAGAACGTGTGCTCCACACCACAGTATAAATAAGAATGACACTATCCAATCGCATACAGTGATCTCCTTTGCTTGCCTGGTCAATGCACCATCCAGTTCTGAAGGCTTTGCTTAATTGGTGAAAATGTCGATCTCAATTTAGGAAATCCATCCAGTTATTTTGTACATAAGCTGGTTTCATAGACCAAGGTTCATGGATCCAAGTCTTGAGCCGTATCTGCCTCCAAAACGGAATTGCCTCCTCTACATCCACTCTGAGTTTTTATTGAAATCAATTTCAACTCTCTGTTCTGCTAAGTAAGAGGCAGTTAGTGGAGATAACCTGAAGGGCACTCAGAGAATGAATACCTGTAAGGCTCAAGGGTGAGCGGTAAACACCACAGCGTCCAAACTGATAAAATTGCATGCTTTATTATCAGCATCTCCTGAATATCTACAGAATCATTTAGTGTACTTTTTCCAAGGAAAAAAACACATCTAACCTGAGTCTATACTAGCTAACAGACAAAGTTTGTGACATACAGATGTTTTTACTAAATACCAATTTGCACATGAAGAAATCAAGAAGACATGATGGAGGAATGGAGACAGACTATGCGAATAAAAAAGAACACAAACAAACATCATATAGGCAAACAAGCAGGAAAACACTGATGTGAATATAACCTCCCTGGTGGAGGTAATAAATTCACAATCCGTCTCAATTTCAGACGCTTATCCGAATCCGAGTCACGCGTTTAAGCTGGAGTCTGTCCCAGCTGACAGGAGGTGGGGTATACTGCATGTTTCTGGAGGTGGGAGGAAGTCAGGTAACCCAGAGAGAACCCAGGCAGACATGGGGAGAACACACAAACTCTGCATAGAAAGGTCCCAGGTGGAAACAAACCCAGGACCTTCTCGATGTGAGGCAACAGCACCACCCACTGCACCACCATGCTGCCCCCACTTTGGTTTAAATTAAAGAAAGAAAAGAAGAGTTTTTCAGCTTCGCTATTTTATTGATCGAAGTGTGATCACACCCTTACAACCAACCACTTCCCCACCTCACCCAGAGCAGAGCTGTGTGCCGGACCAGTCAAAGGATGGAGGATTGGGGCTCTGGACTTGGCTGTCCCCTGTGGGACGTCTCTGCTGCTGAGGGAATATGGAATGAGGAGCCGATCTCAGGGGGGTTTGGATCTTTATTCAATGCACGTATACGTAAGGAACAGAGTGGGAGAGCTGAGAATACTGGGCCGGCAGTAGCTCAGGCCACCGCACCAAAGGGTGGCCGGTTCTAGACCAGCGTGGACTGAAGGGATATGGAGTGTGAACCGGTAGATGCAGAGGTGGTAGTTCACCTCTTGAGCACTGCAAAGGTGCCTTTGAGCAAGGCAGTTGCTGGTTGGGCGCTATGTGGCTGCTGTCAGCCGCCCTACCATCATGCATGCTTACAGGCCCCTGTGTGTGTGTGTGTGTGTGTGTGTGTGTGTGTGTGTGTGTGTGTGTGTGTGTGTGTCTGTGTGTGTGTGTGTGTGTGTGTGTGTGTGTGTGTGTGTGTGTGTGTGTGTGTCCTTGGGGCTATGTGTGTGTGTTTATAAGAGTGGAAAAAATGACTTCTCTATGGGGATTAATTATGGTATTATAGTATATAAAATAAAAAATTAAATTAACAAAAACATGGAGCTCGACTTCTTGTCCATTAAAACCCCGTGTTTTTACTGAGTCAACACTGAAACCATTTTTTTTTTTACATTTAACGAACTGATGATGACACAAAACAGCTTAAATTGTGCTTTAATTATTGAAGTGCATAGTGCTTGTAAGCCATTAAATAACATAGCAATACATCATTTACCATCCAGTTACACATCCGTTGATTATTTCCTCTGTTCAGAAGACAATAACTTGCTATTTGAAGACACTTCAGGTTGATTATTCTCTTCTCTGAGCTACTAGCTGCTTTTTTAAGTACCGTGGTTTTTGGCACACACACACACACACACACACACACACAACAGCCCTGTTACACCTTTTCTCCTTTCTACAGACATCAGATTCACCTCACTTACCTGTGTTTTCATGTGGATCATCAGGGTGGAATAAAGATGACATTTTCCGACTTTGAACCGACTGTGTAAATGAGCCTATTGTTTAGTTTATGTTCCATTCAGCCGCTGTTGAGAGAAACACAACCTAGAGTTTCAGAGTCAGAGAAAATAAAGTCACGTGACAGAAGTTGATGGAATATTTGCACATGAACAGATAACTAAGACTGAATATCGTGTTACTTGCTTAGATTGAAGTGAGGTTACATCTTCCTCGAAGCGTCCAAATTGCCGAGTGTTGCTGCGTGACTCTTCGTCTCCTCTGAACTCTGCCTCACCCTATTATCGATACTCAGCCTCTCATCCTGCACTGTCATGCTCAGCGTTACGTCTACAGCCTTAAGGTATGAGCATTGCATCCCTTACCCCGGCTAATTTAGTCAAAGGATGTGAAGCGGGAAATATGCAAGGAGAGCTTTTTAATGAAGTTGCATTTTCCTCTGGACCGTGATCATTTGATTTTTATTATATCTTCAATAATCAGAGCTAGTTTAGTGAAAGTTGTGTCAGGAACAATAAAGGCCTAATCAAGGGAAGTTGTATAAGAGGGGTGATGTAGGAGGTTTCTGGGTTTGGAAAGCCGCATGATAGATAGTTGCTCCGGGGCATTTTCTGAACCGGACAGTTATTGTTCTTTCCAAGAGGTTTGTTTTTAGTCCTTTCTGCTTCCCTCTGCCCGCATTCATGCTCGTATACTTCCCTTTTGTAATTTTATTTGTTAGACTGAGTAATCAAATGAAAGGTAAGTACTCTTGAGCAAACAACAATAATAGTTAGCGGCCATTGTATTGAACCATCCAACATGCACTTGAACACAGGGTGGATTTTATGTTTATGGGCCAATCGGGAAATGTGCGTCATTCATTTGTGATTGTCGGTGCATTTTTACACAAATGAACAAGTGACCAGTGATTACTAAAACAAACAGTTGTGTGTCCTTTCAGTCAAAGGACACAATAACCCTTTAGTATGTCACTGTGCAAGTCCAACGTTACAGTATTTATCAGACAAATTTGCATTACTGTACTTATTTTTCTCTCATTGAACACATCCTAAGGCTGGGTGAAATATTTTAGCCTTTAACTTGTTTCGCAATGAAAAACACAGAAGGAAACGAGCCCCATCAGTCCCTCTGGCCCTGCCTGCACAACTCGCAGGCATTGATACACCTTTTAAATCAGATGTTCAGCAACTGAATTAAGAGCTCCAGGTCATTTCCAAGAACAGAGGACTGGCAGGGCTGAATAACACGTGTTTCAGGGGGCCTTGATTGGTCTGGATCCACAGTGGGCCATAGCTATGCATAGATATACACCAGAATACACAAACATAATTAGCTCCACACCTCTGAGTCCATTAGTTCCACTCCAGCTCCCTCCAAATGGTTGAAGGGATTCCCATTTTCCCACATTAAAAGGATCCAAGCTGACAAAGCTTACGAGTGAAATGTATGCAAATTAGCCACAGGAGACTCAACAATGTATATCCTCCGGGCATATTATTAAAAATTCTGTGTGGATGTCAAGCCTTGTTTTTGCATATTTTTAAAGAGAGCCTCTTTTGCTTCCTTCTTAACGGATTTAAAAATACACAGATACCACATGAATCAAAGTAGACAATATCCACAATGTTGGCATGACCCTGAGGAGAAGTGATCAAACTTTTAATAGCTGTCAGAGAAGGAAGGTCTAATTGTAATCCAATAGGGGCAGGTCTTCAGAATAGACAGACTTTTTGAAGTTGTCCGACCTGGACCCCCATTTACACAACAATTTTTTCAAAACGTTCAAAAAATTTGGTGTATTTGTTTGAACACATTGACATCACTAAAATTAACGACACAAAACAAGATCATTGTTGTGACACAGCAAATCTACATGGGAGGAGCTTTATTACTGTAAATGTGACCTCGTCTGCAGCACCAACAACACTGTTTTGTTTTTTTTTGTGTTTCTAACCACAGTAGGCTGGTTGTTGTGTGTGTTTGTGAGAGCTGTGTAAAAGCTATGTTTATGGTGAAAATTAAAAAAAAAGTCAAAAAAATTTGCATTTTCAGTTTCATCCAAACAGATGGCCTGGACTTAGTGAAAATTTTTAGTTTTGGGTGAATCGATTGTTGTGTAAACAGCATCCAAGCAACGAAGAAGGTCCAGCACCATCTGATCTCTATCATCACATTTTATTTGATTTTTTTTTGTTTAGATTTAGGCACCGCTTCAAAAGCCTTCCAGAATTATTACCAATGTCATATTCCCTTTGTATGAAATATAACCAGGTTGTAAATATCCCCGGTCTTTGAGAACCTGTTTGTAAGGTTGCTGATGGCGGCATCCACCAGTGGGAAATATATGATGATATATTATGATAAATGGATGCTATGCCTTTACTCACATGATGTGCTGCTTTAGTCTAAAACAAGATTTGTGTGTTTTGCTCTACAATACCAGTCATATCCATTCTGCTTGGAAACATACTTAAACATAGCATCGTGACAAATGTGTAATGGACGGTGTTACGAGTGTGTGGACATAGAAAGTAATGGTCTCAGGGTTGAGATCCAGGTTTTCTACTCAGTCTTCGCTTTCTTTCTTTATCACATCATCTTTCTCTCTCTCTCTGTCATCATCACTCCTGCAGGACTCTGCTGAGTTTGGTTTATCATTGTTCCCACATGGTGTTAGTTTGCAGAAAGCGGTGGGAGAGGAATGCTGTGTTAGGAAATTAGACGTCGAGATAAGGAGGGAAACCCTTAGAAAACTGTCACTCATGCTGAAAGCGACAGCACTGAGCCTCTCTGCTGTACGTGCGCCTTCAAGTACCACACACTCATTGCGTGATGGCACTGAGTGTGTGTAATGAGCGGAAACAGAATTATGACACGTCTGTTGGTGTTAAAGGTTCAGCCTCGTGGGTTCAGGCCCAACTTGATGTCAGACCAGACAAGAGTGATTCCTTACGCACCGATGGCAATCGGTCAGTCTGTGCTACAACTAATGCTAACTGCATCCTGTGGTTGTAAACTAAACAAGCCGTTTAGAAAATATGGCTGTTGGAGTTAGATGTTATCTGAAGACTGACTTCCAGCGGAGCTTTGTTTTGTAAAGGGTGGGCCTTCAATCGTGACCCCTGGTAGACATTTAAACCGAGACTTTTGGCACTCAATGACATGTTTAGTGAAAAACACACACTAAAAAAAATGCTGATATGAACTGAAGTACTTATGAGTACATACATCAAACAATGTACAACTGTCATGGAACATTGTTCTCTTATCACTCAAGCAAGTGCCATACCCCTGTAAACAAAAGACATTCTAACACAGTCAGTCAGCATTAGCCCATCCTCCTCTCTGCCACAAGACTGGAACAGAATGGAATTTGAAACGTTTTAGCCAAAAATGTTTCCATGGTCAAGGTGTTTTTTGCAGAAACGTTTCAGATTTCGTTCTGTTCTCTGGCTTCAACCAAATCTCTTGGGGGGAGTTTGTGACGTCCAGCGACACAGGTGAGTGACCTCTGGTGCCGAACCCCGACTGGGTTTAAGATGAATGTGGACAGCAGCTAAATCTGAGTCACCTGACTGAGTGCTGCTCCGTCGAGCCGCAGCTGTTCCACCGGGGGACAAAGTGCATTTCCTGGAGGTTGTTATCCCCATGTTTGATATTCTGGATAGAGTCATTCTGGGTTGTCCATCCTGTTGCATCATTCAAGCCGGTTTTGTTCATGTTGCAGTACTGCTGTCTGATCAGTTATTGTCACTATCAGATTATCTATCTCTCAGTTCAGTTCAGCTGTTGTGTCAAAAACAAATACATAAATGTTTGATTTTTTTTCAGATGCAACAAACCCCCCACAATAACAATAAATGTGACATCATTCTGCTCTCTAAGCTGTCAAACTGGTTTCGCCAGATAAAAACCCCATATTGGTTGTCATCAACTCTCACTTGGCCTCTGCTTCTTCTGCATCCCTTCAAATCTCAATGTAAATGCAGTGTGATGGATTCGACCCAGCCTTTTCCTGTTTTGGTCCTAATGTTTTGCAAAGCAAAGTTGAGCTGAGGTAACTAGAGTGTTTGTAATGAGCTTTGATTGATTGCGTGTCTCTGTTTCATCCAGGCAGTGTGGCGAGAGTAGATAAGCCCCCTTATGAGGTGAAAATCCTTCCGTGTCCTGCAGTATCCCAACCCAGCACAAACAGCAGGAATAAGGCATGTCCCGGCTGTTCCTCCTTTTGGCAGTGTTCATTGTCTACTGCAGCATCCAGGTGCGTCCCAAGAGCAAGCACACACACACACACACACACACACACACACACACACACACACACACGTGTACGCACTACATACATGTGCAGACATTTTTCCAGAGGTGAGGCGATTCAATGAATGTTTGTGAACTTCCATTAGTGACTGGTCTTACTGTGTGGGGATGGGTGTTGTTTCTTTGGCTCTGCTGCATTCTGAAACAAGCCAGAGCTGTCACACACACATTAGAGTGGGACACAGCGATGATTAATTATATCCCAATCATGAGGGTGGGATGTTTTACTGCAACTGTATATATGAAGTAAATTGAAACAAAGTGTGTTCAGTTAGTGCACCAATATTGTCTTCAATGTTTGTGGGAAGGTGTGGGCTTGCCCTTGTTTTTCTTTATTGCCTGCTAACAATTCATCAACTAGAACGCGATGCTTTTCAAAAAAGCACACATCGGCAATCCTTAATGGCTGCTTATCTTTGCAGATCCATACCGCACCCCTCCACAAAGTTTTGTGGAAATCTGATCAGTCATTCCTGGCATATTTAGGGAAATTGCAAAGAAAATAAAAAATTAAGAAACAAAAAATGAAAAGAAATTGAAAGAAAGTGGGGAAAAAAGTTAAGGGATCTGTAATATCCTGGATGTCTGTGGAGATTCTCAGTCATCTAGGTCATCCAAGAACTGAAGATGCTAGTTGATCCTTCACAGATCTACCTCCTTGATAAGCATCCAAATGATAGAGACTTTTTCAACTACACTCTTTGTTCAACTAATACCTATTTTTCACGTCCTCCACCTCCTCTCAGGTGTCCCCTGCTACCAACCTGATTAAGCTGAAGGAGAGCTGGGAATTGTACATGATGGAATGTGATCATAACAACAGCCGAGAACCACCAAGCGTTGGTGAGCTGAACATACTGTTGCTCATTTTAAAACACAAAAATAACTACATAATATCCCTGACCACATTTTAGCATCAGAAATTAGCTGGAAACAAATTCTTTGGAGCTTTTATAGTTGATGCCTGAATTATTGTCATGCAGTAGCCTGCTTACAGATCCATATGTGTCTGGCTATTTATCTGTTTAATGATCGTCTTTATTGGTTGCTACCTTTGTCTGTTTACTGTCTGGTGCTTGAGAAGTGGTGAACAGTGGGTTTGACAAAGGCTGTTGCTGAAAGCAGCTGTTTGATGTGATCAAAAGTGAAGGTAAGCGACTGGTAAAATAAAACAGGAAATAGCAAAACCTGAAGTTCTTTCTGCTCTGAAGAGCTGAACCAAAATATGACAGCTGGATGACGTCTTTCACATATAAGAGTGAGTCATCGTTAAAATAAAACGGTTTAAGTCAGCCACTCTTCAGCTCTTTTGGCACATCACCGACGGATTCATATTCACAGACAATGGCATGATTGGGTAATCATTGGCAATCTAATATTTTTGAGAAGGTAAATGTGATGATGATACAGGTAATTGTATTATTGCAGAGAATTTGCATTCATTGTAGAGAGAAGATGATTATTTACCATTCACCCCGTGGTGCAGTGGTAACTATCTAATTCGGTAGGGCAGATAATAGTCAGACCCAACGGTTACTGGACTGTGGAGAAGCAGCAATTTCTGCTCCCTGCTCAAACCAATGTATAATCACTCTGCTTGGAGCGGCTCACGGGTTTCTTTTTGCTATGACACACTCCCTGCTCTCTGATCAAAGTGAGAGAGCTCCGCTTTGCTCCAACAGTGTTTTACTACATGGAAAATGCTGCCCTTGAGTTGCATTATAGCCTGCTAGCTTATGGAGTGGAGACGGAGAAAACTGCTACTCCATCTTTATAACAGGTAGAGCTCCCACACTGAGAGTAAAATCACACCACTCATACACATTTCCTGACATCTTGTGTGGATAGAATTAATTAGAAGGTAAAGACAGGCCTCTGGGAGTCTTCTGCACCTGTCTGTACACTAACAACCTGGAAGGTTGGAGGACTTCCCGCTAATGTCAGGATGAAAAGGCGTAATGTCTACGGATCTCATAATGATCACCAGCAGCATTTCTTCAAAAACACGCTCTTGTGTTTCATAATATGTATTATTTCTGACATTAGTGCTCCAGCTGTGATCTTATGGAATCATCCACCAACACTCTGTTTTTATCCCCAGGCCTCGTGTGCAACAGGACGTTTGACAATTATGCTTGTTGGCCTGATGGACTCCCCAACACAACTGTCAGTGTGTCGTGTCCTTGGTATCTGCCGTGGTACCATAAAGGTATATTTGTGTGGAATGAATGATGTCAGGTTGATGCAGAGGGAATTAAAATATCCTGCGGAGAAAGACAGCTGTGCATGATGATGAGGCTTTCCAGTTGATTACAGACTTGTGTGTGTATGTGTGTGTGTGTGTGTGTGTGTGTGTGTGTGTGTGTGTGTGTGTGTGTGTGTGTGTGTGTGTGTGTGTGCGTGTGTGTGTGTCTGTATAGTTCAGCATGGCATGGTGTATCAGGAATGTGACGCCAACGGCCAGTGGGTGACATTGAAGAATACCAGTGAGTGTGACTCCAGTAATTCAAGTTTGGTAAGAAATGTTTCTCTCTCTCATTCATTCTATTCTTAAGTGACACGTAGAAAAAGTTACCTATAAACACACACACACACACACACATGCATGCAAGCATTTATTTTCATTGAGGTCAAGGTGAAATTGAAAAGAATAAAGGAAACAAGTCTAAAGTCCATGTGTTTGTTTGCATTTACATTTGCAGCAGTACTATGGTCATATTCGGGTCATGTACACAGTGGGCTACTCCTTATCACTGGTGGCTCTGGTGTTGGCACTTGGAGTTCTCATATTCTTCAGGTAATCGTGACTTTCAGTTAAAATCAAATCTAAGAAGTGGAGCGAGTTTTGAGGAAGCTGTTCCAAACTTCTTCTGCTGGAGAATTTGCTTCCAAAACAGCAAAGCGAGGGGGAATATTAAGATGGAAATAATTTGGACTTATTTACTATCTCTAGTGAGACAAATCAAAAGATTGGTACCACTCTCATACCAACAACCAGATTGGCTAGCACAAAAAATGTCTTAGCTTGATTTGCTGAATGTGTACGTTCTCTTCCTTGTCCTCACCGCCATGAGGTCATATGTGACTCACAGCGACCTCTTGGAATTTAAGAAAGATGTCAAACGCTTGTTACCTGCCTCCTCACTCATGTATTAGTAGTTTAATTGATCATATACTTGTTGATCATATACTTGTATATGATTTCTAGCAATATTTTCAAGATTGCTAGAAAACGGAATTCAGCTTTACTGGTTTTGGGCCACATTTTCTGTTCACTCACCTGACAAAACAATATTAGTTGTAAAGTGAACCTACTTGGTTTCATACATCTCCATTGAGGAACCTGGGGTCATAGGGTGTTAAATTATCCGACACCTTCCTCTTGGCGACTTGTGACTTGTGTCCAAGTGGCTCTCCCCATAGCAGAGCCTTTATCAGCTGTTTACAGGATGTTCTGGTGGCTGTAAGGCACTGCACTTCTTTTTATTCCAAGGAGCTTTCGAGTACTCTGCAATGCGTGGCCAGCAAATCCAAGGCAGCAAACTTCAACTGTCTAATCGTATTTGTTGATCCGGTCTTCCCAAGGGACTTCTCAGCTCTCAAGAAGGCGACGGACCGCCTTGAGCTCGGCAGTTCTCGGTGTTCCAAACTGCAGTGCTGATTGATTTGCCAAAGACAGACTAAACACTTGCTCGGGGCATCACTGGTATTACCCTTCCCCCAAAGCCTTCCGTCAGCTATGGATGATATGCTTGCTCTCTGTCACAGCTGGCATTTGGGAGGGTTTGCAAAGCCACAAATTCAAAAGTTTGCCAGACTTGAGATAACATATTAGACTGATTGGAAGCACAGTATTCCAGGTGATCATTTAAAATTGTGCATATGCTCCCATCTAGTCCAAATACTTTTCTTTACACTCCTACCGCATTAAAAACCAGCTATAGCTTCCCTTGGTTTTATTATAGCACAGGTTGCTAAAAGTCCAGCCCATCTTTCTGCCACAGTAGCCACCATAATGTTTAGTCAGGCCACCAATCTGTCAACACGCACTGCAGGTGTAAGATTATTAAACGTAAAACAATTTGTGTGTTATGCTGCCTGATGCTACCTTAAAATAATTAATTTAAAAAGATTGCTAAAGACTGAAATGAGAGTGGTATCAATTTCTTCATTTTACTTCTAGTAAGACTCATAAACCATAAATTCTCTAGCTGTTCCTGTAACTGGAGAGCTGCATTGCACCTGCAATTAATAGAAGGATTTAAGGCAGTCAGACCGTCTCGTTGCTTCTTCTCATTCATCAGGAAACTGCACTGCATGAGGAACAATATCCACATGAATCTGTTTGCCTCCTTCATCCTGCGAGCGCTGTCCATCCTGATTAAAGACGCTCTGCTGGAGGCTACCAACATCACATCACAGGAGCTCAGAGACCAGGAGCAGGGATTCTCCCAGGGATCTATGCGTCCGGTAGAGCTGCTGGTCAACAATGGGGTCAGTTGTGATCTAAATCATTATAAACTGCAGTGTCTGACCAGTGAAGGACAGCACTGAAATTATTAGAGGGAGAGGTTTGTGTTTTGATTTTTGCTATGGGGAGGGTATAAGTCTAGTTTGTAGGAGTGGAGGACAGGACATTTGTCCTTTCCCTCCAAAATTAGTTAAAATGGATCAGTGACGAATGATGGTTGGTACATGCAAAAAAAACAGCTTTCCTGTTTCCGGGATTTATTTTATTATTGCATTAAAGAATATCTCCACTTAAATCAGTTAACATTTTACATTAATTTGCATCATGACTCAAATGTTATGATGCAAAAGAAGATGGGATTGAAAGACTTTTATGAGACCTTTTTGTCCATTGTACTGTAGTTCTGAAGACCCAACCCATGCCCCCTCTGTAAATGTAAATTATTTAATTACATAATTAACTTTAGGTGATAATGCAAAAAAAGAGTTAACATTGTCCACTGTCATTGATATTCTAATAAAATATTGCCCCCTGAACTCCACACACTGAACTCTCAATCATTAAATTTAGGCCATTAAAAGGGTCTACAGTATAATACCAGGTCAGTCTTTTGTAATATTGTAAGATAGGTAATTCCAGTTGAAGTGAACTGATGTAACCATAGCTGCAGTTTAACAACTGTTATATATTTGTATAGAAAAAGAATATAAATAGGTTTAGTTCCAAAAAAAACCCCAAAACATATCCGGAAAGTACAATAGTAATCTTGTGACGGGGTGATGCAGCAGCTAATCTACCATGAATGAGATGATTGTTCCTGCTGCCGCTCCCATCTTCTGCAGCACTGATCCCTCCATTCATACTAGTGGCAGCTGAATAATGTTAAACATGATATTTTTGTCATTCAGGAAAATATATTGCACTGCTGTCTTGCAGACAACAATGAGCTGCCGCATCGCAGTAGTGATGATGCAGTACAGCATCATGGCCAACAGCTACTGGCTACTGGTGGAAGGGATCTACCTCCACAACCTCCTGGTCATCACTGTGTTTACAGAGAGGAACTATTTCAAAATCTACCTGTGCATTGGCTGGGGTGAGATAATCTGTGCTTGAATATTTAAGAATACTTATATAAGTAAAAATAGATGCTACACCGATGTAGAAAGGTTTGCATCCATTTGTCATTTTTCTTTGCAGGTACCCCCTTAATATTCCTCGTTCCTTGGGTTATAGCGAAATACTTCTTTGAAAATCAAGAGTAAGTTTCATCAACATGTTTCCTTTATCTTCAGGTTTCTGAGCATTCAGTAAATATTTTATAATTTTGCTCATTAAGCTAAATTTCAGATCCATGTCGAAACAGTTCTGCCTGCATGTTTTTAATATATTATGATCGCAGTCAGCACCCGCACTCTATAATGTAACCCCTTAGGGTCCACAAATTTTAAGGCAGGGTTTTCCAAACCCCTGATGTATTGTGTTGTTATGTAAAGCTTTAAAAACACATGACGGTGCTGTGTGTGCCGCCTCTGGTGGAACAATTTACACATCAGTCTCTCACATGTCAGCCACAGAGAGGAAAGCTTGTTGAAGTGGTTCCAAAAATTGTGTAATAAGGTAGTCCTACAGATGTTGAAAGCATGCTAGAAAGATATTTCTGGCTCTCTGATCCTTCCTCCACTACATTCCTTTTTTAGGTGCTGGGAACAAAATATAAACATGGATTACTGGTGGATCATCCGTGCTCCAATACTGGTGGCAGTTGTGGTAATTTCCTCTTCCTCCCTGTCATTGTGTTGCTGTCTTCCTTTTTCCCACCGTTCTGCTCCTTCCCTTCATATCATCGTAAGCTGTTTCCTCAACAAATTTTCCATGCAAGACCTTTATTATTTTTTGTATGTAGTATATTGGCATGAATGTATACGCACCCCAAAATCTCAATGAGCTTACCCAGAATTCTTGAATTCCTTTCTGCACCGTATAAAATACAGTTTCTTCATCACAAAGTATAAATGGCTGTTCTGTAACCAACCTGGGAAACATCTTAAAAGCTTCAGATTAAAAAAGAATCCTATCATGTTCTGCCCAATTTATTTAGCTAACCTTTATTCAAGTCGTGGCCCGGTTCTTTATTGTAGGGCACGTTTTGGTCAGATCACGGTCAGGCTTTGAGTTTTTTTATATAATTTAGGTCTTATTATTGTTCATTCATCAGATCAGTTTCAAAGTCATCCCAGCTTTTCCATGCATTAATCATCTGGTAAGTGGCCTGTTTCCCACAGGAATTCCTGTGTTTGATTTGTCCCAGGAACGGGAGGGCAGGGACCCACTTCAGTGTTTCCCTCTTTATCCTGAACCCACCATGTTCAAACTGCACATCTCCTCTCCTCAGTATTGAACAAATACCTGTCGTCAAGAGCACGTGACATACACATGTACATGCTGTACACAGTGCAGTGTGTGTACCTGTTGCACATGGAGTAGTAGTCACCCTCGGTTGTTTTTGATATGCTATATATATTTTCAGTTTAATTCAAAACCTGTGCAAAAACTATCTTTAAAATTGGACAGAGTTAGCAAAAAGCTACCACCATTAAAACGGTTTCATCATTATAACGTTGCACCTCAAAATAGTGTTCCATGATTGTTTGACCCTCATAATGGGTCTCTTTGGTCTTAGAAAGTCGCCCTCAGAGATTAGAAGAAATGTCACTTGTACGTTTATTAACGTGATAGCTATTCAAGAAAACTAATAATTAATACAGTTTTTGTTAAGGATAGGATCCATATGCGGAACACCAGTCAAGAAGCTTTCATTCATAGTTTAATCAAAAAAGCTAAATTCAGGTAACACAAAAAAAACTCTCAAAATCCAATAAACTAGACGTGTAGGCAAAGGTGTAAAACAATCTGGCACCAAACCAAAAGAGAACCCGACTTAAATCGAATCCATATTATTTTAGCTAAAATATGTATTGAAGTATGAATTCATTTTTTCACCTTGAAGTAGTGAATTTTACTGTATGTCCTTGATCACAAGATCCTGAATATTACTTGGATCCAGATCAGACCTGGTGGATCTTATGGAGATGTCCGTGTTTAATTATTGTCAAAGCATTTGAGACATCGATAATAGCAAAATCTTGTAACTGCCCCTATACTGCAAAGGTAAAGAAGCATTAAAAAAAATCTGGACCCTGATATGGATCATCACTCATCACCCATGAGCAAACACACAAACAGATGAGCTTTGGAAATAAATGGATCTTTATTCATTATATTGAAAGTGTTGGTACTTTGGGGTCGACAAATGGATTCTCGCGTTGATGAACAATTTGCGTCTTGAATTTTTGGCTGATGAAGGCCAAAGTGTATTTGGCTGGAGCTTGAGGAGTTGGCTATAGGGTAAACAGTCAGCACGAGAGAAACCAGCTGAAAAAACGAGGAGTGGCCAATATAGCTACTGCATGATTATCTGAATAATCTGGCAATGAGTAGAGGAGCAGTCGGAGTTGATGCTCTGCAGACGATGAGTGGATGGAGACCAGGCACGGAGACCAGCCAAGAATCAGGTTGGTGGGGACATGACCCATCCAACACAAACACAGAGAGACGAGAGGGGAGGGGAAGCTGGGAGAGACAAAAAACTCCAATAAAAGTAGTCTGGTTTGTACTTCATTAGTAGTAATGCACACAAACGTTCCACGAATGACAGATTACTGAGAATTCCAAGTGGAATTTCTCAGTGAAAAATCTTCCATCATTTGTCGTGATTTTTTCCAAAAATTTTGCAGATATGGAATGACCTTTCAACTCTCTCTCTCTTTCATAGATCAACTTCCTCATCTTCATCCATATCATCAAAATACTGGTATCAAAACTTCGAGCGCACCAAATGAGGTACACAGATTACAAATTCAGGTGAGAGTAAACATTGAACGTTACCCTCATTACTTTGTAGTATGCTCTCCACTTATCCTGTGGTTTCTCACTCTTTGGCTCCCATCCATTCTGTCTCAGGTTGGCAAAGTCCACGCTCACCCTTATTCCTCTTCTGGGTATCCATCAGGTGGCCTTCATCTTTTTGATGGACGAGTCCACAAAGGATGCGATCAGCTTACGTATCACGAAGCTCTTCGTGGACCTCTTCTTTTCCTCCTTCCAGGTTCGACCCAAGCGTCTTTTATTAATACAGTCACACAGACCACACCTTTAATGGAGTAGCACTGCATTTCCATGTAGAATAAGTAAAATGTCTCATAATATTCAGTCATGAATTCCGTGGTTTGTGTCAACATTGACAAGTGAAATCAGAATGAATTCAAGAGATATTGATGACGATTTATGAATCCAGAATTCATCCTGTTGTTTCTTCACTGTAAGACTTACCCAATAAGAATAAATGAGTCTTTTTTTCTAAATTTGAGAGAATGTTGTCACACAGCCGTAAAACCCATTTATCACATTAACAAAACCAAGATTCATGTTGCACTTGGCTAACAGCAGACAAAACAAAAACAGCTTTGTCAGTGATCTTTTCAGATGTCTACATGTCTGGCTTTCCACCAGTCAAATGAGAAGTGAGCTTTACATGAGTGCCAGCAGGGATTATGGTACTACAACATCTTGTCTGTGCTGCTAACTGGCGGTGGCACACAGTGACATAATGATAGTGACCTTTTCGCTGCAGAGAAACAGATGACGTGCATCAAGATTACAGCCCGACCAACGGGGTAAAATTGGCTTGATTAAGAGAGTGACTGAGAGCAGACAAAGCAATCAGAATCCCAAAGTCATAGAGGACACATATGGTCATGCCCAACTGTATAAAGAACATATTTTAATGTGCACGGCTGCACTCAGTGGTTCAGCTGCAAAGCAAAAAACAACTTGAAGTCGTACAATAAGTGTTAAATAATTTGCATTGTGTGAAATTGTAACGAGTGAACATTTTGCTGTCGCTGTTTGAGCGTTATTCGGTGTTGGTTGTGCCCACAGGGTCTGTTGGTGGCCATCTTGTACTGCTTTGTCAACAAAGAAGTGAGTTTCCTCATTTGCATAAAAGCAATACCTTTGCCAATCCCTAGCTTTTCTCCAAATAACCTTTGTCTCTTTAGGTGCAATCTGAGATCCTGAAGAAGTGGAAGCGTTGGAAACTAGGGCGGAACATAGAGGAGGAATATCGTCACACCTACAGCAATACCCCCAACACAAAGACAAGCAGCCTGTTGAACCACGTACCCCGACTGCCTCATCTCCCAGACATCACCAAAACCTCTACCCTAGTCTGCAGCCCTGAGGAGAGACACATGCTTGTGGCCACGTGTCCCAATGGTATGGTCCAGAACAAGGAGGCAGATCAGTCCAATTCTCCTTTGCACAAAGAAGCCAAGAGGAACTCAAGCCTGGAGGAGAATGTAAGCCTTACAGACAAGGTGCAGTTTTATGAGGGTCGGAGTGAGAACATGGAGAGCCACCTATGAAGAGCATTGGGAACTCAGACTTGAAGAGAGTTTGTGGGTCTGGAGCTCCCGTCTGGCTCTGAGAAACGGCCCCAGGGTGGCTGTGAAGGCCTGGACTGATTGAGTCATCTTTTAGAGCCCAGAGATCAGTGTCACTGGGAGCCAGGCAGTACTCAGCCCTCTCCACAACCTGAGAATGGATATAGAAGACATCTGCGATGGGTTGCCTAATATGCTGTGAGGCTGTTTAATGGAAATACGTAGACTCGTGCATGTTGAACAGTATGACAACAGCATCTCAAGGCAGACAAGACATGTAAAATAATAATAAAAAAAATAACCCTAAAAACTCAAAAAGCAGCGACAGAAACAAACAAGACAAAAAAAAGACAGGGTCCTTGCTTGAACCTCTACTTTCAGTGTGTGATGTATATTAAATGTGTTTTGTGGTACTGGAGGTTTAAGACAATCTGGACATTGACCTGCATACACAATAAAACTTTAAATAAAGAGAAAACTAATTTTTTTTGGCTTTTTGATTTGCTGATATCTGTAAATGGTTTGCTATCCATACTGACTTTGATGCAAATGTACAAAAAAGCATTCTATTGGCCGTACCTCACGCAGTGAAGTGACCATTAGAAATTGGCAGCTGCCATCACTGGGTCATTCCTGGCTTTCATATAGACATTAGAGTAGTAGAGTAGTATACCAGCCCTGGTATAGGAAGAATTAAAATAAGCTAAAATGATATTTTAAAATAAATCAAATAGAGCTGTGACTGTGTTAAATGTTTTTATTCAAGGGGAATAGTTGCAATTCTGTGTCATTAAATGTGTTTTCTTTCCCCTTGACATTTAGATGTTGACTGACTCACAAGGCTCGCTGTTTCATACAAACTTGTGCACAGAAGCGCAATCCACCCTTGAGATCAGCTCTCATAAGGGAATTAGTTCACTTAAGACTAAAATACACCACACATACTGTATATGACCTGCAAAGTGACACATGCAAAAAAAAGCATGAATCCAGCACTTCTGGATAGCATTTCTGGTTGAAGGGTTTCATCATGTTAAATATAGGCTGTCATGCATGCAGATTATGTAGATTTTTTGTGAGCAAAATGACATTGTGTAAATCATTCGCTGAAGAGTTGTGGACTACAGTGCCCTTACATCAGTATCTCCACTGTGTAAATGCAAAAAAGCCAAAAAGCCTGTCCCGTCATCGGCTTGCACCCAGTTACTCTACAAACAGTGTTTCAGTCAGCCTCATCCGGTGTTTGCAGGGGAAGTGGTCTCTTAGAACAAAATTCTGCACCAGAAAAATAGAACAAAATCCATCCGTTCAGCATTCTGATGGCAAAGGCAGCTGAACTGGCAGTCGTAGCTTCGCCTCTGAATAACTTTATTTTAAGAAACGACACCTCTTAAGGAGCAATCATTTGACTTTGAGTTGCTAAATATATTGTCAGGGATGACTTGACTTTGTATGTATGACTATTTGCACAATGTTAATGTTAATTTATATAGGCATTGATTTATTCATTTCCTGCCTATGTATTAATGATCTGTATGTGCAAGTGACTGTGTATATTTTCAAGCCAGTATGAATGTGTGCAATTATTCCATTATTCCGGATGAGCGATAATTTAATGTAAACCATTGCAACTGATTTCAGAAAGAGCACAAAGGTCAGAGGTCATTATTAGAAGTCTGTCCCTGTTGAGCTATTACATTATGACATTCCTTGAAACCATGCCTATAAAAGGTAAAAGGAAGACGAGCTACTCTGAGTGAGATTCCCCAGTGTCATTTTTTTAGTTGAAAGCTAAATTAGAAAACCAGCAGCATGTTTGTCGTTGCGAAAATAGTGATGTGCACTCTATTGTTTTGCAGGGCAGAATTGACATTAACAAAGGAATGTTGGACATCATTAGGGACATGGTATTCAGTTGAGTATATAAATACGGACAAAGTGTTTTGCAAATTTTCTACCAGACTGGTTTTAAGCTGTGACCATAACCTTGTATGTTTTAGAAGACAGCCATTTGGGCGACTCCTGCTTTGAACCAAAGTGGTTGTCTGTGAATGTATTCTTTAAGAGGCCAAAATCAAAAATTTCCTTTGTGTTTTTCTGTTAAGGTGGTTATATGCAGTATATTTGTTGTGCGGAACCAATCAGTAAGAACTGACTGTGTTAAGGTGTATACAGTTCATCATATATTGTGTCTGCTCATACAACCTGTCCAAATGGTGCAAGAATAAATTACAATATATGTGAAAGAGTATTTTAAAGTGTGTGACTTTTGTTTGGTGCATTTGCAGATGAGGTAAGCAGGTGATCCTTCTACTCGGCCGATTGCCAGGTTAGCTTATCAAGGTGAGTATAAATTCCATCCCAGGTATTTGGTGTTGCTCACAAAGAATTCTAATGAAAGATAATGGTGACAGAAATAGATCGAAGCTATCCCTCCTGAATATTTCATTGAAATGGTTGACATGTCCGTGTTGCTTTTCTCACAAACGCTCATTAGAGCCTGGAATTTAAGTTTTTTGGGGCACAAAAGCTCCACCTTGTCCTCCCCCTCTACCTTTATCCTAGTGGGGGAGTTTGAGTGCCCGAATGATCCCAGGAGCTATGTTGCTGTGCGTTTTACGCTCCTGGTAGGGTCTCCCGTCCTAGGTGACGGGAGACGGACCAGACTAGGAGTAGTTCAAAAAAAGAAATCAAGGACTGTGACATCACCCGGTAAGGAGTAATAAAGGCCTGACCCTGGAGACAGGCCTGGGGTTGGGCCTCAAATGTGAGCGGCCAGTGGTGGGTCAACTACCTGATTCTTGGACTGAGAGACTGTCTCTTGGAATGTAGAATGTCACCTTGCTGGGGAAATGGAGCCATAACTTTGAGGGAGGTTGAGAGGTACAGTCTAGATACAGTTGGGCTCACCTTCTTCCAATCGAGCTCTAGAATCCGACCCCTCGAGAAGCGCTGGACTCTCCTCTCACGATGCCCAAGGTGAGGAGGGGAGAGCTGATGTGGGCTTGCTTATACTTCCATGGCTCAACCCCCCATTAGAGGGTTGCTTCCCTGCGCTGTTGGGTTGGGGACAAGTGTCTCACTGTTGTTTGTGCCAATGGGCCGAAAGGACATGCAGAATACCTGGAGTTCTTGGAGGAGTACTGGATAACGCTCTGACTCCTCAGTAACTTCACCACTCACATTGGCAGTGACAGTGAGACCTCTGGCCAAGTGTCTTGGACACTCGGCTGAAGAGAGGGACAAGTGCTGGAAATGATTTTTCTCTGTGGCGTGGCTGGGTGCACCCTTAGTGACAGGGTGAGAAGCTAGAAAGTAGAACTGCTGCTCCTCCACATTGAGTTGAGCCAGCTGAAGTGGCTCAGGCTCTTTTTTGAATGCTTCCTGGACGCCTCCTTGGGGAGGTGTTCTGAGTGTATCCTGCTGGGAGGTGGCATTTGGGAAGAGTCTCTTGCTGGAGAGTCTCTTGGATTGCCTTGGAATGTCTTGGGATAAATCAATCAATCAGCCTCTGTTTGTAGAGAGCTGAATCACATTAACAGACATTTTGAAGTGCTTTTACGGAAAGAGAAATCCCAGAACTTTCCAGAGCAAGAAGAGGTATCTGGGGAGAGGGAATTGTGGGTATCCCTACTCAGACTGTAACCTCTACGACCCAGCCCTGGATAAGCAGAAGATGGATGGATGGATGGATGGATGGATGGATGGATGGATGGATGGATGGATGGATGGATGGATGGATGGATGGAGTGTATGAGGATGAGAAGTGATGGAAACAACACAATTTCTACATTCCTTTTTTGTCTCTATCCTCCAGATGTGAAGGGATATCAAACATTCACATCTTCCTAATTCACCAATCTACCCAAATTAATGTCTGAAGAGATGATAAGCAAACATTACTTCATTAAATAACACTAAATGGCAACTATGATGTGCATGAATTATTCACAGCAGGATGGATTTCACATGAGCTTCATACTAATAACCCACTCGCCCCAAAAAGGTAGTAAGATTGGGGAGAAAGTGAGATCTGAAAGACTTTAGGCGAGGTGGTCAGATACTTAATGGTTTTACACAACTATACATTAGAGTGCTTATATAAGTGTTATGTAGCTGTATGTGGTTGAGTGGGTTCTTGATCATTCATGGTAACTGGAAACAATCTGGGTTCTTCCTCTGAATCAGTGAAATTTTATATGAGCACTAATTCATCACAGTAATAATTGTTTAGCTCATTGTTTAATGCAAATACAGCTCATTAATCATGGCAGCAGCTTCCAACAGAATGGAAGCTTCTTTCATAGCAGCTACGTTTTCCATGCCAAACAGCAGCAAAGATCTATATTTTTGTAAATATATCTTCATACAACAAAAAAATTAGGGCTTGTAGACTGACAAGGTTGCAAAACTTACATGTCTCACTTTAAGCAAAATGTTTAATTTCAATAATTTTGTTTGTTTCACAACAAGCAGACTAGAGTAGGTGATAGAAGAGGTGAGTCAGGTTGTTGGAACACATTAGCTGGTTTAGAGAGGTTGTGTTATTGTCTCTGAAGCATCATAGAATCTCCTGGGTACACACACTCAGGTTCTAAGCAACATAATCTACTAAAACTACTACATCATGGAGGAGACCGTCTCATCTTACCTCATCAGAGAGATGCCTCTCACCACAGCTTAATTGTTTGTCAGCAGCCTTGCTTGATCTGGTGTCAAGCACGCTAAATTAAATCAACTGAATGTGCAATTGGATTATCACCATCAAATCCAGAATAAGGTGAATAAATCCAATGTCTCAGGCAGTCTGGTGGTTGAAGTGGAAGTGTTGAGGCAGATTGACTGATGTGGCTCTGATTAATTTCACTGGCCTGGGTAGAGGTCAGGTGACCAAAAGCTTCCCATAGAGGCAGATTAAAAGAAGAGTTTTTGGTGCAGCTTTCTGTTCTGTGCTCAGCAGCATGCACCAGAACACCCGAGGGAATAAATGGCCACTGCTCTGCTGCACAATCCAGATGCCAAGTGAAAAATTTCTAGCACGTTTATAATTTAGGGGCACAATTACGCATTCATTAGCTGGTACTATTTTACAATAATACTGGCCTTATCTCTGTTTATGAATAGTTTATAATTAATTTACTAATTAGGTTGTGAATACTTTATAAATATTTAATAAGCTGCTGTACCTCCCCAGACTGAAAGGGAAAGACTAACCTGTAGCTTGCCAATAGTGAGCCCACAAGAATCTTGTTATTTTGCCTAAACCCTAACCACAACACCCCCCCCCCCCGCCCTCCACGTTTTCATTTTACACGTAATTTCTGAATTCCCTGTTAACATGTGCACAAAATATACAGCAAGCATAAGGAAGCCATCTTTATTTGAACGGTCTTCAACAATTATCTGTCCTGCAGCCTGACACTATACCAGCTCAGCTTGGGGCTGGGTCAGTAATAATATTAATAATACAAGCTGAGATAGACAGACAGACAGACAGACAGAATTAAAATATAAACAGTATAAAATTAAATTAAAATATAAACAGTATAAAATTAACCCCAAGATTATCTGCACACTATCATCATTGCCCAATATTAAAAATATATCAATTGCGCTGTTGGGAAAACACAACTGTGCAAGAATTTGTGTGATGGCCAGGATTTTACATGGCTTAACCTCTGCTCCAGTCACACAGTTTGTCCACACAAGAACAACTGCCTCATGCCTCACAAAAGGTGCAGCAAGAGGGAACTGCATTATCCCACTCAGGAAAAATGCTTCTGCTTAGTCTGCATTCTGGTTTCAAGCTGCACATCAGTAGCGCTCAGTTCCAGCGTCTACTAGACTAGAGAACTGGAGACACACACTTTATTTGAAGCACATTCAGAGAAATGATGAATAAATACTTAGCTCTGTTTACATGAACTGCATTAACCCTCTGTTTTTGCTTCTTGTTGGGTTTTTTTTCCTGTCATTTTATCATATTTTTATGACTGTGCTTCTGCTTTGTGTGTTTTAGTTAATCTTAATTGAAATTGTACAACAACGTTGATTTTACTAACAGTTGTAGTTACATAATTTTTATCTTTATATGTTTTATGTGATTTAGTAAATGTCTCTACATTTTTTTAAATTGGTACAGTACTGAATACTTCTCCATTGTTTCCAAAATAATGCCTTCTTTTACCTTCAATATTTCTTCCTTCCTTTGTTCCTGAATGCGCATATGAGACTTACAACTTTGTAATTATAATTTGACATTGTTCTGTTGGGTGACTTTGTAACATCTGTCCAGGGACTGCAGATGAAAATTAGCCCTTGGGCTAAGTCTGGCACAGTTACAGAAATGTTAATTAATGTCCATAATACCTTTAAAATTAACTAACAATGAATGAATGAATGAATGATAGTAAGCATCAGTAGCAGCAACAGGGAGACAGTTTGGATTACAATGACAAAACCTTTCATCAGGACAAAATTAAATGGTTTTTTTTTTTTTTTTAAAAAAGAGTATTTAATATTTTTCATCTTGCTTTTCAGCCAAAAACATTTTTGTTCACAGTCATGGAGCTGTCAAAAGAAAGTAAAAACTAAAGAAAATCTGTATTTTACTAACTCATTAGTCTTTCCCTTCTGGGTTTTAATGAATGGAGAATTGTGTGTAGAGCAGATGCCAAGGTTTAAACTCATTTAGTTGATTTTACTGCAACGTCCTTGTGGGTATTTTTTGTGTTTCATCTTGGCCAAACACTCCATTTAACACTAAAAACAAACTGTTGCCAAAATTTCCGTCACTTCATTCTCTATTATCACCATGTAGTTTCTACCATAGGCTTTTCTTTAAACTACAAATCATTTTCCATAGGGAAACAAGCAATTATTGCATACAGCAAATATACCAAAGAGTCTGAGGAGTTCATGTTGATTTTTTATTTTTTTTGTTGGCTGTTAGCTGCAGAGTTTCCTTTAGAGATGTGTAGGACTTAACATCAGAAAGTGTCTGTGTAAGGGCTGGACTGTTGTACTTAGCTCAGCCTCTTCATACAATTTTTTTTCTGATTTATATTCTTACACCTTCTTAGATTTCTCCTTTTCTTCTCACCTTGTTTACCAGTGGCAATAAATCATATCTCGAATTTACAATTTTTTCTTGCAGCTCTGAATAGCTCCTGGTCTCAGACCTGATTTATGGTCATACGTATTGACGGAATACACGACACAACAATGTGCTCATGTAATCTTTATGTGATAATGCGTCATAAATCTGTAGTGAAAAAGAAAAGACATAAGAAAAGACATAAGAAAACATCTGGTTTGAAAGTCATAGCGGAGAGAGGCATCTTGTTCTCTGAATACAATTTTTTCTGCTGGAGTTCAATTATTATATTACATGAACCATTATGCAGGCTTTCAGAGAAACTCAAAGCCTTTCAGGATGGGCTTATCAAGTATGAGTCTGGAAACTTGTCAAAGGTGTCATTTAAATGCACAAAATGATGTGAGTCTGGAGGAAGAAAATGGCAGGAAATGGAAATGTCAAGAAATGTCAAGTAGTTGCTTCAAAATAATCTCTGTCTTTTACAGTTTGTTTTTATTCATCCACATTTACCTTTTACTGTGGAGGTTATAACTGTGTATGATTCAAATAACCATAAATAGACTTAAAAATCTTAGACGGGTCTAACAGACAGTTGACAAAGATTAGGTCAAATAGATCAGGGTAAAATTTAGAGAAATTTATGAAAACACTGTAGGTTGGCAACTGAGACATGAAATTAGATAATGAACTGGCACAGAAGGACAAGGGATCACAGACTAAATACACTGGCAGGAGGAGATAATGAAAGGAGGGTAGATCAATCAGGCTGGGGGAGACAGACAGTGGTGAGAGTATACACAAGGGGTCAGTAGCCTGAAACACGAGTGTCAGAATGAAACCCAGAAACGTGAACTGAATTTAAAGCCCTGTAATCTCTTTGTTAACATTCACGTCATTGTTATTGTTAAAATTTATGTATGTGTCCTTTGTGTTTTTTGAATGTCATTTCCACATCCCTTTACACAATCAATAATATATTTCTGACAGTTTTCACAAAAAAACTGAAATTATCTTGCCCAACAAAGGGTCAAAATAATCATAAATTGTTTGGAGAATGAAATGCAGCATGAAATGAAATGACACAAACATCCAGTCAAAACAATATCTTGTACAGGATTTGTGATCAAATGCTTTTTTACCATGTTTTTGGTATAAAGTTGCCAGACCCAAATTAAGATGGGGCAATTTGTTATACAGAGATTTTAATTCTGTCTATATAAATAACAACATCTTTAAGGCAGGGTTTCTGAATGGTGAACAATGAATAGTAATCAGAGTAATCAATATTGCCTGCTTTAAATAGTATAATTACATCATTGTTGTCGGGTATTCAATTTCAGCTCCATCACCGGCTCTTCCGGATGACATAATTAAAAGCTTTGTATTTTATATGGGAGTTTACGTCATCATAAAATACTTCCTAAATTGACTAACAGCTCTCCGACTCAAATGGGTTCTCCTGTCAGCTGAAATCGATGAGCCTCGCGCCCAGGTGTCGACTGTTTGACATCTGTATAACCTTCTTAATGGGACTCTCTGACCAGATTATGACCTTCTCATTACAGTGTCATATCTGTGAGCTCACCTCTCGCCCGAGGGACTGAATGTGTGCTCTTCTTGCTGTGTTTTTATTGAGACTGTCGAGCAAGAAGCCACATCAGCGGTGCTGCCATTCTGCTGCTACACACTAAGGAAGCAGAAGCAGTCGGGAGATTAAAAGTGTCTCCTCGGCTCTCTGCACATTAATTTTGCTTAGCAGTGGATGAAACCTGATGTACGATGTAATACCGAGCTTCCTGTTAGGTGATATAAACAAAGACATTAACAAGTTAATGACTACCTGTTGGGAGTTTGACTGTCTGCTCTGCTACAAAACAGGTGGTTCCAAATGAAAGACACAATCCTGCCTGCCTTAAATTCATGCCTATTCATTAATCCTCACTACATGTATCGGGATCCATTAGTGCCTTGTTGCACTGGTGCAGGGGAGTGTCACAAACAGTGATAGCTTGTCTAAGAGGCTCCAGAGAAACATGTGGACTCTCCTCTTCCCTGTTAGAGTCACAGATGAGATCATACAAAAAAAAATGGTGAAAAACTGAGGAAGTGAAGCAGACCTGACTGCTGTCAGGGAAATTCTTCCTGCTAAAATGAGAGTTGATAATTCTCTGACGAATTAGGAATTCCGGACACAGTGTGATGACGCATTTCTCTTTAATACATACCAGTATGGAGAGCAGCAGGTCTCATTTACGCATTCAAAACCATCCCAACAACAGATCTACATTTTACAACGCCTAGGTGTTTACCCTCTGGCTTCGTGGAGGTGTTACCCAACTTTATCACTTTTGAAATGGATCTTTGGGGGTCTGTGAATTTCTTTTTCTCTTGTTCCCACTGACACATTGTCTCTAAGACAAACATTGTCTCACACCACAAAAACTTTTTATTGTAAAAATAAACCTATTATCTAACTTCTATCATTCCTAAACCCCAACAAACAGTAAATTATTCAGTGTTTGTTCAAAATTGAAGAGCAAATCATGCTAAAGGTCAAACCTGTCACAGCTTCTCATGAAGTGTAACTTTCTTGGCATTTAAGTATTTGAAGTATGTATTACTTTAGACAAATATGTAAACAATTTTTTTTGCATTATTTACTGTATTTTGTTTGCTTTTGTAAAAAATATTTATAGACAGTAATATAAACTGTTTACACAAATGCACTTTAAACAGTACTGTATAGGTCGTCAGCTGCTTGTACTACTTGTATTTTTCTCCTCTTTTACATGGTACTTGTCTTAATTTGTGAACTTTGTGTAGTCCCATGACAGTAAGTAGCAGGACAGTTTTGGAGGAGTCATCCCACCATGGACTTGAACATGGTTCAAATGACAGTTTCAAGTTCTTGAACTTGAATTACTTCTCTCCTCAAATTTCATCCTTCATGAAACACAGAAAAGATCAAATATTTTATCCAAAGAAATTAATCGGGAACGTGTTACGTACAAAGAAAAAAAATTTTTTTTCATTTCATTCTTTATGTAATCTATCTGGTGGAAAAGCCCTGATAGCACGCATCAGGAAGCCCCATCCTCTGTCCACAGACTCTTCCTCAGTGAGACTCGGCCTCTCTTGGTTTGGGATCTGCTGTCTACCCCCAAGCATCTGTGGCATGAGGAACAAGAAAGATTAAGCTGCTCGTTTAAAACATGAATTATTATACCTCTGCCCTCCACTACAATTTCCGGGAGAGCAGTGATGTTAGCACTTCAGATAAAAGCTACTGTCCAACGGTGAGAAAAGAAGTGACTGTGAATCTGTATTTCAGTATTTGCTAATTTCTAAACCAATTATTTCCATATCACGAATACCATTTCGTGATATGGAAATGGTATTTCCATATCACGAAATACCATTGGTCAAAACAGTGTTCTTTTGACAATGTGTTGTTCCAAACAACACATTGCCATAGAGTTTACCGTACTGACACACAGCAGCGCTTCAAGCTAAAAGGTCACAAATTTATAAATTCTTTACAATTCATTATTTTGTTTTATTTCAGTCTGTTATAATGCAGGGGTGGGAAACACCAATTATACACTCTTTCTTACAGGTATGTGTACTTTGCTAAAACCTAAAAGGAGGGAATAGTAACACAGAAGAGACAAACCGATCAACACTAAAGAGGAAACAATGAAAAGCGTAGTCAGGAAACTCAGCCACAGAACAGAGATGTCAGCGTCTGAAGAGTTGGTCTTTTCTTGCTGCTTTTCTCTACTTGAGTTTTACATGACAGTCAATCACAGTGACTTTATTCATTTTTTTGGAGATCAAGGAGGCCGTGTCCTCCATACTAAGAGGAGAGAGACCATATGGCTCATTACCAGTGCATCATTCACAAACCAGCATCTGTGATCTATGAGGTTGCATTAGTACGTGTGGCAGCGGTATGCACTATGCTAAATAATATTTTGCTCCCAAGTAGGCAACAACTTTTATCGAAGAAGGACTTGCTCATTTTATCAAGTGCCAAACAAAATTCTCCATGAATTTCAACAGCACAGCTCTGTGCTAAACTGTCCTGTCAGTAACCCTGACATGTAAATTTTTGGTGAATTATGAAATGAAAACAATGACGAAGGAGACATTGATTTCTCAAGCAGCTGAAATCCTGTAATAAGTGATAATGGGATGACATATTTAAAATTGCAGATGTGTCTCCTCAGTTCTTGAACACTTACAGAGTGTTGTTAAAAGAAGAGGTGATGCACCACTGTGCTAAACATGACCCAATTAAAATAGTATTGAAATACATTGCTGGCATAAATTACAAATGAATATATAATTTAAAAAAAAATTAAACCTTCCTGTCTCAACATCCAAAATGTTATCTTTGTATTATTTTTCATCAAAAATAGGTTTTCAATGATTTGCAAATCAGTGCAAATTGTTGTTATTTAAATTTTCACAGGGTTGTACCACAGCTGTTTATGTTTCTTGTCATGTTACTCTGCACTCCCAACCATTGCAGAGTAACATGAAACACAACATTTTAGCTGTGATCTTTTGGGTTGTCTTTTTTTATATATATTAAGTAACTGTTCCTCATAAATGCTTTGAACTAATAAAAATAAAATTAGCAATGTTGGTATTTACACTATGAGGACCGATGCCAATGAGAAGTCAATTCATGAGTTGTTCAGCTCCTTCATTCTAAACCGGACTGACAAACTAACACATGCAATGCTGCCAAAATGGCTTTAAGTCCATTATTCGGAATTAAGAAGAAACAACCACTAATAAACTAATGTTCTCCTATATCACTATAAGTGGTTAATGGATGCAAGAGTGTACATAATGTTACAGGGGTACTTAAGAAAAAAAATGCCCTGTATTGCCAGCTGAGCCTTTAATGGCAAGAGGATGTAACCACACTTGTGAGGAAGTCAGCATGATGGATGAAGCCACAGCAGCTATGACTCTCTTGTAACACAACGCTTACTGCATATCCCAAGTACCGTGTCTCTTGTTAAAGACCCAGCATCAGCGCTGAAGTAATGTCTATCCCATCACTTAAATTCATCCCTGTGTGTCCAAGCTAGAGAAGCAATGCAGGCAGGATCCCAGCGTGAAGCAGAGCCATTGTGACGACAGCCAGACTCTTAAGTGGCAGAAAGCAAATGTGGAAAATTGGAGGCTGAGCAGCGTGTGGAAGGGATGCTGTGGGTTTTGCCCGCAGAGTAAAAGGACATCATTTCACCTCTTATATAACGACGTTCTTGATTACAGCATCCATTCCAGGCACACATCTGTTTTTTGGTAGCGGTGGCTTTGGGGAGTTTATCAGTCATTATTAGTGACTTTTGCAATGGACAACTAAAACATTCTGTATCTTCTCTGACAGGTTCTCATTTGTTAGCTCACACCACACCAATCATCAACATAATTTTTGTTGGAATGTGCAGCTCAAAGTTTGTCAAGAACATTGAATGAAAGGAGATCGTATCTTCTCTTTTTAAGAATGCACAGTGCTTTGTTCATCAGAGTCATTGTAGAACCCAATTTGAGTCCATGTATCTTCAGGGAGTTCTGCTAAACCTCCGGTAAACATTGTTTCATGGTGTTGCTTTTGCTGCTCACACTGAATTGATTCATGGATTTCACTCATGAATGAAATCCATATGTGCTTATTTTACTCGATCCACTCGCATGGCTCTTTAACCACTTTTAGTCATTCCCTAACAATGCCATAATATGACCTACCTTCACTGAACCCCTAAACTAACGCAGCTTAATTGATTTTAAAACCCAATTTGATCTTGGATGAAAAACCATCCTGTCATTCATTCCATGCTTTAGAGATGTCTT
Source organism: Antennarius maculatus (assembly GCA_013358685.1). Lineage (NCBI taxonomy): Eukaryota > Metazoa > Chordata > Actinopteri > Lophiiformes > Antennariidae > Antennarius > Antennarius maculatus. The sequence goes on along the minus strand of CM023620.1, from coordinate 14,469,197 downwards.
TGTTTTCATTTCTAACATTCATGTGGACGCTCCTTTGTTCTTTTTTTTATGGCATGACTATTAATTTTTTAATTTTATTTTTTGTAATTATTGTCTCTACTTAAATAAAGGTTTATTATTACAATCATCCATTATTCTTTTAGTATGTAGGTTTAGCTGTAGATATGTATCGGCAAGATGTACAGAATATAGTTTTGACATTTTATTGAAGATGCTCCCAATAACAGTTTTTATTTGGTTTATTTTGCTTTTTCTGCCAGAGAACAGTTTTATATCCTTGTCTGTACCATGAAAACAAAAAATATATATACCAGTAGTCCCATTTTTTTTAGCATTGCTCCCAGTCAACAATAAATGAGAACAACATAAAAGAAAAATGTGAAGAACATAACTGAACCAACTAATGGATGGAGCCAGTTGCTCTTCGACTGCAAATCTAGTGTTACTGAAGGGTGGAGGCGGACCTTCACCCACTGACCCCTGACCTCTCTTATGGCCTCCAGTTTGTCTGACACACGTCTTGCAGGTCTGGATTCACACTTATCCAATAATAACAAGGTTTAGAAAGTGTGAAAGACAGAAAATCACCCTCCATTGTGTTCATACCAGAGTCTAGATGCAGCCTCGCCTCTGGGTCTGTAAACACCTGCTAGGATTAGCAGCTCTGTGAAGCACACAGGTCAGCCAATCCATCTTTCTCCAACTGTCTCCATTTATTTATGGTATAGTCTCAATTTCTCTCTCTCCCTCTCTCTCTCTCTCTCTCTCTCTCTTTCTCTCATGATTGTGGAGAACAGTTAGTTGTTTTTGAATTTTGTCGGCTTTTTTTCAAAACCTGTGTTTTTTAGTTTGATAAATGTTAAAAGTTTAGATGTTTTCTTTGTACAGGAAACACACGGTACTGTTGAAAATGCTACCATTGTTTGTTTTTGAGATGTGAATTCCTTTTTTGCGTGAATCTCTTTTGGGTTTTGTGTCAACGTGATTATCTTGTAATTTAGCTTTTATGAATAAACGTGATTTTAAAGATCAAAATCAAATCTATCTCTCTCTCCCTCTGTGTGTGTGTAACTGATTCTGTAACTGTGATTTTATCCACAGAAATACAATCTTTGTACCCTGGAGAGTCCAGCATTCATAGAAATATTAATTACGTAATCAAACACGTAGTTGAAAAAGATAATTACTTTGCTGCTCAATATGACTGTGGGTCATTTTGGATCCAAGGAAAAAAAATTAGATTACCTGCTCAATGTTCATTAGCCATGTAGTTGCTAAGAGGAGCCATCAGAATGTGTTGACAACAGCACCATGTTGTAACTGGAAGAACACAAAGAAACTAAATCAATAAGCACTTATGAATAGATGCTAAGAAACTCAAAATGGAGGCGGGGGAACTGCAGAACTGGCGTTTTTCTTTGAGCGCAAACCTTTCACATTACACTACTTTGCGCTGATACATTGCTAATGCATTGATCGTAGCGCCATCATTGTTCTTCACATGCAATATTTTCTCCATTTCCTACATCACTCCTCCACACTCCAGACAACAAGATGCAAAAGTGTCAAGCTCTGTATGATTTATTTATTCTCTTAGTGGATGCTCACATTTAATGAAAGCATGGTCAGCCACCGGATTAAAAATAAAACACTGCTTGCATTCGCTGTCTGGCAGGAAAAAAATGATCATCTTCGTCTCCTTAGACTTCATGGCAATAATTCAGTTTTAGTTTCTCCATAATGAAGCCACTGTTTACCAAACAAATAACCCAAATAATATGCAAGTCTAATCACAAGTTATTTAGAAATGAATCTCAGCAGGCTGCATAATATTACAAAAAATGTCATTAAACATCTGTTAGCTGGAGTTCTGTTGACTGTGGAGAGGACCCTGCTGCGATGAAGGGTCTCATCATCGCCATGCAGTAGAGCTGTGGAGTTAAAGCCTCCGCTGGAAACACTCAGATGTGGTACAGCTGGACGACTTGATTGCAGACGGAAGTCAGCCACAGCTTCTAACTCACTTGTTATTTTGGGATGGATGACATCGCTCTCCTGCCCTGAGGTTACGTTTTCCAGGATACACTCTTTTAAACGGTCTCCTCCCTCTCTTGAGAAGACAGGCGTCACACCTCTGCATTTACATATCAATATTCTGATCATCAGCAAGTTTGGATCAGCAGAATTAAAGCTGTTTAATTTACAGATCAAATTTAATTGTAACAGGAGTAGTCTGTCTGTCTGTCTGTCTGTCTGTCTGTCTGTCTGTGTGTCTGTGTGTCTGTCTGTCTGTCTGTCTGTCTGTCTGTCTGTCTGTGTGTCTGTCTGTCTGTCTGTCTGTCTGTCCGTCTGTGTGTCTGTCTGTCTGTCTGTCCGTCTGTGTGTCTCTCTCTTTCTTTTTCAGTTTGTGAGTAATGTTATATTTTTTAAAAATTCATAAATGAAAATAAAGGAGAAAGAAAATATTTGAAAAAGCTAGTCACTGGCAGTCCTCCTTGAAGCTCACAGTTAAACTTACATCATATTGAGTAAACAGACTAGCAAGATGAAAAATAGGGCATTTTATGAGGACAATAAGCACTTTAGAGAGGGCTCTATATGTCGGCATTGCTCACATTTCTCTCTCAGCAATCCCTTAGGACAAAGAGTAATCAAAAAATGTTCCATATATGATTCCCCAGAGCCATCATTCTGTAGGAAGAGCAACACTGGAATGTGATGATGGTTTCTTTCACTCTCTCACACTAAACAACTAAAAAAAAAAAGCTAAACAGTAAAGATTACATAAGGCTGCTGTAAAGGAAGCTAAATGCATCTTGGCACTAGGTCTTGACTTGGTGGCCGGTTCAAGACCAGCATGCACCAAAGAGTGTGGAATGTGAACTTGTAGCTAGAGAGGTGCCAGCTCAACTACTGATGACTGCAAAAGTACCCTTGAACAAGGCACCGACCCCAGGGGGTCGCTGATTGGGCGGTATGGCACTGCCCGACACCAAACCATCATCTTCTCTCTTTTTGCATGCTTGTAGGCCCCTTGTGTGTGTCTGTGTGTGTCTGTGTGTGTGTGTGTGTGTGTGTGTGTGTGTGTGTGTGTGTGTGTGTGTGTGTGTGTGTGTGTGTGTGTGTGTGTGTGTGTGTGTCTGTATAAAATAACAGTGGAAAAAATAATTTCCCTGCAGATGGAATATAAAATTTTTTACTAGCATATCCACAGTAGCACTGTTTCTGAGGGCTAACTTCCTGCCAGAACAAACAAACAAAACCTGTTTTACCAATGCACCCGGCTCCTCTAAGGAATACTATGGACTACTGCTACCCTATGGACTTCATTGCCTCAATTATTTAATGATTAAAATTATCTGTAGATAATAAAAACCATTCATCAGGACATTTCAGCTGACAGCTAAACGACTGCTAACAGTAAGAACTCTGATATTATCACTGTCTAAAATGTTCAAGATTAAGGACCCATGGTTTCAAAGATTACTGAGAAGTCCAACACGCTGACTTCATCACTGTAACCTGATGTTCCATGAGAGAATGTAAAGCTTAACAAGCGCAGCAACAATAAGGCGTGACATAATGGATGGAGCAGAGTAAATGCAGTGTCTGAGCATATCTATATTAAAGCTTTGTGGAGTGATGCTAATTGCTCTTTAGAATTACTTTAGGGAGCTGCGCTATTAAATATGCTCAATGGTCCCAAATGTGCCATTTAGACAATGTAGTGTAATTAGAGATATAGCTTATCACTGGGTAGATACCAGGGTTCACAGACACTGATGCTACAACAGTGGAAATTTCATTTTATGAGAATCAGTTTTGTATTTTTACATTAAAGCATTCATGAGATGTTTGAAAAACAAAGAAATTATTTAATTATTAGAGAATGACGGCTTAGAATCAATAAATTGTGCGGATGTGTGAGCGTCTGTGCACCAATGAGACTTTAATAGGCTCATATATTTTTAAAAATGTAGAGGAAATTTGTTTTTGATCATCTTATTTTCCCCATCAATGATCTTCCACACTGTAATGCACAAGAAAGGAAAATTATTCATACTGTATTTCTGTTCCCTTTGATAAATTCTTGTCCATCTAATGCTGCTGTCAGATGTTCTATTTTATTGGATCGATGAAAGATACAGAATAAATAAATCAAGCGCAGCAAACATATGGTTCATTGTTTCTTTTGAATTAAGGGCAGTCAGACATCAGTCAGTTAAATTAAGTCTTGAAATGACTGTTCATGATGCTTGACGTTGGATCTCTGTGATGTATCTCCTGAGGACAGACACCAGAGACTCTTCATGCTCCTGTAGCTGACTCTCTGGGATTAGTTCTCAGTTCAAGTTAGTTATGCTGTTTAAGAAAATACAATTGCCCATTAAATATTTTGAAAATAACTCTTTTCAAAATGGGTTGCTCATTAAAAACACAAACATCAACAAATAATTTAACTAAATATAATATTGCATAATGGAAAGACATCATCCCAACAAGTAAATAGAATAACCAACAAAATATACCAAAAATGTATTTTTGTTTTGCTTTGTTGTTTTTTTTTGTTGTGTTTTGTTTGGAAATCTAATCTATTTAAAATATAATAAAGCGATAACATACAAAGCAAATTATAATAAATAATAAATAGTAAAATAAAAATAATAAAATTACTGAGTCATAAAAAGGAATAATATGTTGTTATTATTTGATTAAATCACAATCCAGTGAATGGAATAGTCCGGACTGTTTCTGTCCAGGTGTCTGGTTCTTCTCATCACTGCTGATCCTCCTCTGTTTGACAGGGTCAGTTTCCACCAATCCTTATCCTGACAAAACAGTCATTTCCTCGCAGTCCGTGGTTTCCATATTCCTCAAAAAGCTGACTCGACACTGACATCAAAATGTCTTATAGTCGAGAGTAATGTATAGCTTTTAAAACCCAGTTTGCAGAATGAAGAGGTTTTATGTTGAAAAGATGTAGCTCGGAGGACAGAAAAGGGCATAATTCTCCCTGGAGGGCAGGTTGTATCATTTTAGCATGGCCCAAGAATAAGTCGGTTTATTCTTCACTGCAGATATATTAATGTTTGTTTAGATTATATTGCGAGAGCAGTCCAGAAAGCACAGAGCAGGGTCACGTCTGTCAGCTGGTCAAACACGTACAGTGAGAACAGAAGAGGATGGTATAAACCAATCCACTGCTGTAGCATCTGTTGTCTATTGGCCACGTCTGTTCTTCTGAACACAAATACCAGATGTATTTCTGTCCTTGTGTATATATTAGTGCGTGCACTGTACGTACAGTGGGCCAACAGGGCAGCTGTTCCATAGAGTTTATTCAAGCTCCATTGTTAAAGGCCAGGACATCAGATGCATATTAAAGAGCTCTGCTCCCAAGTCTAACTCCAGAACGAGGCTCCTAACTCAGGCAAGGCGCAGCAACTCCCCTTTCGCCACTTCACTGAGGTCATAAAATGACTTAGTGTCACTCCCCTCAGACCAATTCACCTCAGGACACGATTGCTACAGTGGTGATTCATCGGAGTGGCTGCCATTGATTTTACAAAACAAGTCGTGCTCCGTACCCGAGATCAAACCGTTACCATCTCTATTTTATCAAACAGGGCTCAGACACTCGTTTATCATTCCTGAAAGAGGCCATTTAACAACAAGAATGTTCTGCATCCAAGGAGAGGCAGCAGCAAAGACGTTTTAAATTGGTCTTTTAAAAGTAGACTGGTCTAAGTATTGTGAACAACAATAGCCTAGTCTGAACCGCATCATCACCAAAATCACTAAATCTGTTTCTGACAAATATCAGAGTGGTGTTCAACGATACCAACACTTATCTTATTACTACATACTACTCTTTACACTGGCAGGAAAAAAATTAGGGCATGATGCAAAAATGTGCACCATTAGCTTTTTTTTAAATTTAAAGTGGTTTGGTCTGTCATGGGTGTGGTTACACCAGGAGAGAAGTCCACATTCATAGTTTTAATAAACAAAATCCTACAACTGGTTGTATGAAGATCAGGCAAGGAACAGGCAGACCAGCAAAATCCAGGAAACAAGCAAAATCACAAGGAAGTCCAAGAAACCTAAAGAGCAGATAAGAAACTGACAATCTGGCAGCGAAGTGAGATGGGAAGCAGGTGGATGGAGCAACACAGGTAACAAGAACCAGTGGATTGAGTGGGAGTGGATTCAGGATGAAGAGAACAGGAGGGATAACTGGACCTGGGACCATGACATAGTCAAATCCTTGCACTTGAAAATATTACATATAATACAACTATGTGCAATACAAATGAAATTGTCTCGAGACATTGTGTTTGTTAAACACAGGCACCCTTATTGTTTATGAATTATGCAACATTAGTTATTCCCAACTGGGGTTACTGGAGGTGGTCAGGTGAGCAAACCCAATAGCTCGGCTACAATAAATCAAAAACCCATCATGCGGAACCACGAGTTGAACCCACAGAACGGATGTCTTTTCGATTTAAGTCCAGCATTTTAACCTTATAGGCGTGATCCTGCATGGCTGGCTCTGAGGCTGTTAGATTAGAACCTGTCGCACAAAAACGCTTTTCCATTTAGGACCTTGACGTATTATGAACGAGGACAGAGATGCCCCGGGGCCACAGGTCACACCTTTGTCATAGAGCCGCACAGCCATCACAAATTAGCAGAATGAAACACTGAAAGAAGACGTAACTGAACAAAGGTATATGATGTAAGTGTGTGTGTGTGTGTGGGGGGGGAGCTTGTAGGATTCTAATCACGTATAGAGGAAAGAGAGATATATACAGTACAGTAAAATTAGCAACATACCAAATACAATGTAGAGAAATTATTAAAGAAATTATTAGAATTTACTAAAATCCTAAAACATGAACTGATATTGAGTATGGATTGGGAACAGACTACAAACAATGATGATAAATGACGCAGATGACATTAGTTCATCAGTAAAGCAGGAGGATTTTAAATGGAAATTTTTCTTCTAATGAATTCTTAACATTTCATTATTTTCACCTGTGTTGCCCTTTTCTTTTGTCTATTTGACATTTAAACAAAGTTTAAATGATGTCAAGGACATTTTATAGAGAGGTGGTCCTCAGAAACAGGGGAGAGGTGATTATATTATGGATCTGGATCAAGGTGCCTATCCAGGGAAGTCTTGGCAGCATTGGCAGAGATAAGCGCTCTCTGAGCGCTTTAGGTCTCTCCTGAGAATAAATTAAAACACAGCTCTAAAGTGAACTGCCTTAATGTGCTGGAAGTAAAGCCCCGTGGTGGCTGACTTAAGTTTTAGTTAAATGCAATTGTCTGCACATAGATCTGCCATTGCAAAATAGTGAGAATTGTATGTTTACGTTATTTTAGATAGATCAAAGATGGATCCTCTACCTGCTGTGTATTTATTAATCATAAAACAACACATAAACTGAAAGTATTTTTAATTAAAGCAGCTGTCCCGTGTTGCGTCTTGGTGTCACCAGTGAATCTCTTCATCAATTCTGCATTTCCTGAGGACAACCAAATATGTAAGTTAGAATTTATAATATTATTAGTACATGCAAAATCCATGTTAATTCCTCAGATGAGATGCAACATGCATTAAAAAGATGCAGACATTTTAGTTTTCATCAATATCTTTAAAGTAGCTCAGACTCCTCGTCTGCACGTCGTTACGTGAAGGTCGAGCAGCAGATTTTCAACAATGCTTTTCCAACCAACGATTCAGAAATTCAAATTTCTTTCCTAGTCTCGGAGTTAAAATAATTCAACGTTGTTTTCTCCAGGCTGTTTTTTCCCATGCATACTCCAGTGATAACAGTACGAGTCGTGCCATGGCAGTGGTATTATCCCTGACAACATGATTGCTCTGTCAGCTGATTATGTGTGTTTTCCCTTTGCTTTCATTCAACGGTAGGCTAACTGATTCAGGGCAGTGACATGCTGATGATTAGTGGGGGGTTGAAAGGCTTTTCCTATTCCTCCAAATATAGGCAGTGTGACTGACATGAAATCATGAAGTACATTTATGATTAATACATTTGACATTTTCATCGGAATTTGCAGACAGAATTATAAAATAGATTGAGAAAATCCAATTTTGACTTTGACGGACTGCTGTGAAATCTGTGAATAAAATTTATATAACCCTTAAAATCAGTGACAAGCTAAAATAAAATTGTGCCAATGATGTACATCAGATACTGAATTGATTTAAGGCTTAGCAGAAATGACCACAATGCTTTGTTGCTATTTTCAAACAAGACTTAATTCTTTTACACTATTGCTACAGTAAACATGTTAACAGGTCATGTAAAGGCAACATGTTAATGTTTAGCAGATTTATCTTGTGCATTGTGTTAGCATGTTAATATTTAGCAATTATCACTAAACACCAACTTGCTGGTATGTTTTAAAACCAAAGTACTGGACATGCTTGGCTTGCATACTAAAAAATGTGACTGGATCCAGTATGAGATACTGGTATTTTTGGCATACCGCATTTCACATACTTTATATTGGGAGAATAAATATTGATTGTTAAATACTTTGGTCGTGTGGGTTTGAAATATATAACAGATTCAGAATTCAGCAAACAATGCCAGACATGAGGTGAAGCTTGAAAAGTCAAAACTTTTCCTTGAGAAACTGGAAGCCACACACATGAGTTTAAACAGAACAGAACAGGCAGGAAGTAGGCAAACCTTCAAAATTCAATTAACAAACCCAAGTGAAAGTCCACATGGACTTATGCTAAAAAATATAAATGCATTAAGATGAGCCAAAAACACAAGATGATGAACAAAAGCAATCTGGCAGACAGTAAGAGACCAGATGGCAGGAAGGCCAAACTTCTTATTAAAAAAATGAAACTCTTAACTTTCTTCTTTTTTTGAAAAACTTCATCAACGTAAAGAGACTCTTAAATAATATGAGAAAGCCATGATATAGTTAGTGCTTAACGTTGTGACAGTCAGTGTCCAATACTTACAATACATCAAATAAACAAGTTGTTATCTCTACAACAACATCAAGAGCAGCAAGAAGGTGAAAGGTGAGCGCTCCTGCCTGGACCTGTGGGTTCCTACTGGGAATCATATTCCTTAGATGTAAGGAGAAAATACCTAAGATGTAGCATCCTGCTCTCACTTTGCCTGGTTTGCAGTCCAAAGATGATGGGGAAGTCATGTAATAACAGTCTTTGGCAGTCAACGGAAGTATAAACCACTCACACACACTCACACACACTCACACACAGGCTCCTTTTGATGTATTTTGTGAGAGTGAATCTGAACAGGGGTAATTAATCAATTAGGGATTTTAGAGGCTTGTTGTCCTCTGTTGAGTGGAATTAATGGACCCATTTATGCGATGGTGCAGCAGCGTTTCACTTGGGGCTCTGGAGCTCCGTCAGACTCCGCATGAGGATGAACCGCGGTGTGATTGAATCAGGGTTGCAGTAAATCTCCACCTTGTTAGCTCGCAAGTTGCTTATAATCATGTTCCACTGGCTGCACCTGATAAGCAGCATTCCCATTTCATTTCTTTGCCATTTACCTGCTCCTTTCTTTCATCTGAAACAATTTCATCCCAGAATCACAGGACATAAAATTATAATAACCCCTTGCAATGAGAGCAGGTGATGTTCAGCTGCAAATGCAATCAAGCTCCTCCATTCCAGGCGCTCCTGTATCTAAATGACTGTCATTGAGAGCCCGCAGAGGGAATCGAGTATTCACAGAGCACATCACATTCCTTACCCTTTTTTGGCCACATCTGCCGGGGTGCAAGGCAACGCTAAGTGCACTTCATTGGTTTAACGACCCAAATCAAACATAAGGCGCCGGTGCTGTTCCGTAAACCAAACACAGCAATAATCCACTTAGAACATTTAATGCATAAAACACATCTTTTATTTGAAGGTTTGCGGTTAAGTGGTGATAGATTACATTAGTGTAAAAGACAAAAACACTACTTGAGCTGCCACATCAGACAGGAAAATGACTATAAAGCAGACGGTGTTGGAAGACGCAAGTATAGACTATGGATGAGCAAATATTACTGAAGGAACTGTCAAGAACAGAAAACTCATAAGTCTGTATGGATCTTATCTGATCTGATAATAAAGTAAAATGCTCATTAAATATCCGATTGAAGATTTTTATTAAAGTTTCTGAGATGAATTGTCCTTCTCAAAAATGGAAAATATTGTTTTAAAACTCAATTCTAGTGTCTTCTTGTAAATAGGTTTCTGGATAGATAAAACAGCCTGATTAGTTTTAATCTAAAAATTAACAACTTCATGCCACATTAACTCTGATCACAGAGATGAGTATAGATAATTATCTAGACTGGGTTTGGGCGATGTTTGTTTGTGATGAAATTCACTCTGGCACCACATCCTGAAGAAATTAACGGCTAACTTATTTAACAAGAGTGAGTCACCAACTCATGTACAAAAATAAAGAATGCATTTAAATGTTCTTGTGAACTCCCCGCTGTAAGAAAACGTCAAAGTATAAAGGATGTAAGGTAATGCTTCACTAAAATGAGCCTTCATATGTAACTGGCCTGTTGCTGCTCAATGTATCTTTCAAAATATGGTCCGCTGAGACCTATTGAACCATCACGCTTTTGAGAGATAATGTTCAATCCCAGCTGGCGATGCACGGCTGTGTTAATGATATCACCCATCCACTGGGTGACTTCTGTATCAGGGGCCAAGATGTGGGCAAAACAATATCCCACTAATTCTGTTCTTCCGCTGTTTAATAGAGGAGAGATGTCAGCCTGGTAATGACAAGCTTACAGACGTAAGCAACAAATAGCTACCATGTGCATCCAAATGAAAGTTTTAGAAACAATGGCATATGTTGCTTCAATCAACTGGAATATGCATTTAAAGGTGAAAGTACTATTTGTTCTAAATCAAGTCTATTTTGCCACAAGGGCAAAATATAAAAGGAAAGGAAATTAAATCAGTTGCTGTATAATGTGGCCACAAAGCCATCTCTGACTGTTCTTACGTGTTAATGGATAAAGACCTTCCCCAGGCACATTCATGCAAAATATAAAAGTTGTTTAGAGGAAAGCAGAGGATAGGAAATGTGACTTTGCTCTAAAGATCTTTTTGGGCTTAATGTCAGGCCAGTTTACAACAAACAAGCCTTAAGAGAAACAGAACATTGTTGTGTTTGTTTTCATTTAACTCAGAGCATGTCTCACAAACATGCATTAGCCTTTTTAGAGAGGCACAGACATGGCAGCTTACCATAAAAAAAAAACATCTACTCAGATTAAAGGCATTCTGTATTATCTCCATCTGAAATGTTAGAGTCGTTTGTTTTGTTCATCTGTGTTTTCATGCTCCGTTGGCATGATATTTCTGCAAATTAAGAGGAAATCACAGAAACAAAGTCATCAATCTAAGATCTCTTATAATGTCAGTTGTATTTAGACTAATAACAAGAGTGGGGGAATCAATTTAAGCACTGAAAGGAGTGCAAATCAAAGATCTATCATCTGCTTGAGTGGATGTGGGGCTACTTATCAGCAAATTTGAAAGAATTTGATTAATTACTTGTTTTTTTTTTGCTATCTAAACATTTATATCAAGTTAATAAATGTTTGTGATTGTGAGCGATATACTGTATTTAGTTTTCGATCTTTTCCCACGCTGACTTTCCAGAGCCTACAGTTTGATTATACAGTAGTGGTAGTTGTAGTTGTTAGTTAATATGGTGAGTGTACATATAGGGTTTATTTGGCTTAAATTTTTGCACAATCTTGCAAAGATTACCAGTGAGTAAAAAAAAAATAGTTGGTGTATTGGCAAAAACAAACTATATAGAAATGACTCTCCTCTTTTCTTACTTATGTAAATTTATTTGCATAGCAACTTTGATGAAATGCTTTACTGAATCAAATAATGCAGTTTTCTGACCAAATACACATGGAACGGCACAATACTGAAAACCCAGATTATTAAAAAACCCACAATACTGAAAACCCAGATTATTTAATGGAACACACTAGAATCTATAGGTAGAATATATTTCTTCTGTTCTGGAAAACTATTGGGCTTTTTGCCGTCAATTTGCTATATTATCTTTTGGATATTGCATTTTGGTGAGTGGTTGCTCCATTCGAGGACATGACTGATTCTGATACTAATTATGTTAAGTACTCAGAAATCTTTGTTTCAGTGACCACCTTGTCACCATGTGATTCTCTAAGTCTTCAGGACTTGTGCAATCAACAATTATTTGGGAATTTTGTGTCTGAAATATTGTCCTTCAGTGAGTACTTGCTCCATTTGTGAGTAAGTTTACTTTTTGATTTCCCTGATTACATTGAAGCGTGGAATTATTCATACCCCAAGCAAGTTTTGACTTGAAGTTACTTTTATTCAACCAGCAAGTTTTTACTTCATTTGAAATGACAGACATCTCCCCACAAGATAATAAAACGATGTACATGAAGCATCACTGTGAAAAAGAAATATTTTTTTTGCATTTATTTACATTTGAACAAAAAGTGATGTTCAAAATATGTTATACCCTTCTCAATAGGATATAGACAGCTGGTGAGAATAGCTGCTTCCCAGCCAATGCAGTTACTATTATTACCTTCAAAGATGAGTCTGGGAAATTGCCCTTTGTTGAGTGTGAACATTTCTTTCTGATTTCACTGATTATGTTCAATACTCAGAAACTTGTCTCTGCATTCTTTTTATTCATTCATTCATCTTCCAAACCGCTTTGTCCGCCTTAGCGGGTCACGGGGAGCTGGAGCCTATCCCAGCTGGCATTGGGCGGGAGGCGAGGGACACTCCGGGCGAAATGCCAGTGTGCCACAGAGACATAAAACCATGCACGCACACACTTGGACCGGCCAATTAACCTGAAGCGCATGCTTTTGGAGGTGGGAGGAAGCCGGAGAACCCGGAGAGAACCCACGCAGACACGGGGAGAACATGCAAACTCCACATAGAGCGGGACTCGAACCTGGAACCACCACCCACTGATCCACCGTGCCACCCAGTTTTTTTATTCGACATCTAAATAATTCAGAGAAAGCTGTAATTGTTTCATCTGTAATAGAGTTAGTGCACGGAAGGCACTGGTGGAGCACTGGTGAGAATAGCTGGTTACCATGTGTTTCACCTGCATTCCAGTCCCAGACAGTACATTAAGTTTAATGACCACCATATCTTCTGGAAACCCTCAAAGTTTTTGCTACAAACTGTGGTTACTTTTTGAGGAATTCAGTCTGGAATATTGTCCTTCTGAGTGCTTGCTTCAATCCCAAAGAATGCATTAAATTTTCTAGACAAAGACACATTTTGGATTATTTGCAGCACAACTTAAAAGTGTGAGGCATTGGTGGTATAGTGTTGAGAATAGCTCCTTTCCAAGCCGCTGACCTGGGTTCAATTCCCAGCCAATGCAGTACTGTGTTTTTAATTATCTTCAAAGATTCCAATCCCAGCCAGTGCATTAGTTTTAATGACCACCGTGTCACTATGTGATTCTAGAAGTGTTCAGGACTGTTGCAGTCATCTTTTACTTGGAAATTTCGTCTTTGAAATATTGTCTTTTGGTGAGTCCTTGCTCCATTTGTGAACATACTTTCTTCTGATTTCACTGATTACATTTAAGCCTGCAATTGTTCATACCTCTCGCAAATTTTGACTCCAACTTACTTTTATTCAACCAGTAATTTTTTTCTTGATTGAAAATGACACGGACATCTCACAGAAGATAATAACACATTGCGCAAGAGTCATCGTTTGGGGAAAGCATTATTACCTATACTCAGAAACTTCTCCCCACATTTTTTCTGTTTTATTTTTAATTATTTCCAAGAAAGACTAAATTATTATATTTGCAGTGCAGCTTCAATACCTAAGGCATTGATGGTGACGTGGCTGAGAATAGTTTTCCAAGCAGTACACCTGAGTTCAATTCCCAGAAAACTCATTAAGTTTAATTACCAAAAAGTTCCTCTGAAAAAAACTTTAGAAATTTTCTGTCAGCTGTGGTCAATGATTTCAGGAATCTGACCATATTACCTGCTCCAATCCAAGTGTCACTTAGCCACACTGATAATTGTAACATTAATTAGAGGTAAAATATTACAACAAACATTTTTCTTACCAGTGATGTCCACTTTGAATTACTTTCAGCATAAATATTGTCAGTAATTTAGATGTACCTGGGAAATCTTGCACATTCATCAACTGTGTCATAAAAAAGACATCTAATCAGTGACGTGCGGTCAGGGGAGGCCTCACCATCCATCATGAAATAAAAAAAATGGAAAATGGAATAAATAAATTAAATGCTAATATTTATCCAGCGATGTGTATTATAAACTTATTTTCCGTTTAACGTCACCAATTTTAGGTTATTTTTACTCAAAATCGCTGAATTTTCACATTTACCGCTGCAATACGGAGCAGAGACCTGCGGTGAGGCACCAGCCAGCAGAGCCTCACCACGGATTGATCAATAGCTCAGATAGCTGTGCTGGTATCTATACAGTGAGACCGTAATGCTCTATATGTCGTTATTTAAATGTTCAAACACGTTTGCTCTATAAACTAAATTCCCGTAATTTAGCTAATGTATATAATGTACAGTGTTTTTGTGTCAACAGCAGCATGTGTGTAACGTCTTCATTGAGTTGAGCGGTCCTGAAACCGCTGTTAAAAGGCACTGGGTGAATACCCGGCCTCATCGATAGGGGGCGCTGGTGATCCCAGGGATTCTTCTTTGGACTCCTCAGCCGGAGAACAAGTGAATGCAGGCTACGATCTCCATTAAGTCAAGTGCAGCAATTATTTTTTTTCCGCTCGCCTATTCAAATGGAGGATTAAATATTACAAACTGAAGGAAGATACGGATAATTTCTACAAAGAAGTTATTGATGCGTTTGTTCATAGGGAGCGGCGCATGGACTGCATTTACAAGTTAACCTGACATATTAACAGGTAGGTAACAACATTATGTTTTTATGTTTTTTTTAAATTAAATATGCGTATTTGTGTGTGACAGTTTGTATGTGTAAATAATTCTGCAATGAGACTTTAACATAACCCACTCACTGTTGCTAATTAAATGATGAATAAGCTGCACTGTAGTTTCATATTTTTGTAAATCTGATCACGTGATCATGATGACGTCGGTGCCTCAGCAGCCATGAACCTCACTGCACGTCACTGCATCTAATGTATTCTTAGCTCTGTCATAATTATTTCAAATTATTAAATCCTGCTTTTCCAAAGATACATGAAAAATATTAATCTAATTTTTTGGTATTTTTGTTGTTGTTGCATTAAGCACCTTTATGCTAATGTATTTAGCCAATTACAACATCACGAGAATCGGGGTTCAGGAAGTAAGATTTTTAATGCAGGATGTTTACTTGTAAGTTCAGTTTTCTTTTATTATGCATTTTTAATCAACAGGACATGTGCAATATATATTCCTGGTTGGAAATAATGTGATCTCTTAGATTTGAGAACACACTGTAGTTGTAGGAGAATGAATGTGCAATGTGAGTTGGTGGTGAAAACAGTACTCTGCAAGGAAAGTGACAGCACACATTGTTCAGAGCTGATACCCAGTGTCAGACATCTGCAGGTCATTCATGTTAAGAACATGTGGAATAATGTTTCTCATTAACCAGTTCGTGTGAGTGATGTGACTGTGGGAGCTGTATTATTTCCACAGCGTATTCAGGACATTACAGATGTGTGACAATTGAATGTAATCTTTGTGTAAGCAACACAAGTGGATTATATCAATAGATTTGAGATTTCCGCTAAGCTCATTTCACTATGCTGCTATTTTTGGAAATCCAGTGAGAACAAGGCTCATTGTCCCTGCCCCAGTGTGGAGGCTATATCAGGTGCATAAGCAATATGATTACCTTGGCTCACTAATAGCCTCTGTACGTCCACTGATGTAATTAAGCATTGTGATAAATGCCAACCCTCACGGTTTGATCATCATTTTCGTGTTGTACCTTTACGTCATAAGCCAAAAAAACATTTTAATTGGTCTAACAGCAGCTGTGGTCGTAGGAGTTACATCTGACTTTGGACACGTTTGGATACATTTCCGGTATTACTTTTAACTTGTTAATGGTTTTCTAAAACAACTACTTCTACAGAACATGTCCGACATTCCTTGCTAATGGCCTGTTTCTTCCTTTCCTCAGATCTGTTTGATACTGAATTCTCACAGAAAAGACCAAATGCCTTCTTTCTTATCATCCTTTTCATCAATCATAGCAGTGAGCAGCCACTTTTGTTTTGTTCTCTCTTCATAGCAGTGACTGATTCAGAGTCTGTACTATAATTTTTTTCTGCCAGTTGTCAGATCGAGCTCATTAGATGTGTTTCACATTCAGAGTGATTATTCAAAGAGACAGCACTGAGATAAAAATCACTTGAAGTAATTCCCACTTCAAATGGTTTTACAGTACTTTAATTTACGTACAGTGACATAAACAACTCCATATTATGTGCATAACTTTGCAGATATAATCAAGATGTAAATTTTTAAATTATAGTTTTATGGGCTTACAAAAAGGTGAAATGAAATGCTTTGTTTTTCTCGCCACAATACCTTTTATCTTCTTCATACAGTGGCTTTGGCTTTATTCTATTTTTCACCCTTGCCTTTTTGCTCCTGTCTGTGGGAAGATTACTGTCCTGGATGGCTACGATGGGTTGGAAGTCGGAGAAGAAGGAGGGGAGACAATTTGGCTTAAATCCAAACTCTCAACTCAAGAGAAAAACCTGGCTCCCACTGCCCTTCCCACAAATTTTTCCATCAAGTATAGCCACTGCTCTTTCTTTCAGCGTTCCACACCAAAGATATCAGTGCTATTACCACCCAGTGAGAAACAAGACAGAAAAAAACTCGGAGAGAGGAAAGAGGCATTTCAGCGTTGTTAAGTGAACACGCGGGAGCTGCAGTTTAACTACAGACCTATAACTCCTGTAACACACATTTGGTCTCACAAAGCCCATTCAGACATGTAGACGTAGGCATCCCGCAGACAGAGATATTAAAAAGACAAAGATTGTCTCCAGCCATGCCGGGTCATTAAGTGGACTTTAATGAACTTTGTTACTGAAACAAAGTTTTCTGCATGGTATTTTTTTAATGTAGGCCAGCTCCCATCACACACATGAAGATATAATATAGAAAGTTCAATAGAATAAAAAGCTAACTGTTAGTAAGTGCACGTCAATGGAATGGAATGCAAATATATTGAAAAATATGAAATGAAAGCCTAATTTCTCATGATGAATAAAAAATTGTGATCACAGATGTTTAAACAGGGATGCAGATCACTCTCAGTGTAATAATTACCAAACATGTTTGTGACAGACAGGGGAGTACTGCGGACAGTAATCATCTTCCCAACATATGGTTCCTATTTGGGGGCCGCAGAAGAGTTGAAGAGCGTGCCTTTCTCAGCAGACCCTCATTACTCTTGTAAGAAATGTCAGCCCAAGCAGTTTGCCTTGGTTTTGTTAATTAAAAAAGTAATTTAGATAAGAAAATCACATATTCACTTCAGCATAAATGATTATTACCTGATTTTAATTCACGTAGCAGAGTTAAAAATTGGTGTTTCACTTTTAAGTCAGTGCCTGAAATCAATTGCGGGACAATATCAGCTGCAAGAACTCTGCTGTGTCAAATATTAGCTTTTCGCTCCGCTGCTTCTGTCTGGTACGAGACAAAACTCATGAAGTCTTTTGGTGTTGACTTTCCATTAAGCAAGAAATATCTCATCAGTGCTTACCTTTTAAACTGTCGTCTCAACAGCATGGAACTGAATGCCTGTTCTTTCCATATTTTTCATCAAACAGTTGTCAACAACTCTTTTGTCTCTTATTTACTCCATTCGTGTTTCTCGGTGAAAGAGGAATGTGCTCTTATTGATAAGACCTTCACAGTAACTGACAGACATTCACAGTTTCAAGGCATTTGCTGATTAAAAAAAAAAACAGCAGCTAACAAGTTAAATGGATTAAGTAAATAAGCAACAAAAAAATATTTTTCCCTTGTGTTGAACATCTGGTATAATAATAATAAAAATCAGGTCGAAGCACAAGTCTTTTTCTGTTATCTGGCAGGTCCAAACTATTAAATCTGTCAGCTCTCAGGTTCAAACCAAAGTTTGAGGTCTCCTTCTCCTCTTTCCCAGATATGATGGTAGCAGAGACAGAAAGAGGGGAAAGAGGAAGCTGAACGTCTGTGTGCATCATTAACATCATTAACTGTATCCTCGATGGATGTTTTCCAGCGCAGTGGTCAATCTGTATAACCTTTCAGAGATAGAGTGCCTGATAAAGAGGAACTTACTAACCTGAGTCTGTGGCTTTGCCACAAAGTAAAGAAGGACTAAGAGGAAGGAGTAGGACCCAAACATGTGGTCTTTATACGTTTTATTATATGTCATTACCTACCTCTGGCATCATGTTGCTGATTTGGAGAGTTCTATGATAACTATAGGCCGTTTGTGTCTCACCACTAGATCACTCTTGGCACAAGTTTTACACGATTATGCAACAAGTTCACTGAGACCAGCAGAGTCCTATCTATCATATCATCTCTCATCCAGTTAATCTATTTTTTATTAGCTTTTACATTACAGATAGAGGCATCAAAAGCAGAGCTGTCATCGGTCTGATCCGGGACACAGTCGTCATCACTCAAATGCTGACATTGATATAGACAATAAGTAAACGGTGGGACACGAAAACATATCAGGTGTCCCTCAGAGCTGAACATGATGGATTGCACACCTCATTGAAAGGAAAATAATACCTGGAACATCAAGAAATATTAAGAAGCCACAAACGCACTCACTGCAACTGAACGGGACTGTTTTTTCAGGATGTCGGAGTCAAACTGATGTCTTCACATGGACACTGTTTGCACATACTGAACCTGCAAATCAAAGCAGTTCTGTCAGAATGAGAGGAGACCAGAGCTCTGACTGAAGTGGAGACAGATGATCATGAAGGCCCAGAAACAGACGAGGGACTGTTTCAATCAATTCATTCATTTAGACACGGATTCACAACTTTTAGTTGTCTTTTCTCTCAGCTTTACAACAACAACTATCCTATCAGGACAACTTTGAAAACATGTTCCACACTGTGATAATAAATGATCTTGTTTTGTACATCACTGATTGGATGGTACGTTGGTATACATACTTTCAGGAGATCCAGGCAAACCTGGTGTTAGAAGATTTAGAGACTGAAGTTAAATTTAAAGGTTTTCTGTTCACCGAAACAGCCTTTACGTTTGTAATCGACCACAGGTTGTTTGGTAAGTTAATGGATAATTGAAGTAATTTGTCCTTGTAATGCACTAGGAGAGAAAAATAAAGCACCCTATGGGTGACTCTTTAGTGATTACTGTTATTACTAGTATCTGCTGGATGATGAAGCTGTCTAACATGGAGAGACATTGAAATTCTAAAGAGACCCATGTTAACCTCGAAGAATCTGTTCATCTTAGACTGCAACCAAAAAAATTATACAAATGTTAGGGGTGAAAATTGTATAGAAGTGGCACAGATTACATCAATATTTCAGCAAATAAAAGAAATAAATACGTTCAACTTTATGATTATCAATATGAATATAGCACACAGTAGTGGCTGGAAGGACTGGTAGAAAGCATCATGAAGGTGACATCCAGCGCGTAAAACGCCCCTTGGCTCAGCCGTTCCTGTTGGACAGTCGAACACAACAGTGGGACACTAAAGCTACATGTGTCAAGCTGAGTAATTCTCCACAGTCCATGAATTAAACATAGATGTCAGAGCGATGAGAGGGAAACCAAGAGAGATGACCAAAACAACCCTTCTGTCCGGCCGTATTTCAATCATACGTTATGTACTGTACACAAACTCAATCTTCACGTCAGATACTTGAAGTTTTAACAGCATCAAATGGTCGCTTGATCTGTCCAGGACGTCTTTTCATTTACATTCATTTTACATTTTCTCCAGAGACTTCCTGACAACCTGACATTATTCTACATTCGGGTTGGATGAAAGGTTCAAATTCTTCAGAGTCAGTTAATCGTCTGAATGCCCAACATTCAAAGTGATCATCTTCCTATTGAATTCAGAGGGAATTAATCTAAAAATAACTTGAATGGTGATCATAGGTTAATTGTTCTGAAATTCATGTTGCTGGGAGTTCATTCTCCAAGAAAATTTAATCAACAGGGAATGATTTTATTTTATAATTTGCAGGATTACAGCAGTGTTACTGGTGGTGTTCATCCATGTCCACAGGGTCCAACGTTATGAGGATTAGAGACTCCTAAGGTCCCATGTTTGCAGGTTTCAATATTCAGTATTGACCAACCCTGACCTTAAGGAAGCTTTAAACATGAGCTTAGTATTCCATGACTGCGACCGTTTCAAGTTCCCTTCCAATTAAACTGAGACATATGACAGAGTTGGGGAACAGAAAACCCCTTTGGCCAGTTCCAACTTGGCATCTGGAGGACAGGAAGACTCTGCTGTCAAAATCACCCTGAACATCATTAGCGCCCATCACCGGGATCAGTGGTATCAGTGAGGTGAGGTGAGGTGTCTGCACGGAGCTCAAAGCTCATGAAGAGATGACACCCACTCTGTCCCCCCCGTTGCTGAGTGCAAAAAAAAAAAAAAAAAAGATAAGGATATCTCTGCTTCAGACAGCAGACTGGAGAACAGCTTCTTCCCTCCGGCTGAGAGACTCCTGATTTCATCCTCCACACGTCATCATAAGGCTAGTTTATTTTATGTCTTATTATATGTTCCTCCATTAGTCTTGTTTGGGTTTTGTGAGAAGCTATAACTATCAAATGCCCATAGAAGCCTGTTGCACAATGATGCAATAACAATCCTTGTAAATGTAAAATCATAGAAGAGAACTGTTCCTGTTTTAAACAGCCACACCAACAAAACAGAATTGCTCATTTTCACACAGACTGCACCGCGAAGCCTCAGTTAGACCATTGAATGACGCTGCATCAGTTCAACAGCGCTATAATATCTGTAGGAAATACAAGGTTGAACTCGTCGATCAGTTTGTGGCATCATTTCACACACTTCTAATCACCCAAACAAGCCTATTGATTATAATATTCAAGGTAATTTATAGGAAATTGAAGAATGAAGAAAACTAAATCATCAGGGTAAAAAGCTGAGCTTCCCTGTGGAGGATAATGAACTGTCGTTTTAATAACATTTTGCACATAACAATAGAGACACACACACAAAAAAAAAACCAACACAAAAGACAAGTAAATGAAGCCATTCTGGATCACTTTGTTTATTTCTTAATGGGAAAAATGTCCTTCAGTGAAGTTAAAGCAAAGAAAGTAAAGAGAGGACAGGAAAGGAAAGGAAAGGAAAAGATCAATTTTCTTTACATTTAAAGTTAATTAAAATCCCATGGAAGATCTAAACGGCTGGCTGCATAGTAGGAGACTACCAAAATAACAACAACATGAGTTAGTTGTTTGTTTGGAATAAAGGCATCTTCAAAACTGGGTTTTGAGTTTTTGTGTCATGGTGGATGTACATTTTTTAGGTGGAACCAGCGTTTGATGAAGATTACACATCAATTTTTTTCACTCGATTGGGCTTTTTTTCTTCAACCATTTTACGGGAGTCATAAATAATGTAGAAAATAACTTTATGCAAAAAGTCAAGGATTTATTTGGTATTATAAGCGACGTCATTGTGAGGTGACATCATTGCAGTGTGAGTTACACTTGAAAGAAACAGCAGCTGATCATCACGGTGACAGAGAACACACTTAATGGGTGACATTCAGTGACACTTAACATTCAGAGTTCAGAGATTCAAACAGAACATGGTATCCAAAAGGTTCCGTTTTCATCGTGTCTTTCATCGAGGCTTTTCTTGACAGATTCTGGCCTCAGATATGTGCCATGCTCCATCCTAGTGGTGCATTCCAGCTTTATCTTCATCCGTCTCTGTCCTTTCTCTCGTCTAATTCATCTTCGACTTTGAACAACTGGGACTTTTTCTCACAGAAGTCAGTCTGACATGACCATGTGTAAATAATAAAATGAGTTATGACTGAATTCCATTTTGCTGCGTCAGTTTCAGGTCCTGGATAATGTCATGACTTCCATGGAAACTTGAACAAAGACGTCCATTCTTTATATTATTAGAAACACCTGTGCTTCTCCTGCTGCAGTGAGGCAAAATGTCACCTGTGAAAAATGACATGTGTTTTCAAATTGCATCATATTTGATGTAATTCAATGAGTAGAAAAATATCCTTACACAACCTTACAGCTCTGATGATATTCCTGTTGCTCATATGTCCATAATGTTCACTGCTCTCCACGCTACGCTAAAAATCTCCATTGACAGGACTGGAAAATACAAAATTAGTTTCCTTTAGGTCATAGTATTTCTAGCTTTTTCATTTCATCAAACAATTTGAGCATTTTTATGCTCCTCTTAAATTTTAATTTGCTTTGTTTGGTATTCAGGTTTTGCTTTTAACATTTGAATTTGGCCATTTTTTATTTACACTGTCCATTTCTTTCATTGTGATTTTTTTTTTTTTTAGATTTTCAACATCAAAATTCATTTTATTTTTCCTTTTCTATGCAGTATTCATGCAGTGCTTTTTGTCCCTGAGAGTATTTGTAAGCTCTCTTCTATTTTCTCATCAATGAAGGACAAGGTTTTTGAAAAGGCATCTCAACAGGCTCTTCAATGGGTTTTTCTGTGCATCTTTAAAAAATGGTAAAACACCTTCGGTGTGAAATTTCTCTTGGTTTCAGCTATCCTGATCTGCTAAGCTGACTAATGTGGGCCTTTGGGTTCTATTCAGCCTGAGAGTTTTAATGCAGGTCTTCCTCCTCGCTACCATTCATCATTCTCTTTCTTGGCCTCCCTCAGAAAGGAAGCATTTGCAAAAAATGGACCGGATACAAATGAATGTTTTCTGATTTTTGGTTTGGCTTTCAGCTTTTTTTTTCCTCAGACACAGATCCTCAATAGAAACAACATAGTGTCTTCTAAAAACATCAAATTTAATCTTATCACTTCATACTCCATTCATACATGTGGAAAATAATCTGATCGTGACACCTGTGTGGACCTAATTAGGTTTTTATCCTATTAGTATCCTGAAAGGTAGGATATACAACACCCTAGAGATGTAGTGCCACCACGACAGAAAAGACTAAAACCTAACAGGCCTTTATAAATCTGTCCATTTGCAAAAAATACATTAGAACAGACACTCCTTTCTGATCTCCTGAACTCACTCCAACAGCATTCAAAAGATATTGCTAAAATGAATTCATCAAGATGATTTATCTGACATACACAAGCTAGAATTAGGCCCTCATTAAAGACCCCTGAGGATGTAGGGGAACAGCACACCTTCATCTTTATCAATGCGTAGTCTTAGACACGGACTTCATGCACCACCTGGTGGAAATCTGCAGACATAAAATGTAGAAGAGTATAGAGATAATACTTTATGTGTATATATATATATATATATATATATATATATATATATAATCTCTCTTTTATATATATAAAAGAGAGACATAGCAAGACAGAATATCCAGTATGCCACAAGATCAGATATTAAACATTTGTGCCATCAGATGATAGCTCATCATGCATAATGATATTTCAAATATTTATGCAGATATTTGCACAACATGTGCAGTATTTTCCCTTTTGTAATAACTTGGGAGACATTTCCTCCAAACAGTCGAGTGTAAATAATCAATGGTGGATTGGAATCCATTAAGCTGTTCCATTTTAAAGTTGTGTTGCTGTGCATGCTGCTTCAGTGTCACGATTAACTGGGAGCACCTAAAGGCCTCTGCTTCTCTGACTATGGCCAGCCATCTGTGAAACAGGTCAAAAGGTTTGTGGTGGAACAATTTGTCTGGTGATGTCACCAACTTACAGCAGTTATCAAGCACCCTCATTATCAAAACTTTGACTTAAAAAATGTTAAACAGCAACAATACTGCATTTAAAATATTAAAGTCAAATATGTTGGGTATTGCAGGCTTTTCCTGTAAAACTTGTTTGAATGTTATGTTTTGGTCAAACCTCACTTGGAATTGTCTTTGAAAGGACAGATGACTATTTTTCTCTCTTCCAGAACACCAACTGGTTTCTATCCATTGACATAAACGTGATTAAACCACATCTGTAAGTTAAACAGGAACAAATGTGATTGAGACAGCCATTACCATACGGTCTGATGAGATTAAAACATGTCCGCCCTCTAGTGGTCACCAGCAGTACAGCATGTCCAGAGATTTGTCATCTCAGTAATCACATGTAAGGCATCCCTGCTCACATTACATCCATCCACCCATCTTCTGAACCGCTTTATCGGCTGTCGTGGGTCACAGGGAGCTGGAGCCTATCCCAGCTGGTTTAGGGCGTGATGCGGGGGAAACTCCGGGCGCGATGCCAGTGCGCCGCTGAGCCACACACTCATTCCTACGTTCAATTTGGAACGGCCAATTAACCTGAAGCGCATGTTTTTTTTGGAGGTGGGAGGAAGCCAGAGTACCCGGAGAGAACCCACGCAGAACTCCACACAGTCTGGGACGCGAACCCAGAACCTCCCTGCTCACATTACATTGATTTGTCGAATTAAATCTATAATTATGTACATAAAAACATAACAAGCAAAACATTTGATTATTTCACTTTTATTACACTGTCAATAATCCTTTAACCAATATGCAGGACTTTGTCCTCCCATCAAATACATACAGTATCTAGGGAAAGCTTGCCCTAAATGAAAATCTTTCCTTCTGTGAAAAGTTAAATGCATACACACAATCACCAACTGACTCACTTGGCACGCAGGCCAATGCATCTGTAACTTGTTTGCTACACAAGCATCAGAAAGACAGTGAGGCAACCTTTACCCGGAAAGTTCAGTCTGAGTGGCAAAGTCCACCTGACGCTGTAAACAGACAGCACCGATGTCAGAAGGCATTCTCTTCGTTTTCTCCTAGGATCCTCTTCTTTACAATAAAAAAATGTCAACATGGGGTGAGCAATGAACTGCAATTGCAGCAACGGTGGACAGATTTACTCCAGCACCACAGTGCCTCCTACTGCCTCCAGAGCTGCCTTCAGTTTCTCTGCCTCTTCTTTCGGTACGTTGGCCCGAATATCTTGAGGAAGAGAATCTACTAGTTTCTTAGCCTGGTTTAGAAAGAATAGAAAAATATATATATATAAATTAGTGAAGTTGACATATATGTGAAAAGCCAGGATGCAGAAACTTTTTAAAAACAGTAGTGATTGCTTGTCAGAGTAGGATGCATACACAAGAGCTCGTCTTCAGTGAGGGGAAACCATACCCTGTTTGGAATGAAACACCTTTCCTGAATCTAACCAGGAAGTTTTTATATGTAAATCTAACAAACAGCAACGCTAAATGGAACTTAGCTTAGAGTTCTTCAAAATGTGGAGGATAATGTGATGCATTTACAAATGGGCTGAAAATGCTGCCTTACTGAAACATGAGTCAGGTAGATCATCCACCGCAGGACAAACTCATTACAATGAAGTGATGTTAATCTCATCACACCTCGGGCCATTCACTTTTTCAGCAATTTAATGTGGTTAGTTGACAAATATAGATTGGAGACAATTTTTTCACAATATTTGTGGGTTTTCTTTTTGAACTGATATTTTATGCAACTCAGCTCTCTAATCTCAAAAATTCTATAAACGTACTTTATTGATTCCCTAGGGAAATTATAAGCACACTCTAGATCACACTGTCAGTTTTAGTCTGATGCATATGTAGTGTGTACAGGCCCATAACACACACGGGGCCCATAGGCATGCAGTGGGGGGGGGGGGACGGACAGCTCCTTCTTGCCGCACCTCAATGAGCAGCTTATAAAGGGGATGGCACCTTGCTCAGGGGCGCCCCGTCAGTGCTGGCTTCGGAGTGTGAGCTGACGCCTCCCACTGTCAGTTCACACTCCGAAGCGACTGGGGGGGGGCAGAAATCAAACCGCCGATCCTGCGATCATTAGACGACCCGCCCTACAAACTGAGCCACTGCTGCCCCCGTGGCGTTATACTAATCTTGTAATATTACCCCTCTGGCCTACAATACAGACTCTAGTATCCCTTTAAATAAAGATCAGAGCTGATGTCTGTACAGACATACCTGCACCAGATTCAAGCCTTGAATGCAGTTCTTCACTTCTTTTATAAGTTTGACTTTTTCAGTTGCATTCACTTCTGTCAATTTGACTGTGAAGTGAGTCCTCTCTTTCTTTACTGGAGCCAGATCGTCTTCTGGAGCCTAGTGTGACAGATGGGAAAAAATTGGCAATAGGAAATAACTGTTGGTTAAACAAATTTGTAGTCTTTTTCAAATTCCAGTTTCCTATTAGTTTGAAATATCTTTTAAACAGACAGATGGAAAAGCAAATATAAAAATCAATCACCGGAGCTGCAGCAACAGGTGATGCAGCCATCGACATCATTCCAACGTCCTTAATGTTCAGAGTTTTCTGCAAATAGGAAAATAACATCACACATGTATTACAGCAGATTGTTTTTGTACATTAGCTTTCACATCTCAATGACATGTCCACAAACCTTAAGGAGCTCGTTGAGATCTGAAACCTCTAACAAAGTGAGGCTGGCAATGTCGCTAACAAGCTGTTGGATTTTGGGGGAATACTCTTTGGGTGCTCCATCTAGTGGAGGGGTGGCGATGGCTTCTGAGTGACTGGCTGGACTGGTCTTCAATAGTCTGAGAGCACTCAAAGCTGGTGTTTGTCGTTGAAGCCGTTGCCTGGGGAGGGGGAAGAAAACTAATAAATGGCCTTGAATATGCTGCTCAGAACTCACAGGAACACTGGACATCCTGATCTGTACAGCCAACAGCATATATACATCACATCTGGTCAAAACACATGCATCTTTAAGACCAAACACTGATTTGAGTACTGAAGCAGCTGGAGATCAAATGATGCAGTAAAATCAGATAAATGAACTCATATGTTGGTTTATAAATTCTTGATGAATATAAGAAATGAATGAAATGCACGCTGTAGTCTTTGGATTGCATAAATTTTAAGACATGTATTAGTTTTTCTCTTCTCATCCAAAACGGGTGGCTGAATTCCAGTTAATGCTGATCAATGAACTGTAATTCACAACGATGGCCTGAAACCAAAACCCTCTACTTCCAGCTACACCAGCGTGACCTTGGCACAGTGACATAAAAACGGGCTGCGTTATGGAGGAAGCTGTAAAACAGCGGCCATATCTATCATTATCCAGCCGAACTACGGATGAACACAATGTCACAGAAGAATGAATGAAGCCACCATTGGAGCCTGGTAGCATTACAGCCGGCGACCATTCGACCGCTGTTCAAGTTACCTAACATTTGTTAGCATAGCTAGCGTTTGTCAGGCAAGGACCGAAAACAACTGAAACTTCTTCCCGACTATAAAACTAACGTGTGTTTACAGGAGCTGCGGGGAGGACAGCGGGTCTCATGAAGGATAGACCGGCAGCAGGTGCTGGCTGCCTGTCCTTGACCGATGAGGCAGACCGGAAGACCCCGGTGCTGCTATTGTGGCGGCTCCGCTGACCGGCGCGCGCTCGCCTCGCGGGACCTACCGGGGTGCGTTTGCTGCAGCCCGCAGGGCAGCCCGGAGGGAATGTCTGGTGCAGTACATGCTGGCGTTAAACTGGAGCCGCTCGTCCCGAAGTCCCTCAAAACAGGAGTGAAGTTTGTCACAGCCACCGCAGACCGTCCGCTTCAAAAGCACATGGCGTCCTCTCTCGGCTTCTGACCTACCCACACTGCTTTGCGAGAACTACGGGAGCCCACGAGGATGGAAAAGGGTTTGTTCGCGGAAAATTCATTTACGGATATTACTACTATATAACTAGAGTTTATAATTCTATTGCATTCTTCTATACTATACCAGAGAACACTATGTTAAATGCTGCTATAATTATGGCTGTTTTATATATAGCTGTACTGTTGTTGCTGTTTGTCTGTGTTCCCTTTTGGCTCCCCAACAACTCCCAGTAGACAGATGGCCCCCGAAGTACAGCTGAGGGCTTCTGTCTGTTAAAGGTCATCTGTTCCTCACCTTGGTCACCAAGTGTCCACATGATTGTTGGATTCTGCAAAATAAAGACGTCTGTACTTTATAAGGACAAGCTCTGTTCATTAGGAAAGTGTTGAAACCTTTGTTGTGATTTGGTGTTGTATACATAAACTAGTGACCAAACCGCTCTCCCTTTTGTCAAATGAATTTATATATAATATTTAGACATTATTACAAAGTGGTGATGTATTGTAATTTAGGATGTTATTGATTTTGATGCCTTTTTCTATCAATGCTGGACAGTTTGGGAGGAGCACAGAGAATCCTCTTAAGCAGGTAATCTCAGAATCCATCTGTTGCAGTCATCCACCACATTCAGTACATACCAGTGCGTTATACCCCAGGTGCAGTAAGCAAGGTAGCAAGAAGAGGTAGGAGGAATCCTCTGAAAGACGAATTCTGGTCATACAGAATAGCTAGTAAAACTTTTTATTTCTCCCCAGGCGATGCTGCTCTCTCCTCAGGCAGAGAGGAACTGGGAGGGTCTGTGTTCAGTGCTTGAAGATGTGTTGGAAGCGCAGTCCCATCGGCAGCTGCTGGCCTTAGAGCTGGGCTCTGGCACTGGACAACATGTCATTCGCTTTGCTCAGAAGATTCCCTTTGTTACCTGGCAGCCATCAGACATCACAGAAGAGTCTCTAGACAGGTTGGTATCTTATAGAAAAGGCATTTTTCTAGTGAAGTGTGAATCAGACACCGGAATCTGATTTTGAAATAAATATGTAATATGTTCATTATGTTTACAGTATTAAGGCATATATCGCTGCAACCCATGTAAAGTCTGTGCTGCAGCCAGTCCACTTAGATGCCAGTGCACCATGGGAGAAATGGGCAGGTCTTTCTCACAACTCATGTGACGTTATTGTTGCCATCAACTTATTGCAGTATAGTTCTTTTGAAACAGCAAAGGTAAGACAGTTCATCTGAAACACTGGATCATCATGATGAACACACTGACGAACTATTAAACTGTTCCAGAACCCTCTTAAAACAGTGTTTTATTAATCACAGGGTGTTTTTACTGGAGCTGCTCAGATCCTCAAACCAAATGGCCTTCTGATAATATATGGGGTATGTGCTATCATTACATTTTTTTTATCGTGTGGTTGTTGTTAAAAACAGCAGGCTTGATAAACCAATCTTGAACATGTTCCAGGTTTATGCTATTAATGGCACCATTACACCAAGCTGTAATGAAAATTTGGATGCAGAACTTCGGAAAATGTGAGCATTTGATTTCTCCATTAATCAGCAGCATGATAAAAATAAGAGCCTGGTGTGGTATAAAGACAATAAAACAGACTAATGGAATACTTTTACGCAGGAATCCAGAGTGGGGTCTTCCAGACATCGATGTGCTGAGACAGCTGGCCTATGGCAATGGGATCCGTCTGGAGAGGATTGTGAGTCACTTAAGTCTGGGATAACTAATTTATCACAACTACCACTAAAACCTTTTTCATGTACTCTTTTCATTTCCAGATTGAGATGGAGGAATATTTCAAATGCCTAATCTTCAGAAAACTTGAATGAAGCCAAAATTCACAAAGAAGAAATTCTTTAATGCATACTTTTTAAGTTATATTACTGCACATTTAATCATGACAGCAATCAGTATAATGTTATGATTTCAATACTCGTAGATTAGCACTAAACTCCTGTGACTGAAAATGTATGTGATGTGGAATACTCCATTTATGTGAATAGTTTTTTGATGGTACAGGTTACACAAAAACAAGATGGACAATAAGAACCAGATATTTATTAAATATAATTTCAAAATTACTTGAAAGTCAGACAGATCAGTATGATGGAATAAAGAAGTTCACAGATACCAGCTGAAGGGTTACAGAAATCACCGAGTGTCATACATACGTGCATCGATTTATGATCCCTTTGAAGGTTTTTCCACATTTCTTGAGCCACTTACACTTTCAAAGAAACTGTCTACCTATACTGACAAAGCGTTATCTCATCTGTAACAGTTACAACCAAACAGAGAGGCTGGGGCTGTTTGGATGTCATTGGCAGTTTAAGAATATTAAGGATTAAGTTTATTGTAGTTTTGTATTTTAAAAGGTACTTGATTAAAATTACTATGCTGTCAAACACACACAGATGAATGATGGACTGCGTTAGTATGTAAATGTATTTCATGGTTACATGTGTAATTTCAAGGACTTGATCTATTAAAATATATTAATTGGGAATTTAACATCCACACAGCTAATTTTCTAACACTCCTCCCATTATTATAAAATCTTTGCAATGTGTTTCAGCATTGCAGAAAGAAACTATACTTAAGACACTCAATAGTCCAAGAAGTGCACAACACAGAAATGCCAAAACAAGACATGATGACCCTCAGTTGCCTGCATGAGAGGTATTGAACTGAATGTGACAACTGGAATAGCAAGGTGTGAACCTGATGAAGATGTGAGTTAGTGACCTTTATTTCAAGCCTCTGACGGCTTTCTTTCCCCGAGACACTTAATCCTTACGTGAAGAAGCACTTCCATTTAACGAAAGTAATTCAAATTTAACATGCAAATTTTGCTTTAGAAAAATATGAGGACAAAGGATGGTTATGTCTTTTTTTCCTCATCAACTGAATTTTTTACTTTTAATATTATGCAGTATTTCTGAGCTTCGGTTATTCATTTACTGTAATATGGAAATACTACACACATACATATTATTTGGAAAGAGAGTGCAGGAAAGTGAACAGGTTTTAGTTATTTATTTTTCCCTCTCTTTTAACTTCAGCCCACATTCCTATCAGTCTGAGGGAAAAGCAAGGAAAGCAACAGTTCTGCAACATCATCACAATATTTTACACTGCCACAACATCACAGCGAGGTGGAAGATGGAAAATGTGTGTGTTTCCAGAGAGCATCCTCAGAGTCCAGAGAATTAGGGAAAAGACAAAAAAGAGAGAAGGTGTAGTGTATCTGATCCCGCAGAATGTGTGAGCTTTCAGTCAAAAGAGATCAGCTGTGCTTCTGCACTGCCAGGAACAGCCTGAGGAGCCTGTTGCTGTGGCTGTTGTTGCTGCTGAGCGCCACCAGGAGGAGCCACCTAGAAATAACACCACCAAAATAAAAAATAAACAATTTGCTAATTTCCTACATCAAACTGAAAATTATTTACACGTTTTTTTCTATCTAAAACTGAAAAAAAAAAAAAAAAGTATTGAAAAGTGACAAACCTGTTGGTACATGGGCTGCTGGCCTGGCATGTAGGCTTGTTGTGGGGGCATATTGGGGTCCTGTCCTGGCAATGCAGAAATCATGTTCTGCATGCCGTATGGCTGGTAGCCCATGTAACCCATTCCATTAGTGGGGGCAGCCTGGGACATGGGGGGCACACTCTGGGCCTGAGTGACCACATTCTGCAGAGAACAAGTATATATAATGAAGAAAAATAATAATGGTTATTATTATCATCACCGTTGAATTTGAAGGTATTAATAAAGGCATCAGGAAATTCTAAATAAATGAGACCTGGTAGCCCTGTGTGGGTGTGGGCTGATAGTTGGAGTAGGGAGGAGTAGTAGTGGGTGGAGCCTGACCAGGAGGAGGAGCAGGCTGCCCATTGGTGCCTGCAGCTTGGTACATGTATGCATTGACCATATTAGGATCTTGAGAAAAAGAAACAATTGGTATTAACTGAGGAAAATATTCACAAATAATGTATGACCGAAAGTAATGCAGTAAAGCCATTGAACAGCTACGGTAACCCCAACAAAATGGATGGATGTAATCCCCCCCCCCCCCCCTCTCACCTGTGGCAGCACCAGGCATGGCCTGATACTGTGGGGGTGCAGTCTGCCCAGCCTGGTTCATGTAGATGTTGTGCATAGGTGAACCCTCAACAGAACCAGCAGGACTGAAGGTGCCCGGGTAGCTGGGTGGGGCACCAGGCTGGTACACCACCCCACCTGCCACATTGGGGGGCAATGACTGCATCTGGGTAGCAGCAAACACAGACAATACCAAACAATTACAGTACAGCTAAAGAAAAGAGTTAAATATAGGACCCAAATGTCCACTTCAATTCATTTCAAAAGCAAAATACATGCTTGGTGTTAAGTGTATTTTTGTACAAAGCAGTCTGCAGTGTTACCTGGGCGTAGGGCAAAGAGAAAGCAGGCATTTGGGCTCTCATCTGGATTGTGTGCTTCTGCTGCTCCAGACGCATCTGCCTCTCTTTCTCCTGTTCCTGCAGGCGCTGGATGGCCAGTTGTCGTTGCATCTCCAGGTACTCCTGCAGTTCAAAGACAGCAACTAGTGAGCATGGGAACAAATAAAACGTTCATTTAACGATTTTTCTGCAGAGAGCTTTGTTTAATCACCTGTTTCTTCTGCCTCATGATCTCCAGCTTTTGAGCCAGCTGGATCTGCCTCTGTCTCTCTGCTTCCTCTGCGGCACGACGCAGCTTTTCCCTGTGTTCATCCCGAAGGGCGTTGAGGGCCGCCCGAGCATCCCGCACCTGAGCCAATTTGTCCTGCAGCCCCTCGTAGTACACTGAAGACAACATGGGCAATGTGATGGTTCAGAAACCGGACGAGCAGGATGAAATAAATGCAGAAAGACACAGACAGACACACACGACGCTTACATCGCTTCTCATCCAGCTGGTTGAGGATGTCCAACAACTGTGGGTGCATGTTGTTGATGGACTGGAAGAGGGACAGCACGGCGCTGTCGTTGGTTATGCTGCGCCCGCGCATGTGATTGCTCTTCATACGATTGAGGAAGGTCGTCACAGCATTTTGCAGAGCTTTCAGAAACTGCTCGTGGTTCTCCTCTGACTCCCCGTTCTGGTACTGCTGCTGAAGGCAGGGAGGGAAAGAAAGCAAAGCGCACAACGTCATTTGCGGTCTGCTCACTCATTGAGCTGGATGTACAGAAACACACACACCAACATTTGTTCTCAGCACTAGTTTCAACATACCTCTACTATGCTGACTGGCTGAACAGGGACATGACTTTCCACTGGTTGACTAACTGCTGGGAGAGGCTCAGCTAATGGTACAGGAGCGGGGGCTGAGGGGGTGGGACTCTTGCGTGCCTCTTCCTGTTTTTTTTCCCAGTACGTTCTGTTCAGGTAACGGGCCAACTGAAATAATGAGACACCATGATTATTAAAAGCATGACATAAGAGTTACATTTCTGCACTTCAATGGTGGTATTTAGGAAGAGAAAAAAAAAACAACCATGTACCTCAGGGTCTACATCTTCAGCTGATGGAGCAGAGGAGTTCTGGAAAGTGCAAACAAAACACTTTACTCTGATTTGCCGTAAAACAGAAAAAGTGAAGTTTGTTCCAGTAGTCTCCAGGTATGTAAAGACTCCAGGTTGCCTGAGCGTCTTACCACAGGAGAAGTGTAGAGCGTGCTGACTGGTGGCGCTGAAGAAGTCACTGGAGTGGGGTCACTTTTGGGATACACTGAGTATGAGTTCTTCTGCCTCTGTGAGTGTAAAAGGAAGTGTGCATCACTTTCCATCAACAAACACACAGTTGAATAACGAAGTAAAATTCTAGCCGTGCAACTGACCATCCTCTCCTTCTCCTCTGCTTCACTTTGGGAAAGGGCAATGGCTAGTTGCAGCTCCTCCTCCTCTTGTAGCGCTGCCTCATCTCTCTTGGGGGGCATCTTATGGGTGAGAAGAGAAATATTAAAAACCAGAACTTTCATTTTAGTCTACAAGTAAAAATACTTAAAAATGAACTTGTGAAGCAAGATGGATCAATGCAATTCTACCAACCTCCTTCCAAATAAATCTGTTTCAACTGTGATAAGATTGACCCTCATCTAGAAGCTGAAATGCTCAAGATTCTAGAACTACATTCCCGTTCTAACAGACTACCTGTGACTGCTGAGAGAGTGGACTGGTCAGGTACTCGGGAGGTAACTCAGCAGGGCCTGAAGATGGAGTTTTAGTCTCTGCTTTCCTAAGGGGAGGAGAGAGGGAGGGGTGGCTGGTAAGGACAAGGGATCAGGGAGAACAAACAACATTTAAGTCAAAGAACATGCTGCATGAAACACTGAAATCAGTCCAAATACAAAATGTTCAGGAGCACGTACATCTCCCCAGGCTGAAGAATGACGTTTACGACAATGAAATTTAAGCACATTAACAGGTCGACTAGTGAATGCCTGAATTCTGCGGATGTTGAGACCCTAAAGCTTTAACAAAGGAAAGCATCACAATACTGAGAAATAACACACATTTAAATATTTTGGGTTTCTTGTGAGGTACACAGAGGCAAAACTTAATTAAATATTACTGCATTGTGGAGTCTATACATGCTGGTATCACACAAGTTGTATGATTGCAGTTACGGAGGGGGAAATTAGATAATAAAAAGAACAAATGCAATGTATTATAAATGACCACATGGCTATCCTCTCCAAAACTGAATCTCTTTGGCCCATGGTATAACTTTTAACCAAAAAAAAACAACAAAAACTGTTTATTGCAACACCACGATAATTTCCAACATGCACAAAACCACTGCTTTCACAAAAATGTACAAGACTAGCATCAGTTGAAAGGCCCATCCTCCCCTCCTCTCGGGAGTCTAAAGTAGGGTGTGTTGTTTTGGACAGATGCAATGGAGAAGATGACCCAGCATCATCATTCCACTGTGAACCCATAACATTAATTTAAAAGAAAAACCCCAAATTAAAAATCAAAACCACTTTTCATGTATACATTATCATGCATGTACTTATTGATTAAGAGCTATGCACTGGACTAAAAAAAAATCACAACAGATGAACACAGCTATGGCATATCCATTCATTAGTACAGGGGAATAAAGATAAAATGTTCACATAAATTTAGCAAGGACAAGACAATGAAGATTATAAATAAGAACATATTAACATTCTAAATTTTTTGTGCTGGCTTTTGATCAAGAAGGAACACAAGCTGACTTACAAAAACATTCTAACGATACAAAATCACTCCACACTAATGCTCAGAAACAAAGTACCGGTAAGTGCAACAGAACAACTGCACAGTGCCAGAGACTGGACTTCACACCGAATCCGGTAACTGAGGTCTGGGAACTCACTTGTTCAGAAGCTCAAAGCACGGCTCACACACACGCACTTCCTTTTCTATGCCAAACTTCGGAATGGTAGAGTACTTGGATGAACACTTTCCACAAAAAATCTGTCCACAGGCTCGACAATGGTGCTAGAAAAGCAAAGCAGACAAATCAAGAACAACTTCTGTACGTGAGCAACAGACATGAGAAAACTACTGTCACTGAAAATCTCTACGTGCCCTAGTTACCAGAAAGCCCGCCTACCTTTCTTGTCATGACACCAAACTGGACTCTGCACCGGTGGCACTCCTCAGCATCAACCCAGTCTGGAGCCTGAAGACAGCAGGGAGGCGTTAAACATAAATACAGAAACTAGATTAGCAACAATAAATAAACATTAGTGGAGCTTAATGTACGGTCACTGTCTGTTAAATGGTTCCAGCTCATGCTGGTTCAGATACAGACATCACCCACACAAACAGATCTTTACATCAATTAAGCATAAAAAAAATTACTCACTCTCTCAGCAGCGAACATGGCATCACTCTCTTTAAACTCAGGGAACACGTGACCTATAAAAAACAAACAAACACTTAGCTGGATGACTTTCAGAAATCCTTCCTTTCAGCCAAGATAGTTGGAAAAATGAAAAGTACACAACCTACCTTCCACTTTCATGATCTGATAGGTGTCTTGAACCACTTTATATTTGGGTTCATTGCGGAAAGCATGAGCCCAGGCCTGAATCAGGTACAGGATTTTGTTTCTGACATTTGGCTCTGTCTGTTTCTAGTGGCAAATGAATGACACAGAGTGAGACAGAATGCCAACACACCTATTAACCCCTTCTGTGTTTATAGCCTAGATTTATGTTAATGAACTCTGGCATAATAGCTTTTCAAGCACAATCTAACACACACAAATCAAACAACTCTGTGTTAGCCAACATGAACCCAGTGAACAAGTCTCCTGCATTGGTGTGAAAAAAACCCTGCTGTCACAAGGCTATGAAATGAGCAGGAAGTGGAAACCACCACCAGGTGTGGTTTGAGTCACGTGATGTGATCTGACAAAACACTGTGACTTCTGGCTGTAACAATACCAGCTGTTAAACAGTCACGAGGTTAAGAAAGAGGCTGGGAAAGACGAGGGTTCCAGCCATGTGAAATCAATATCCAAACTTCCACTGCTTGCATACATGTTAATTTGACAGAGGAAGGCAACAGAATAACGTACAGTCAAAGAGACCATAATTTAAACCCAACCACTATAAAAATGCATAATTGTTCAATAATTTCAGCAATTTTATCAATCAAAATGTCCATATCCTTTAACAATGGCAGCACTCAACCCAGTTCTACAAACAGCTCCACCTGAACCCACATATTCACATTGACAGGATGGAATTTACAACAGGCAACACATGTACTTAGGAACATAACAGGAATGAGACTGAAGCCCCTCTGTTAGACATAAACCCACAGCAGGTTTACAAAGTTCGTCACATTAAGAGGAAAAAAGGTCACCTTGAGTAAATCCTTCAATTCCTCCATAGTCTGTTTGCTGGCCACCTCATCGTGGACTGTCTGGCCACAGTTCTTCACCACTGACTCCAGGACCTGTAGACCAAGACCAAAAGCTTTCATAATGTTTCGCATATTCCACAAAAGCAGTTTGTCCAAAAATCCATTGACCCAATTGTGGCACAAATTCCACACAAAGACAAACAAAATAGACAGAAGAATGGGATACTTCTTAATTTTGTGTATTTTTCAAATACTATAATCCATCCATCTTCTTGAAGACGAAACAACCGTAATCGTCTCGCCTTCTGCTGCTCTCACACTTGGCGGGTCATGGGTCTACTAATAGCCTATCCCAGCTGACAACGGGTGAGAGACAGGATACACCCCGGACGTGTCGCCAGTGCTTTACGGGGCCGAATGTTCTAACATTATTGATCACTGGATGAAAAACAATTCAGCAGCTCATTTTTC
Source organism: Antennarius maculatus (assembly GCA_013358685.1). Lineage (NCBI taxonomy): Eukaryota > Metazoa > Chordata > Actinopteri > Lophiiformes > Antennariidae > Antennarius > Antennarius maculatus. The sequence continues at coordinate 14,431,869 of CM023620.1, read as the reverse complement.
ACTAAACAGTCCTACCTCTAGGGCATAGAGGGCCACATGTGGATTTTTGTCATTAAGTTTCTTCTTAATGGCTCCAACTGCATATTTAGCTCTACAATGACAAAAGGAAATACTGGTCATAATAAAGTCCAGGCAATACATCAAATTACATCTGCACAGGTGAACAGTTTTATTGTCAAACAAGTTTCGCTTAATACTAATATCCAGAGATTGGAGTGAAGGTAGAATCACTTACTGGGCATCTCCTTGTCGAATGAGATCACAGATCTGCAGAATGGATTCCCAGTCAGTCTCAAGCAGCAGCTGACTAGTGGCTCTGTCTGCAATTAGAACAGATGGTTGAAGTTATATTAATATTATTACACGTCCCAGATGTATTGTGAATTTATTTTAAGGCAACCATATCCACCTGGCCTTTACATACACAGTATTTACAATGTGCAGCTATTCACAATAAATCCCACAGTCATGAATATGTTTTGCATTAATTATTTAAGATGAGTTGAATCAACTATATACACTCACTACACTATATGTATATGTACTGTATATGTATATATACACTATATACACTACACTATGTACACTCATGTTATAGGCCATGATTGGTTCTGATATTTTTTTTGGTATAAGAATAAAAAGCATTTCTTGTGACAGAAGCGTTTTCCTACTTTCATTGTTGCAATTTATAACCTATCTTGTTTTTCTGAGTTTCGAAATTGCAATTAAATGGCACAATGTTTAGATTTATTTCATTATGTTTGTTACAAGTCTTCATAGCCTTTCTCAAACGTGTTATACTTTCAAAAACTTTACTAGGAGTGTAGCAGTAACCACTCTTACTAACTCCAAAATAACACTTGATTTTCCTGACAAGGGATGTAAGTAATTGTACCGTTATGAATAGAAATCTGTTCAGCTACGACTGAAGTGAAGGGCTTACTGTTTGTAACAGGTCACAGACAGAACATAACTACCAGCCTGTTCAGTATGTCCTTTTATCTAAAATGGCTGAGATGAAGCCTGAGCCATGAAATGAACCACACTAACTGCATGATAAAACAAATTAGCGTTATTTTAAGACGACGCTTGGGTGATCAATAAGAAAACAATACCGTCGCCGGTGAAGGCTGTCAGCTGTCTTTTGTGGAAAAATCATAAATCAATCTTACCGCTGATGGAAAAGGAAGGGATTGGTGGCTAGCTTATGTTAACTTTTACTCGTCTAGGAGAAAGATAACTGACTTGTTGTGGAGCTAAAACTTCAACTAAGACAACCATACAAATATCTCAAAAATTACAATTTTGTGGTGCGTTGCTTACCTTTGAATGACCAATAGCCGATATGATCAGCTTTCTCTAAACAGTGAATTTTAGTGTAACTAGCTAATGCTAACGTATTGTCGTAATACATTATATGTTACACTAATATGAACCTCAGGGTAATCTACAACCTGGTTTAGCTTGGCTAACAACTAGAACATGACACAGATACTTAAAATTAAGGTATGTGGCGATAAGTAAAAATAAAAGGCATATAAAAGAGGATTCGCTACCTAGTCGTGTAGCTAAAGCCAGTGACCTTATGTGGGCCTCCAAACAATAATAAGTTACAGAAACTGTTAGCAGGCTAAAATTAGCTAGCTGGCCCGAGAGCCACAGCCCCAACATATATCAAAACAACACCATGAAAAGACCGCACTTTGACTCGTTATTTATTAATACACTATTAACTAGGAATCGATGTGTAGATTTCTTACCTAGAAGCCTTTCGAATGTACCTCCACCTTTTCCCATGTCTCAATTCTGCAGCAGAGTCTTGTGAAGCACACGTATCCCGGATACTTTCACCGTTGTGTTTAGCCTATTAGCTTCTCTGATAGCCACGGAGCACAGCTGAACAGATCTTCCTTCTTTTCACTTCCGCTATAGGAACAACAAGATTTTCTCCCTCTAGCGGCGACGTCGAGAACATGACGTAATACGTAACACTCCCACCAAGTAACCGCAGTACAGTAGATTAATTCAAAGGATTCAAAGGATTCAAAGCGTTTATTGTCATGTCCACAGTAAAGACACAGGGTTTCCCTGTACAATGAGAACCTTAATTTTCCATCCACACATAGTGCCACCAAAATTGGTCAAGAAACAGCATATATTTTTAAAAAAATGTTTTTACATTTATATATATATACAGTATATGTGTGTGTGTGTGTGTGTGTGTGTGTGTGTGTGTGTGTGTGTGTGTGTGTGTGTGTGTGTGTGTGTGTGTGTGTGTGTGTGTGTGTGTGTGTGTGTGTGTGTGTTAAGGAGTGTGTTAAGGATGTAGGAGTCTTTATTCTCCGCAGGTGTGAGAGGGAGTTGTGCAGGACTGCAGCAATAGCGTCTGAGGTGGACCTGTTGGGGCCAGTAGGCGTACTGCAGGGGTCCAGTGAGTGTGGAATGTAGTTCTAAATGTGGGTCAACACCACCCTCTCTCAAGGCACTTCATAATGATTGGAATGAGTTATACTGGCATATAGTCAGCCAGGCAGGTGAGCGGGGACCTTTTTTTTTGGGAGGTGGATGAAGTAGAGGTTGAAGGATGGAGGTGGAGATGCTCTGAGGACTCTTCCAGGAATGTTATCTCAGTCTGTGGTAGCAAAATGTAGACAGACTTGGACTCACAGGGTTTAGATCAGATTGTATGTTAGGTTTTATAGCAAAATACACAAGCCATCATCTGTTAGCAATGAGAAAGTAAACAGTTTAAAAACCTTTCTACAAAAAGAAAAATAAAACTTGCGCATTTGAAAACATGATACTCATTTTTTTTTAATAGTTATAGTTGTGAAACAATTTTCTGTCATTTAAAACTGGCTGTCCATCTATACACAAGGAAGGTTTTGGTTTGTTTAGTAATCAGATATGTTTGCAGGCACTATTGCATCTTAAAATGCCATTTTTAGTTACAATTTCTTCTCTAAATAACATCTCCCTCCTCTGATTATATCTGATTTAATCATCATTAAATCAGATATAATGAAATGCTGAAGGCCAATGGTCACTGTTAATATTCAGGTAGCTTTTCATATAAATAATGTCACATCAAGGAGTCAACAAATGTGTGTTTTGAACAACCAACTTTAACTCTCTGGTAGGTGTCAAATATCAAGACATCCTGTAGACAATCAGAATAAAATATTCACCACTGGCACAATAAATCAATATTCTGTCATTATCTTGCACCTTTTAAGAATTCAATACTATTGAATTTCAAATTATGTTATTTACATTGTGGTAAATCTTCTTTTAAAATAAAAAAATGAGCTGAAGGCTTCTTCCACCAGTAAACAGTTGTTTTTTATTGTTACATGTAATAATAATATACTTCGCGATAGCTTTGAAGACAATTAATTCATTTTTTCAAAATAAATAGTGTGTATTTTTCACTCCCTGCTGATTACAAGTGTACAATAAAATCGCTCTGCTTTATTGTACAGAATTACTCTACCAACACTGCTGTAGGTCTACTTAGGTCATGTATGAGTCACTACCTGGCACTTGGGACAGTGGTGCTCATTGTGATGTGATGCTGTAATGTTCTATAAAGTGGCATTGTGTTGATCCATCCTCGGTTGTTACAGACAGAGAGAAAAAACAAACTGAGGCACCCAGACATTGAATCACAAATTTGATCAAAATTAATATTTAAAGCTGACATGTTTAGTAAAAGGTATTAAGTATTAACCATCATGTCAGCATCTGTGGTTACCAAGCCCTCATGCTCTCCAATATTTTTATTCATGGATATTGTTTTCAGACTCTCCATGGGAGAACACTCCAGAGAAAATATATGAGGCGTTTGAATAATGTCTAATGAATAAAGATTATGGTTTTTCTGTGTAGCATCCCACGTTACATGCATAAAAGCATACAGATTCTTTGAGCATAGAGGCTCCTAAATGATATCATTGAAACTATCCTATCTTGATTGTCCACGATGGGATAGAACCTTGTTGATTGGTTCCTACAAAGAGTTGGAGATGGTTTGAGATCACTAAGAGAGACTTATTATCGTTAGTGAAAAAAAATCATGGGTTTTTTTTGTCTTTGGGACTGTATAGACCAGGCAGGGAACAGGAGATTGAAGATAGGAGATAGGAGCTGCAGCCCTGAACACACACTTCTCAATAATATGGCCTCACAAGGAAATGTACACACACACACATCCCCATTGTTCTATTGTTCTTCTCCAGTCAGCAGAACCGATAAATGTTTACACAAATGAGCAATGCATAGATTTTATTTTTAGAAATACAATGCCATTTCTCTTATATGCAAATGTAAACAGAGACAATGTTCCCCTGAAGAGGATTTGGAGGACACTTTATTGAAATTTACACACAGAGATAACAGGTTATTGAAGCATATCAGGTAGGAAATGATATATTCAACCTCCCTAAACAACCTCCTGGGGCTTTTCAGGGTAAAAAACAAACTAAAATAAAATCAAACAGAATATAATTACTAGAAACAAAAGGAGAGGTTCTAGATATGTAGTTGTTTGGAATGTATTTGTGAGTTTTGAGGGTGCTAAGAGATTTTGGAAACTTAAACATAACCTTTAACTTGTGATGCAGGTGCTCTGCGAGGACTGCTCTCCCCACTGCTGAAGGTGGGAGAGCCTGATATACCTGGGGGACTTGACCCAGTGTAGAGCAGAGACCCCCCAATGAGAAGCAAGGCTGAAGCCACCCAGCCAATGTAAAGGGCAGGCCCAAACTCACGCTTGTGTGGGGCTGCCACATGTGGATCATAGAAATCCCTGATGATGGAGTGGGCAGTCCAGCAAATTGGCACAAGGTAGAGGAACCCCGCAATGGCAAAAAGGGCACCAGAAATGCGAGCAATACGGGCCTTGACACTGTTTACACCAATACACTTAGTGCACTTGACTCCAAGGACCCCTAGTGCAAGAGCCAGGCCACAGATCAAGATTGAGAGCACAGTGAGGCCCCGGGCAGCCTGCATGTCGCTTGGCAGAGCCAACAAGCTGTCATACACCTTACACTGGATCTGGCCTGTGCTTTGCACTATACAATTCATCCAAAGGCCTTCCCAAATGATCTGAGCTGTCACTATGTTGCTACCGATGAAGGCAGTGACTCGCCACAGAGGGAGGGCACAGACTACCGCCCCACACACCCAGCCCACAATGGACATGATTAGGCCCAGCAATTGCATGCCTGTGGTTGCCATGGTAAAGGGCTTTGTTTGAAACAGATGGATTTGTCTTGGTTTGTTTCAGTCTCTGTTTGTTAAGCAAAAATGCACTTATAGTCCCCAAATGAAGCGTGACAGTCAGTACTGAAGTTGTGTTCCAGGTCTAGATCGTCAGTCTGTCGATGCTGGCTTCAGTTTGGGTTAGACCAGGAAAGGTGCTCCTGAAATTCAGAGGAGAAGCAATTTCATCACACTGTTGGTTTCATTCCACAGAAAGTGTTGCATTCCCCAAAAAAACAACAACTTCTTACTGCTTTATGCTACTAATTTTGAGTACCTCACTAGTAACGTATGAAAAAGCAACTGGAGCACATGTTTATCATAAACAGGCTTGGAGGCCCATGTTTATTGGATTCCAGTGAGACCCAGAGAGAATAGTTGTCTTTGACACAGCTGTGGGTGTTGAGCTATGTCTTGCCTGGTGAGTGGATTATCTCAGAAAAACATGAGGAGATTCTGAACACTAGCATCTTTTATGAAGGGTCGTAGAGTGGGCCATAAGGACCTATGTCATCTATTTAGCTCAGCGCTCAGTATACACATTTGACCAGTTCTGTGAATCAACACACTCTTCTTACAATCCATCCAGGGATTGCTTCATGGCAATGATGGATAGAACAATTGTAGGAGGGAGGCTTTCCCCATTAGAGCAATGGCCAGATGACAACAGATCATACATTCCCTAAAAAATCAGGAAAATCACCCTGACAAGCTTACAGTCTTCAGCTTTACAAAAGGCTGTGCATTAATTTAATGTATGTCCCTCGAAGATCCTGAAGACTCCAGATCTAACAAATCTGCACTGAGCCCTGGAGTAGTTTCATACACCTTTCTCCAACACTGAGACTATTTAAACAAAGAGAGTAAATCATGACACAGCCAAACCCAATAGAGTAATCACAGCTCACACAAATACAGATATTTTTGAAACTACTTTTTGACATTTTTTTTTTTTTAAATCCCAATAACACTGATGATATACAGTAATTAAAGAGTATTTACCTCAAATAAAGTAGGCTCAGTGCTCCTCGTGGTCCACTGGTTGGTCCTTTACTTGCAGGGATCAGTTGTAGCCCTTAAAGTTGTGAACGTCAGCCCTGAGAATTTGCTTTGGTCCTCACAATGACAGGTGAGGCAGCGAAAAGTTTTATCATCTGAGGTCAGGTGAGCTGTAGAGTAGAAAGCGTCGATCAGCTTCAACGCCCAGAACTGGACTGGATGTGGGGCTGCCCTCCAAGATGCCAGCGCGTCTCTGTGGCAGTGGGCAGAAGCACGCGCTTGTGTACATGGTCGTGTCAGTGTGTGAATAAGTGAATGTGTTTGAGTGTGTCTCCCAGTGCCTGGTGTACAACACAATGCTTCGCTGTTCTGCTGCACCCTTCCTCACTTCTCCTTGTCAACTTGTGTCCAAACACTGCAGCTCCTCGCATCCACCAAACTCAACAACCTATTTTCTCCTCTTTTTTAACTTTGACTCCCTTGTTCATTTATGAGAGCCCTCTCTTTTCCTCTTTCTTTTTTCAATCTGTTTATGGGTTTATTTGAAGTTGAGCGTAGGAAGTTCTTACGCAAGTTCTTGTTTGTTGCTCTGACAGGAAAATGGTTCAGTTTAACTTTTAATAGATTTTCAATGACATTTAAATATTATAAATGTCAGATTGATACTGAAAAAGATAATTGTGAGCATAGCAACTGAATAAATTATGCATTAACTATGATGTTTAGATGCTACAGAGGTTAGAAGAGATAATGAGAGGAGCAGCATTTTTTCCTCCATGCAGGCGACCAGGACTGAAGAATGGATTAAGCTTGTCCTTAAATGTATCTGTGAAGGTGTAAATGTGAACTCCAGAGTCTGTGCAGTAAAAGGACACACGACCTTTGTTGTAGTCCAAAAACACACCCACTTTCCTGGGTTTCTGGTCCAGAGACAATGGGGTGACAGGACAGGTGTTCGCCAGGTGCTGGCCTCCAGCTTTCAGGCTTAATGTCCAGAAGCCATTTGCAGGGCAGACGGTGAACTTGCCCTTCCGGTTTATTGACTGTCGGACCACTCCCAGACTCCACTCAATTTTATCCCCAACCTCCACCTCCCAGTAACACCGCTCGCCACTGAAGCTCTCTTTGGCCAACACGTTTGCCACACGATCAAACCGCTTGGGATTTTCTGGTACCTCCTGGAGCTTGTTTGTGTGTCTCACCCGTTTTTTGTCTTCTGAGACAGAGAGGAAGGCATGGGCCGTTTTTGCACTCAGGTTGACATCCACTAAGAAAGAAAAGCCACAAAGGTCAAGAATGGGTCAAACAGTGTAGGAATCTTTCGCAGTTAAATGCTGTAAGGAATTCAAAGAGAAAAAATTTGGATAAAAATATTATGATCACATTACTGTATCTCTGTTTTTCTTTGTCTTATTAAAAAGAGTGCTGGGACACCATAACACCATAACATAGTTTAAAATATATATATTTGCCATTAATTACGGTTAAGTAATTAAATGGGAATTTTGATGAACAGTAAATTCATTTCCAGATTTATCTCAAATTAAACAAAATACAGAAGTTGTACCTGCATATTTCTCCGTTCTCTTAAGTTCTGCCAAAGAAGAGTCATGGACAAAACAAATGTTACTGTCAGTGATTTTGCTGTAGAATTCAGTGATTCGTAAAATATGTAAACATGACAGATAAAAGTTGCTTTGCTCACCAGCTTTAGATAGCCTGTTAACTTCTACCTTTATCTTTTCCATTACGTCTGACAGAGCTTGTCTGGTGACCCCAATACAAGGGTCAGTTTCTATTGTGACCTTAGACCAGTCTTTCATGTCAGAGGGGTTCACTGAGGAGACAACTTCCTGTATGACAAATGCAAATAACATTAGACTAGAATATCCTCACATTATTATAATCTGCAGAAGACAAAGGTGCTTACCACACTCAGTTGCTTTGTATCCTCACTTTGATCACCGTTTAAAGGCGTCTGAGGATCAGGCTCAGCAGTCGCCTTCCTCAGCTCCTGGATCTCCTGTTCTATCTCTTCCACCAATGCTTCCACCCTCCGCTCCTCCTCTTTCTTCCTCTCCTCAATTCCTGAAACAACTTCTTTGTGGCTCTTCTCCATGGCATTAACGAGAGCAGAAAAAACCTTCTGGCTTTCTCGCACCTCTTTGAGGTAAGAGTTCTGTGTGGACATCATTATGTATCATCATTAGTCTATAACAATGCCCACTTCAAAAACATCAATGTCGAAAGGTTTTAAACGTACCTTTTGGGCCTCAAGTGAATTTTTCAATCTTTCAATCTTCTGTAGCCTTTCAAGAATCATCTGTTCAATATCTATCACCTGCAACAGTAATTTAAGCATATAATAACATGACAGATTTATTTATTACCGGATGTCAGCTTTGATAAAACAATCGAGAAATGTGATCAATACCATTTCTTCATCTGGAGGTTTCTCTGGTCGATTCTTCCTGTAGTGGTCTGAGACATATGCCAGTGTATGGTTGACACTGAGGTCAGGCTTGTCAGCAAACACTCTCTTACACTGGGGGCAGTATTTGGCCTGGTGTCGTGCCCAGTAGCGACTCAGACAGGGCAAGCAGAAGCTGTGTCCACATGGAATTGTTGCTGGGCTGGTGAAGACGTCTCTACATAAAGAGCACAAGAAGTGCTTCTCAGGGAGGAGGCTGATTGTAGAGACAGCCATACTCTGAAAACGACAATGTTAACAAAGTGTTAAAAAAACCTGTGTGGTTTACCTGTCACAGACCTTTGTGATTAGGCGTGTACATGAGGGAGCGTTGTGTTTGCATGGTAGATTAGATATAACCAAAGACGTACCATAGAAGTAATTTGTTAAATTAAAATAAAATCATTTTGATTATTTTAATACAAAGGTAGATTTCATTTTTAAGAAAAGAGCTGGAACATGTTTAATCTGATACTACTTTTAAATGAAACATTTATGTTACTGAGTATATGAGGAGAGCAAAAACTACTCACGTAAATATACTCAATAAAATCTTATAATAATACTCTATTTATGGATTTAAAAATCCTCTTAAAGGTACCAAAGTATTCTGATCAGAATGTACAGTTTATAAACTATCAGAAGTAAAAGTTCTTCAGGAAATCATCATTATTGATGCTGTATTTCCAAAGTCATGGTTACAAATGGGTTACAGTTGGTTACATTATTATATCTATGTGGGTAAATATTTTCACTCTTCTATAATTCAGGCGAGAAAATGTGAAACCTATCTCGGGTGACCTTCTCTTATTTAAAGAAACTAAACCTAAGAATTTTGAAAATGCTGGATTTTTAACAATATGTTATGGTACAAACATTTGTTGTAGCTCTTACAATACCTCTTAAATAAGGTTGAGATTAAACTACGGAGTAATATAATGTGGTAACGCTGTACTCAAGTACTTGCAAATTATACACGAGTGTAAATACTTATTGTATACCAGTGTATATGAATCCACTTTGATACAAGTGCCACAATAAGGTTGAAATATTTTTAAATTATTTACTTTTTGTTATTTACTTTATATGCATATATGCATGTAAATGTGTATATTGTAATGTATATAAAAATATCAAAGCAAATATCTACTCTTGAACGTTAAATACCGGCAACTGTCAGCTTGAACATGGAGGATTTCCACAGAATTGTGGAAGCACATTCATTTCCACCTCTGTCATGCATACTTTCAAGGATGTTATGTTCTGTACAAGAATGGCATTCCACTCATATTATATAATGACGTATGATTGTTGGCTTAAATTATGTTGAATACATTAAATCAACATTCATTTTGCAGGAGAAAGATTACTTCAGTGAAGGCCATTCTCTGATTATTTTTATAGCATTCTCTTTTTGTTATTTTCAGACATTTGTGTTCAGAGGAATTTGTGATCACACACAGGAAGTAACGCACCCATGTGAAAAGGCAGCCGCCAGCATAAAAGACATGGTGTAAAAGTATGTGGTCAAACAGGTAGCTACGAAATAGTTTCTTACATTGTCATGGTGTCAAAACATAGTACAATTATACAATTCAACACAAAGCAGCCAAGACTGAAATCCTTGTTTTTTAAGTGATTCCTGGAATAAGTCTTTAATCTGTTGTTCTCTGACATTCTTTTTAGGAAACACACAGATTAGACTAGAAGATCAACATATTAGATTTATGTTGATGGATAGTTTTTTCAAAAGTAAAACCAACGTAGAATTATAGCTAAACGAGGTCTTACCTCTGTGACGTGAGCTTGTCCAAAAGGCACTGCAGCCAGTTTGCGCTGCCTTTATTCTTAGTTTCAGTTAATGATACATGGAGACGGTGTCCGCTCTGCAGGTGCACTGAGGCGTGTGTTGTAAAAGGTAATGCGATAGTGACTGGCTCTCACGGCTGAGACTCCACCCTCATTGTTATCTTGTAGATACTTCAACTAAACTACAGCAAAACACGAGGAACCTTTGGAGCAAATCTTTTTATTCAAAATACAGACTTACAGTTTCAATCAGTAGAGCGTTTATTAAACCCTTAAGATTTTCTGTGTCTATGGAGTTGCATAGTATAGAACAAATGAGCTAAAGGGAGGTTTACATTTCTTTTCTGGTTGGTATCGAGTCAGTCTGGACGCTTCTTACGTGACAGTTAGATACAAAGACCACATTTTTCCTGAGGTAATACTAAACCGCTATGAACGCGGAGCTGCAAAGAACCGATTGATAAAGATTGAGTTAAAGTTAAGTCTGGCAGGAGGGGCTACCCTGTCCTCCAAGTGTTTTATAGCCACCTGAGCTGTTCCTCCTGCCGACCCCCCCACTGCTCCACCAATGATCCCATAAAGAACCATCCCTCCTGGCCCCTCAATGGACCCGAGCAACGCACCCACAACTACCCCCACAATTAAACCCGTCCCCAATCCTCTAGCCAGGGATGTTCTGAGCCATCCGTTGTTCAGCTCTGCTTTGGCTCTGATCTCTGCACTAACGCTGTTGGTGTAGGCGTCCTTCTGCTGAGACAACTCCTCCGCGATGTAACGCTTCTCCATTTCACTCCACGTCTTCTTTATCTCTGCTGCCCTCTGTTTCCTGAGCCACTTTTCCTCCTTCTTCACACTGTCCTCTGCCTTCTGGAAAGTTCTGCTGGAGAAGCAGCCCCCTCCCAAGGAGGCCACCATTCGCTCTATCTTCTGCAGCAGTTCCTGATCCCGGGTGCGATCTCTCCAGTTCTTGCTGAAAAGATGGAAGCGGCCTCCATACTTCTCAATCAGTTCTCTCAGGTGCCAGTCTGTCTTCCGCACCCTTTTTTCCAGGGTAGCTCTTTCTACATTTTCTTCACAGGCCAGGAGGACTATGCAGTACGTCAGACTGTGTCTTCCAAAGCGTTCCTTCATCAGTTTTGGAGCTCTCATTTCATTTGGGGAGATTTTCTCCAAGTCGAATGCAACAAGAAAGGCATGAGGACCAGGAATACACAAACACTTGGACCTTCTCAGCTCCATCTTCCTCTTTTGTTGTGATATATCTTTGTCGTAGAGGTTCGGTCCGTTGATCACAGCCACTGGTCGACCGTCCAGCTCACCAAAGTTCTTCCTGCTCTCAGAAATGCTGGCAATATTTTCAGGAAACACTTCTCTGCCAAGTAAAGCATTTGTTAGCAGGAACTGTGATGGACCACTGCTCCCGATCACCATTAGCCGTAATTCTGTACTTCCTGTAAGAAATTTAAATGTATCAAATGAATTTAAAAAATGTAATTGGCAATTGTTACTTCAACAATACTGACTCATATCAGGTCAGGTGTCATTTAAAGAGGTGTCAGTTTGTTTAAATTTTTCAAAGAGTTCAAAAATTTTGATTGTGTCAATTTCCTAATAATTTCCTAATAATTTCCTAGTAATTCCTTATGAAAAAAAAAATTATATGCACACTGCTGTCAACCAGGCATAATAACCCAGTTAATGCAAATTAAAAAGTGCAGCTAGGATCTCTCTGCTTGTTCTGCATGTCGAAAACTCCAAAAATCATCTTGACTAATTAAAATTTTGACCAGATGATGACACTAGATGATAAAATAAAGGGGCAATTTGTCCTGTGGGTGACCAGGAAGGCTTGCACCAAATTTCATGACAGTCCATTCAACTGTCATGAATTTGAATGGAATGTCATAAAAGTTACAAAAAACTTGAAAAGTCTATTTCATGATTGTGCTCCTGAAAAGTCAGAGGAAAGCTGAGGTCAAGGCACTGAGAAGCAAAATGCTGATGCTAGACCTCATCCAGATAGTAGATACTGATGAACAACTTGGAAAATGATTAAACTTGCCTCATATGAAAAGTAAAAAAGATAGTCTTATGTACAGTACACATTTGTATAGACATCATATTTTCTTACCGCCAATTAAAGCATTGATCGTACCTTTCTTCCTCCTATCCATTCGACAGATTTACGCCACAGGTTCCCACATTTGTTTTGGAATAATCAAAAGGTGGTTTTATCCTGGATATGATGTCCTAAGTGTTCCCTGAACTGAACTCCACACTGTTCACACTGCTCTTCAACACATTCATCCTCCCTCCCCTCATGATTAGGTAGGATTAAGTGGAAAATATCCCCAGGGTTGGAAACTGGCAGGGAGGATATTCAACTCAATTTAACATGAATATTTTTTAACAAAACCTCTATCTTTTTTTAAAAATTTTATTAATTGAACTAATATTTTAATTTAAAATAAAAAACAGTAATAGCAGCAACAACATTAATAATAGTGATAACAAAAATAATGCTACAAACATTGAATTTTGTAAAAACTGACAGAATCTGTGATTTCTTGAAGAGGTTGTTTAAGTGTTTACATTGGACACATAATATCAACTGATTTCATCGAAAAATCACAAAAAATTGACCACTGTTAATAAGTTCTAATCGTAAGTAATTATTAGAAGACAAACCTCCTCTACAGTGTTACTTGTCCACCAACATTGATGAATTTCATTTTTACTGAATTTTATAATTACTTCAAAATGTAGAGCATAGCCACTGATAGGTCTATAAACATTTAAATTTTAAACAGTGCTATTGTGTTGTTATTTGTTAATATCAGTACACTTTGGATGACCTTAAGTCTGTCTCACTCTCAGTCCACCCGAGTGTTTGCTCCAGGGTTTTGGGAGATCAATAGCTCATTAAATGAGTTTGATCCTTTGTTAGCAGAGTACAAATTTATATCCAAATATAGATCAATCTGTGTCTAGACTGCCACTCCAACAACAGATCCAAGTGCACAATAGCCTACTCAAATCTAAACCAGCCATCCTTTAGCTGTTCATACGTTCATGTACATGTAAATCACTAGTATTAGAACAGGTAGTTTATGTGAGGACTGACTGTATTTATTTTTATTTTTGTCTGTAAGCTATTGTTGTTTCCCATGTGCAATCAACATGTTAGTAAAAGTGTGTGATTCTCTGATTTACCACTACTAAATATATTTAAGTATTTATTAGGCTCTACAATAGCTGGGTGTCAGACAGTAGTCTCTTGCAGCTACAATTTGAAGAAATTTGGTTTGAAATCCATGGATCTTTTTAGCAGTATGGCTTAACAGAGACATCATGTATTTTAATGTGAAAAATCCTGGCTGTAAAGCAGATCATCCTGGGTTTTTTTTTACACTCAAGGGAGATAAAAAAAAAAAAAAACATCACCTTTTCTGGCCCAATGTGACAGCATGAAATCTATTGCAAAATGATGTAGTGCAGGTATTTTAACAATTCTCAGCATATGAAGTCTGAGTCTGAAAAACATCATTTTAAGCAAAATAGTCACTCTAACCTAACAATGAATAACTGGGTAAAAAATGGCATCTGCAAGAATAAAGCATGACTGGATTGTGTCATTGGCAAACTGAAGGTGGGGCAGTGCAACACACAAGTCTCACACAAGGCTTGTGAAAGCCAACCATTCCACGACAGTGTGGCTATACCAGTGTTTTGTAGCCAGAAAAAGAATGAAGGGAGCTGCACACCCTGGTTGAGCTCATGTAAAAAGAATGAATCATCATTAACATGCCTCAGCTGACCATCACTGGTTAATAAGTTATAATTAATGATATGAGGCCTGGTAGACTTTGAGTTTGAGAGCCTTACACGGGATGCCCTTGTGCTTGGCTTGTGTGTGTGTGTGCGTGTGCGTGTGTGTGTCCAGTTAGGGTAGGAAGATTACAGATATTGAGTGGACGGTGATGAATCACATACTATACCCAACTGAAAACCCATAGGGGGCTGGGAAGTAATAGTGGGAAAATGTGAACAGGCTCTTTAACAGCTCCAGGCAACTTTGGCTGAGGAGTGGGATGCCATCCCACAGGATGGAGGATGGACGAGACAATGAGGAGGAGGATTAAGTCAGTGCATTTAAAGGAATTATATGTCGGCAAATCACAACAAACAATATGCCAAAGAATTTTACAGAGCAAGTCAAGACTGAAATTGTACTCTACAGAGATCTAAAACTGTCCTGAACAAGGTTTGACTGGTTGGATTGAAAGAGAGAGAGAAATCTTGGGAAATAGCAGGGAGAGGGAGAGAGGGAGAGATGTATTAAATAGAAGGGAGAGAAAAATAGATGGGGAGGATAAGTAAAAAAGAGAGAGAGAGGGAGAGAGAGATGGCATGAGGGACCGAACAGTAAATGGTACAGTTTAAAAAATAGTTTGTAGTATTTATAAAAATTGTTTAAATGACAGCACTGATTATAACAACGGTGATGTTTTTTTTCCTGAAAAGACTATATATTGTTTTGAGATGTTAATAACAATGAAGGGACAACACAGCCTAGCTGTGTCTGGTGCTTGTATTTGAAATTAGAAATAAAATACAGGTTGTTATTTTCACCACACAAGCTATCAATGCAAATTTGGATGTAAACACAGTAGTATGTGTTCAAATCCCTACATTGTACTTGACGGTCGGTCAAATTTAAACAACGAAACAGCGCCCCCGTGTGGTCACAGTTCATAACACAAAAAAAACCTAGTTTAAGCATTTCCTGTTTGGGATGACGTCACGCCAACCAGGAAGAGTCCTGAAACTACTCCGTCCAACGTTGTTTTCAAGGTGTGTCGGATCCACGTGCATGACTGTGATTCAGCTTTTCCTTTCATGATGGATTCGCGTTCGACTAGCTGTGAAAACGGGAACATTTACACCAGTGCCGGACAGCCGTGACAGGTGACTCACAATCAGCCTCTCGGCAGAATGATCAGACGCGCGTTGCGTGCGGCAAAACGTGTCCTGTCTCCCGGTGTGCGACGCTTCTCTGACGTCACCGTCGGGGATGGGATCGATGAATGGACGGGTTGTCCGCCTCTCAAGAACCAGTCGTCTCTCTACGTGCACGTGAGCCAGCTTTGATCAATTCATCCGATTAGACATTACTATGCAAAGACGCGTGTACGTCACGGAAATAATATACAAGTACAAGTAAATTAGACTGAATTAGGTTTTTTTTTGTCAATCTTGTACATTTTATATCCCTGTGTGGAATGTTAGTAAAATGATGACCCCTAGAGTGACCTTCCCCCTCCCTTCTGCAGTGGCCTTACTGTCTGAGGAGATGCACCTACTGCAACTTCAATAAGTACATATCCCAAGGAAACAACGACCACCTGATGACTGAGTGCCTTCAAAGAGAGACTGAGACTTTGCTGCAGCTCAGTCAGCTCTCCTGGTACGGCCATGAGTTAGACCTGACACATGCAGTCACCCTGTATCGCCTTGCAAACTTTCACTCACCTTTAAGTCTGGTTTCTCCGTGCAGCATTACCTCAGTATTTTTTGGTGGTGGGACTCCAAGCCTGGCTGAGCCCTCGACCATTGCAGCAGTCCTGGAAACTGTTTCCAGGCATGCAAATCTGTCAGAAACAGCAGAGGTCACGCTAGAGGTCAACCCTACCCCAGCGGGAAAGTCAAAGTTAGAGGACTACCGCCGAGCAGGTGTGAACCGTTTTTCCATTGGGGTCCAGGTGAATGTATGATCCATACGACGCTGATCACAGGAGGTGTGATTCGGTGCACATGCTTCTCATCATATTTTCAACTCCTCAGTCTTTGCAGGACAACGATTTGAAATTTCTTGGAAGGGACCACAGTTCTCATCAAGCTTTACAGACTATCGAAGAAGCCAGGAGATTGTGTCCTGGGAGGGTGTCGGTGGATGTCATGTTCGGACGTCCCAAACAGAGCCTGGAATCCTGGGAGAAAGAGTTGTTGGAGCTGTTGAGGGTGTGTGACGACCACGTGTCTTTGTACCAGCTGACCTTGGAGCGAGGCACCCGGCTGTTCAAACAGGTCCTAGGAGGAGAGGTGACTGTTCCACCCGAAGATGTGACATCTGAGATGTACCAACGCGCCAGGGGGACGCTCCACCGGCACGGCTTCCTGCAGTACGAGGTGTCTAACTTTGCAAGAAATGTAAGTCCTTGTTGTTTCCTGAGCATCAGAAGCAATGATTTTTTATTTTCAAAAAGGTATGCTTTTTAGTTGGAACCCAGCTTTCAAAATGCTTTATGTAAGGTATAGATGGAAAGAGATGCTTTAATGATCCAAAACTGGGAAATTCACAATGAAAGTGTGAAGGAAAGTGTAGTAGAAGATCAGTCAGAAACACTACTTCAAATCAAAGTTTGAGAAAGGTTTTATATTTATGCGTAGAAAAACAAAAGGAGTTTTTGTAATGGTGAACTCATAATATCCCTTGAGGATTCACTCAGTCAAGCTTTCGGCTCAATGCTAATGTCAGCATACTAAAACATCCACAGTGAGAACAACATGCAGATATTAAATAGTGTTATGTTTAGCATTTGTTTTTTTGTTTTTTTTTATAATAATAATAAAATTGGCATAATAAGAATTGGAAAATGACATAAATGTTTTTATCTGATGGGAATTAATTTTGTAGTTTTGAGGAGATAAAATTCCCAAAATCCTACTTTACAAATAGAGGATCAGCTATTTTTAAAATATGATGGTTTTAAAATATGTGGTTTTCCCACATCTGGCCATGGAATCGGTGACGTGTTTTTAAACCTCTTGAATATATTATTCATCTGGGATGTTTTGTTTTTCATGAAGTGTCTTCTACAGCAATCAACAGCAGATGGCTGATTAGTCTCCTCTTGTATGGCCTCATGAATACAAATAAGACAAACACTTGTTTCAACACAATCATTGTCTGTATGATGCAGAAGGCAGTGAGTCACCACAACATGAACTACTGGAGAGGGGGGCAGTACATCGGCGTGGGCCCAGGTGAAGTATTATGTAAACTGATATCAAACATCGATGAAAAACTGGCACTCGCCAGTAATTTTATTTCATTGTTTTGTTTTGTTTTGTTTTGTTTTGCGGCAGGAGCCCACGGTCGCTTTGTTCCTCGAAAAGAAGGAGTTCTGGTTCGGGAGGCCAGGACTCAGACGCTGGAGCCCGATGTCTGGATCCGCGAGGTCCAGCAGAGGGGCCACGGGACTCGGAGGCGGATTCAGCTCAGCCATCTCGGACTGTGAGCTGTTGTCCTTTCAGACAGTCGTGTTGTCTTTGTTATGAGTGAAGTATATTTAGGTTTTACACAAAGGGGCCAACTGTGAATTCCACAAATAGAGTGACACGTATCGATTGCGTAGCAAACAATCCACAGTGTCAAAAACATGATGAGGAAGGTGTCTTCACATGCATTCTTTCAAATGTTCTGTCCTTGTGAAACGCCAACGTGAGATTCAGCCATTATTTACTCAGTCTGTCTCGTCCCTGTCCTGATCCAACTGTCATCACTCTGAGGCTCTGCAGTGAAAGATGTTTTCTTGCAGATTGGAGGAGGTGTTGGTGATGGGAATGAGACTGACAGAGGGCATTAATCACGAGGTGAAGTTGCCATATTAGTGTGAAATACACAAAATGACAGGTAACGTGACGCTTCACCATTCAGTTCATCTTGCTAAAGTGACTGTGGACATTCTGTGCAGCGTTGGGAGCTCTTTAGCCCCCGGCTGAGCCTCTGTGAGACCTTTGGTGCATCCACCGAAGTCCAAGAGCTGCTACAGAGCGGACAACTCATCCTTGATGACAGGTGACTTGTTGCTGTGATTTTACAATGCTTGACATGAAACCTTTGACCCTTTCACAAATGAGAAAGCGATGACGCATTCATTTACTTAATTCAGTATGAATTCTTTTCTTAATTTTCATTTGCAAAATGTCAAGTAATGGGCAGAAAAAGCCTTCTTGAATATCCCTCAGTGTGGGCTGATGTAACAAATATTATAGTGTAATTAACCAGCACTTTAAACACCCTCAAGATATCAAATCAAATGAATATTTTATAAATTGTGGATTGATTCTTGTGGAATTGTTGCAGTGCTAGATTTGTGTGTTAATCTTTAATCAGGTATTGTTTCTTCTTTCCTGATTAGAGGTCTGCGCTGCTCCCGGGATGGACTGGCCTTATTGGACAGCATGCTTCCAGCGCTACTGGTTGAACTGGAAAGGAAGGTCAGTCAGAGGCCGCAGGGGGACCACCATGCTGACAGAACAAAAAATAAGACCTCCAACCCATAATAACAGGATTATTTATATGTTCATGTCCAATACACTTTCTCACCTCTGTGTATCTTCAAGAAAACCTTAAACGTCTTTCAAATAAACTATATTTTGAACATAAACAATTTTGGGTCTGTAATTACTTCTCCTAGTAAAGTTATATTTTCACCTGATTGCATTTTTTTGGTCATTACATAAAAACTAAATGGATTTCTATGAAACTTAGTGGAAGGATGAAACTTGAGACAGAAAAAAAACTTTAATTCCTTTGGTGCGGATCTGCATACATACTGTAGGTGAATGAATGTTTGGTGGGGAATCATGGATCTGTAGGGGCTCAGCGTCTATTAATTGGTTCAGTTTGGTGTGTATCCAATAAAAGTTCACCACATTTACAGACAGAGGCATAGTTTGAAACATTTAAAAGTGATTCTAAAAGTTTTTAAAATCAGTGAAGCATGGGAATCTTTTTGTTAGGTAGTAACAATGACCGATTGAGACTCATTGTACTCACACCAAATCACATTAATACTCAAGCTACACAGAACACGTAGTAATAGAGCTCTGTGGTGTCTGACCTGTCGCCCTTTAGTCAAGGACTGTCGTGTCTGAAGTGCTCATCTGTGTCACGCTGATGGGGACAGTTTAAAAGTGCACCTTTGGATGACTCATGGTCCGTTTTGTTTTTTCTCGTGAGGCAACAGGCACATGCCTCTGTCTCGTAGCTAAATGGATGATTTGATTGTGTCCAAGTAACAGCTCTCATCTCAGTAGTCATGGATACTGGAGTTGTAAAGTGTGAACACTGATTAACCGTTTGTCCTCTGCTCTTACCATGCATGACAATTTGGTGTGATTTTAGTCTCGTGTTCTATTTCTTTGTTTTTACCATTTGCCGTTTCCCTACACAGCCTGACGTTACTATATTTTATATATTGTTTTTAATATTTTTAAGACCTGAATCTGCTCCATCGGGAGTTTCAGACATTGGTCTGATTTATTTTCCGGTCTTTAAAGAAGGGCACACATTCTTTTCTTTATAAGAAGTAACCTTCATTTATAATAAAACATCTTTCTTTGAAATTGAAGGTTTGGACTGAAAGCGGAGGATGTAAAGGTAACATTCGGGACTGGAGGATGACTGATTTTTTTTTTTTTACTTCAAAGCGTCATTTCCCAAACCCAAGGGCACTCTGAATGGAAGCCCACGTCATGCTTTCTTCTAGGCAACCTGCAGCGTGGGTTGCATGCACATCCTTACAGGAATGAAGTGTTCCTACCGGTTTCAGGTCGTAAATGGAGCTGCTCAGAAGCAGAGTTGAATTTGGGCTCTCTCCATGGTGCTGATTACACCATGTTCCTCTCCTGTTGTCATCCATCTATTCACTTAATGGTGCTCTAAGTACTCTGGTGACATTCACCAGTGATAGTGCTAATTAAGCAGGCTTTGTCACACTTCTCGCTTGATGCCATACATGTGGGAGGCTTGGGGGTATGAGCAATCTCACGTCTGACAATTAGAAGGTGAGTGATTGAGTCATGTGCTACACACTTCTGATAATCACTTAAAAATAATTATTGCTGAACATCCTCGAGTCTAAAAATATCTGTCCTGATCTACAGAGAAATGGGAATGCAAATAAACTGACAGAAAATATGATGAAGCACATATTAGAAATAACATTTTTATTAGAGCATAATATAATACTATTGTTACAAAAAACAAAACAAAACGTGAATGCACTGGTCCAGCCGAGTGCTACAGAGTATAACTCCTTACATATATATATTGCAGCATACTACTACAATTGGTTTATCGAAAGGTTTCACGATTCATTGAATGTGACACCTCTCGGGTTTGTTGTTTTTGGATTTCAGCACCAGCTGCAGGTCGCTGGTGAAGCTCGGGCGGCGCGCCAGAGGGTCCGTGGCGGCGCAGGGCGCACCGAGCCCCCGCGTCCGGCTCCCACCTCTGCCCCGCTGGCTGATGCACAGCGACTGGTAGGTGAGGATGGAGACGAGCTGATGCCGAGACGGGTTGGTCTCATTCGGCAGTCCTCCTAGACTGGCAAGGGCCCTGAACGCATCATCCAGGCCGGTGCCGTGTTTGGCCGAGGTTTCAAAGTACGCGACATCCTCACCGAGGAATTCCGTCACTTCTGACCGCCTCACGGCTTTCGGCGCTTCCAGGTCTGCTTTATTCCCGCAGATAACGGCCGTTAATCTCAGTGGATTTCTAAATTTCTGGATCTTTGCTTTGGCGACCTTAATCTCGTCGTACAGCTGACAGACTTCATCGAAAGATTCTCTGTCATCCAAACTGAACACGAGCAGAAAGGAGTCACCTATAGAGGAGAAAAGGCATCACATTTTCAGAATTCAGCCACTTCTCTTTCACATTGAAATATTCATTTAGAGTTTTAATGATTTAATGCAATTAAAGTGCTAACCTGTTAATATGGACAACCTCCGTTTCGCGGGGAAGTTCCTCTCACTCGTCGCGTCCAGGAGGTCAATCTGGTACGCCTTCCCACCGATGTGGAACAGCTTTCTGTGGAAGTCCTCGGTTGTGGGTTCGTACTTCTCTTCGAACTCTTTTCCCAAGAACTGCCGGAGGATGTTAGTTTTACCTACTTTTGGCGCACCAAGTACAACTATTCTGTGACAGTTCTTGGGCTTTGCCAGACCCAGCTCCAGCAGATCCACGGACCCCTTTGGAAGTCGTTCGGTGGACACCTGTTGGTTGGCAGAGCAGGATCTACTCTCAACAACTCGCTTTTCCTGCTGTCTCCAGCGACCTTTCACCGTTTTCACGATGCCCATCCCTGACGTCGGTATGTTTGAGACTTTGGGGTGCTGGGGTACTGCGCAAAGGGCTGTGCGCTGAGGAACTGGATGCGTAATGCGCGATCCCCTGGTGTGAGAGTTGAACATTTCGAAGATGCCATCAACGGGAAGGTAAAACTTCTCAGTTGCGTTCATCTCCCTGGTCTTTCAAACGTCTCAAGACACCGAGAGGCGATCAGAATGTCATCAGCCCAGCTGCTCACCCATGTGTGCGCCGAAACGGAGCGGAGCGTCTTCTCTTATGCACCCACTCCGAGCGCATCGTCTGCGTCACCGTCATCGTCAGAGAAGACGCTCCTTTTATAGAAGCACAAAGCCAACTCCGAACCAAAAAGAGCCCACAAGACCTACACTTCACACGCTTGTGGTTTTCCTTTTATGAAATGAAGTCTGGAGAAGTCTGATGCTAAACTTGGAGGTCACTTGCGCACTGCAGCTTCTAATTGATGATAATCAGGCTTGGATTATGCATGATTTTTAATATGTAGTTCTGATTTATTCAGACTAAATTTAATTAATTTGTAGCTGGTTTTTCTCATTATGGATAAGTGGATGAATGTGCTGGATGAGTACCCTCAGAATTCTGGAATTATCTTTGAATCTGAGATACAACCACAAATGTCATGGAGACAAACTTAATGTGTCCTGTTGACTTTATCTATTTTTATGAAGAGAAAAACACCAAACGTGTTTTCCTATGTACCTGGACATCCCGGTGTGACTGTGGAGTTGGGATTTACTTATCCACCAGGATGATGTAATAGTACCTGCGCACAACCCACACTGATATCACAGATCACGACATCTTGTCAGTACAAAGGCTGAAGAAACAGCTCACTGTCTCCTGACGGATTCACCAGGAGTGATTGATGATGAGTCCACTGCTGCACCCACAGCTTCAGCAGCTGCAATCTAATTCTATTTTCCACTGTATGAAGATGTAGCTCACGGGCAAGAGAGGCGAGCCAAACAAATGATGTGGAACATCCCAAGTGGCGAATGGGGAGCCCAGCTTACCACTCATATTGACTCATTTTGCAATGGCAACAATAAACCCCCATAACACTCCCATGCAGGTGTTAAACAGTTCACTGCCAACACTAAATATTTATTTTATCATTCGTTGGTGAGGAATTTAATGCAACTGACAAATGCATTTTGGTGTAAATGACGTCCAAGAGCTTCACAGACTTTTAAAGTGAGATTATCAATCCTGAGGAAATCCTTGTTATAGATATTGCTCCAAAATTACAGCAACACAAGACATAAAAATAAAAAAAATAAAAAATATTAACATACTGCTATTAAAAAGGAAAGATGTGAAGCGTATGAGGAGAAAATGCAAGTGCCAATGACTGATATAACAATAGAAATAAGAAACTATTACCTGCAACTACCCAATAATCCAGCTAGCGAAGAAAACATTTTCAAGATAATGATTCATTTATCTCTTTATTTCACATCTTGTGACAAATTTCAGATAGTTTATATACATTTATAATTAAACCTTTAAAAAAAGATGCAGAGTTATGTACTCACATTATTTAGATACCCTAATGGCTATGTTAACTCATGTTTTTTCATGCGTAGGTGTGATAACTTAGTTTCCCATTTCTTGCCAGTTAGCTAGTTAGATATTGTTTCAATTCTTCCACCACGTCTGGCAATGACTGAATGTAAGAATGTTGCTTGTGCAGTCAGATGTGAGCTGTCTTTACTTTTACATTAAGGATGATGCTCGATGAAGTACAATTGACCAAGGACGTGTTTTGACTGAAGCGCTCAAAGGTGTTTCAATGAACGTTGAACAGTTTGTGAGTTCATTCCAGGAGCTGGAACAAACTGAACTTTCTTTTTCTCTGTCAAGCTGACTTTTTCATAACTTCTTGTATGAAATAGTTTCTTTATCAAGAAGAAAAGCCTTGATTAAAAAGGTCAGTCTCGCTTCAATAACTGCAGCTCAGAGAAGCAAGACGAAAACCCTGTCTTGACAGAAAACATGGTACATTTTTGCTCGCCTTAAAATGCATGGTGATGTTCTAACGGAAAAGAAAAGTTTTAATCGATCATCAGGATGGAGATGATATATCTAAACTTATTACATTTGTCAAATCTAGAACAAAATATATTTGTGTAGTCTCTATATTTCTTTGTCTTAAAGCCATATTTTGTATCTTTGGGACCCAAACCTCAGTTGGGAAGTCAAACCTCTGTTAAACACCAGAGTTTTTGCCTCGATACCTCGACACATGGCTCAGTGTCAGGATCATTTCAGCATCATGCTTTTGTTGCTGGTTCACTCCCTGGTTACACGACTAAATATAGAAACCACTTTCTCTCCAGTAAGACACAATAAGGGTTATATTCATGGTGATTGGATCACATCACCAGTCCATCAGAGTCACTCTGATATATTATTAGACTCCTGAACGGTTCATGTCAGTGGAGACGAGTCACCTGTTTGATTCCAGTTGTTATGGAAACTTGTATATTCTCCACCAAATTTAATGATTTGTGTTACCATTTTATTTTCCTAAACGTTCCACCACATGTAATCGGTTAGTAAAAGAGAAGCACGTCTGTGCTGGTATTTATGAGCTGTGTCCCAATGCTATGTGGAAGAACACACTGTGCTCTTTTTTCTTTGTCACTTTGAGCGAAATGCCGTCTGTCCACTTGACATTTCTGCAGACATACTTTTATCTTTTGAGCTCATTTGTAGGGATCATACTATAGTAGTCGATACTATAGTAGCCAGCTCCGATAGAACGTGAAAAACAAACGGGTCCTGTATCGACTGTACAGCACACAAACTCATGAACCGGTGCTCAAACACTCTGATCAGCATCAGCTCCTTTCATGAAGTAACAAAAGGAATAATTTGCATAGCCCCGCCCTGTGTGTGTGTGTGTGTGTGTGTGTGTGTGTGTGTGTGTGTGTGTGTGTGTGTGTGTGTGTGTGTGTGTGTGTGTCTGTGTGTGTGAAAACACTCCCTTCTCCCTGGATAAGGGGGCGTTCATCCCAGGATGACGTTTAGCGTGTCCAGTGATACGTTTCTTGCAAGTTTGTTTGTGCGTGCGAACCACTTCACTTCAGCTTGCATCAGCAATAAGAGTCAATACAAATGTGGCTTTGCCTCAACACTGACCCTCATTAATGAATCACTCCCAACCACAAGCGACCCAGTAACTGCACCCGGGCCACAGGTTAGTTTCAGCGGGTTTTTATCTTATTCACAGTTGCTTGAATATGGTGAAGTCAGCTTGTATTAGCCCAGCTACTGTCAGCCGCATCCTCTCCATGAGAGGGGCGTTGAAAATTCAGAGCCATGGATCAGTTTGGGATAAAATATGTCAAATACAGTGTAGTTGGATGTTTGTAGTTGGATTTAAAGAGTATAACATATATCTTTAATTAAAATCACAACAGTTTCCTCATTCTTTTTCTTTGTTTTCAATTCATCTTAAACTCTTGACAGCAGTGTTTTCGCCACAACACATGCCATGTAAATTTTCTTAATTTAAACACAATTGCACACACACACACACACACACACACACACACACACACACACACACACACACACACACACACACACACACACACACACACAAGCAAATCATCTCAAATATTTCATTCTTTGAATCTATATAATATATGGGTTTCACTTTCTGTAATGAGGGACAAAAATATTGAACTTTTAATTATGATTTAAAGTTGTTTAAAGTAGATGTTACACAAAATAAGAGGATACACATTTCTAGAGTTGATTTTGAGCTGAAGACAGACTATTTTTCGGTAAATAAACACATCCACATCAAAATCTCCCCACCTATAATTCTGAATAAGCTCACTTGAAAACCTCACACTGTCACCTTCCGGCGTCTACCCGGAAGTTCGGGCCGCTAGCCGAGTTAGCTCCGGTCTTCACATTTGTCCATGTCTCACACTTACAAAGCTGTTTTGGCTTTGTCAAACATAGCGGTTTATATTCGTTGATTGTTACGAACCTCAAGTTGTCGTGTGGGGAACCCAAATGCTTTATTCACCAGGACCATAACGCGGAGCGGCCTTCGTCTTCGCATTCATCCGTCTCACACACACGGAGCCGTTACGGCTTGATCGGACACAGCTGTTTGTTTTCTTGTGACGGCGAAGAAAAAAAAGAAAACAAACAAAGTCTGATATTATTGTTTTATCGTGGAATTTCCACGGGTTCCTGCTAGTTTAGTAAAATAAGATAATAACTTCATTCTTCTTCTTCTTTTCCTTTCAGCTTTTCCCTTCAGGGGTCGCCACAGCGAATCAATTGCCTCCATCTAACCTTGTTTTCTCTAAACTCTTCTCTCACACCAAATTAAGCAATTTAATTCAATAGTTCACAGAACCAAAATGGATTGGAAAAAAATTTAAGTGTTTAAACTAAACGTCTATATTAAAGGAATATTTGTTTGTTTTCTGTAATAAATGCACTTTAGGTTTTCATGTTTTGGACTATTTGCCAGACAAGTAAGACATTTAACTGTGTTGAATTGACTTCTATAGAATTATGGCAGACCTTTGTCAGGAATTAGTTCTGACACTTTATTTCCTAAAAAAATACATTAATTCTAAATAAAAATAAAACAACAAATGCTCCATTCATTTTCTATATCCAGTTATCCTTTACAGAGTGGGAGTGGGTTATTTTTCCAGCTGTAGTGGGGAAAGAAGGGGTGGGGCGACAATTGAACACAAGGGAGCTACATTAGCCCTGCAGGAGAACACTGCCCATATCTGATTTATCATTTTGTTGATACGTGACACAGCTGTATTTTTTCCACGATGATGCGAACTGCACAAATCAAATATCTGATGTGTTCATTTGCTTTTGGCCATTTTTATTGATGGTCATAAATCTGATTCCTACTGATGTGATGCGATAGCAGTGTCAGCAATCAGATCACAATTCATGTGTCTGTTCTACTGTTGAGCACGTTGACATCAAGTGTTTGATCAGCAGTGGTGGACGAGGTCAAATATGGACGGGCAGCTCAGACATGTTGTAAATGTCACGGGTAAACGGGGAAAACGCTTGAATCAAATCCTATTTCTTTATTTCAGCCTTAAAGACTCAACATGACTGTGATTGGCCAAGAAAAAAGAACAGATGTGAGAGAAAAAACCCTGAATTGTCACTTCCAGCTGCAGCGTGAATGAGAAGAGACCACGAACCACACACATAGTCAGACGTGAGCAATCCAGAGGCAAAACACACAGATGGAGGGAGGACATGCAGAACTCATCCAGAACAGTAACAGGTCTGGTGACACAAGTAATCACACACACACACACACACACACACACACACACACACACACACACACACACACACACACACACACACACACACACACACACACACACACACACACACACACACACACACACACCCATCACACATGGAGCAAAACAAAATAATTACCGTTTGATGCATAAGAATTTCTATGTCTAAATTACTAGATACACAAAAATAAAATACTTTCATATAAAAAAGTAACTTGAATCTATAAATAATAAGGTGCATAAACTGGAGTTTGAGTCCTTCTGGAAGACCAGGGCAACATGATGGAGTCTGGAGCTCTGCAGGATAGTAGGCTGACTTCAGTGGCAACCATTAGTCTTGGACCCCGAGCAGTCCAATTATGTACAATTTTACATCACAGAACTAAGTGAAGAACTCATTTCAAACAAATCAAACCAGTAGAGGGCAGCAAAGAAAGGCAGAAGGAGTGTGAGATGGTTAGAAGTGTTGAGAGTCCCTCTCCTGTGTGGCGTCGCCAGCATGCAGCAGCAGGCCAGTGCTGGTTCTAGGCCTTCTCTCCTCCCCCTCTGTTTTCCCAGACTGTGCCAGTACACCCCCCCCCCCCAGCACTGACCTCACCAGGCCTTTGTTGGGAAACAAAGAATGTTCAGACATCTGTTTTTAGGAGAAATAAAGACATAGGGTTCAAGACAAAGAGGAGTGCCCGAGGAGCAACAGATACAGGGAGGGTAAAACATGCCTCCAGAATCACATGTACCTTTAAAAAGATACAGAAATATCTTCCAGAAGTCCGATCCAACTTAAACTTTCCTTGTCATACCTCTGATATCTATACATAGTTTTCCTGCTGTTGTCTCAGACAGACGTGTCTTTGTTGTTTCAAGGTGGAGCTGGTATTTCCTGTATATCCAGCTCAGTCAGTTGGAGTTACTGCTCCCTCGTAGGTAACCAGAATTCAGTCAACATCCTGCTGCGATCCCTGGACTGCGACCTGTTATCTGGAGATTACTTTGCATTGATTGAACCCGAGCCATCATAAAGTGGCTACAGAATGAGTTTTTTTCTGAGGCCCCAGTGTAATGCATAAGCATGTGAGTTCAGACAAGAACCCATTAGTGGTGATAAATAAATGAAGAGTAGAGATAACGATGAAGCTGCTGAAAAGGAAATGAGGTTTGCTCCTGAATCCCTCTGGGATGGTGTGGTCACTCATTCTGCCTGTGAGTGTTTACCAGCATACCTCTGTGTGGGATGATTCCTCTGGTTTTACTTCTTACTGCCAAATGTCCACATTTATCCCTACCAGTGGGGAATGATTATTTCCTGTGGGCTAATGTCTAATTTTACATTTGACATGTATTCAGGTCCATACAGAGGCCTATTTATAATACAGAATCATTCATTTTTATAGGACGTGAAATTCAAAATGTATCCCAGTATATTTAGTCCTTACAGTGTGATTCCACGTACACTCAACGTCTGATTCCACTATAAAGTCACCTGCCTCTGCTCCCACGGATGTCGTTCCATCAGGCACCGTAAGGGTTAAGTCTGACTCTGCATGCACCGAGCAGTCCTCCCTCCCTCCCTCCCTCCCTTATCTCCCCCTCCCATCCATTTTACCGTGTGTGAGGGTTTTTACGGGAGGCTGTGTCATCTCCAAACCTGGTGGAATCAAGATTTGCGCACAAACATTAAAGTTTGATTTTTGCTGAAAAAAAAAAAAAAAAAAAACCAAACACCACCGCGGTTGAGTTCCGGTTCGTTTTGATCTGTGGATGCTTTACCCCTCCCCACACACCCCCACGCCTCCCCGGCTTCCAACATCTTTAGAAATCTTTTTTTTCTCTGGGATATGTCGAGGGACGGAGGCGTTTCTCCTCCAGCCCACAGCTTTCCCAAGTCGGGACCCCTCTGACGCGCGATGACATGAAGGTAAGCGGGGGAAAGTTGACGCGTCCGCGCGTTCGGGATCCACCGTTTTTTTGTTTTTTTTTTTCCTCTTTGTTTTCTTTTCTGCGTTTATATTCCAACTTTCATTACGGTGCCACAGCTGAGTCACGGTACCAGACTGGTCCGACACGATCGTCCCGTTTGGCTCCGTTTGGCTCCGGCGCGCAGGACGGTAATGGACTCCAGTCGTTGTTCGGGACAAAAGGACGCGTCAGGGACACAAGTTGAACCGGGATCGGTGTGTTTATGGAGTTTTTTTTTTCCCCCCCCACATCAACACACATATATTCGCCAGATTTTAACATACATAACATAACATCGTGGTGAGCGATGTGGAGCAGGCCTGATCCGGGAACAGTTTCGACTTTATTTCCTGTATAGAAAAGAGGGTTCGGAAATTTTGGGCTCACTTTACATTTTGCTCGATTCTTTAAAAAAAAAAAAAAAAAAAAAAAAAGCCCTTCACAGATGATTTCGAGTAAAGACGATTATTAAATATTTAAGCTTTTTTTTGTGTGTGTCATGATTTCAAGGTCATATTTTTACTCAAACTCTTTTTGTTAAATCTTTGTTTTTTCAGAAAAGAAAGAAAGAAAGAAAGAAAGAAACAAAAGAAAGGCGGTTGAGTTTGACAGATCGCAGCATGTGTTTTCACATTGTAGCAGTTGGTTGCTGTCGAAAGCGACTGTAATTTTATCCTTCACCGGAAATAATCTTTATTATGACCGTGAGTTCAAAACTAATGTAGGTTTGGATTAGAAGTGAGTCCCAGGGGAAGGTTCAGCTGCCACTCTGATCTGTCATCCTGATCCAGGCGCACGAATGGCTCATTTTTTAAAAATCATTGCGCTTCTCCTTCCGGGAACCAGCAGATCTAACTGGGAGTGAACTGGGAATACATTGATCAA
Source organism: Antennarius maculatus (assembly GCA_013358685.1). Lineage (NCBI taxonomy): Eukaryota > Metazoa > Chordata > Actinopteri > Lophiiformes > Antennariidae > Antennarius > Antennarius maculatus. Next base: position 14,401,982 of record CM023620.1, on the reverse strand, counting down.
AACTGTATGAGATTTTAACATTCTGTCTCTTACTAACACTAAATCTATTTTCAGGCTCTCATAATTTAATGCTGTCAGCTTTTTGTCAAATGTACTTTATGTCACCCCAAAGTTCTGATGAGAGAATTTCTCATCAGAATGCAACTTTTTTTTTTTTTCATGACACAAAACCTATCACTCATTTTATGTTTCTTTTTGTATTTTCCAAATGCTTAATCATGACACAGTGAAGGGACAGATTATTGATCAGCTCTCAGTTAGCAGCAGGAGGTTATCCTTCACGCTTGAACCACTGGCCTTATTTAGTGAGGAGCGGTCCAGGGAAGACCAAGCGATCGTTTCAAAATGAGCGTGTTAAGTCAAGTTGTAACATCAATCTATTAGTTTTTCTGCTGGTTCTTGGATGTGTATGTTGTGACTCAAAGGCCTTTTGCTGCTGTGATGATGTAATCAGGTCAGAAAAATAAGAGCAGTAGAGCCCCTCCCTTGTTTCTGGTAGCTCTTCAGCGTACAACACACACTATTAGTCCTCTGGTGTGACAATACTGTTTGTTTTACTGGGACCAAAAGTTTACTTTTTCAAAATTCAACTGAGAAACTAGACTGTAGTGGATCTGATCATTTCTTGCTGGCGAACAGTGGACTGTAATCACTTACACAGATTCCTCCAAGTCTCTGGAAAAACTGAGCCAAGGTGTTGTGTTTCACATCACTGAGAGGTGCTGAGTTGGTTGTCTCTCTGTCCAAACACAAATACTGCCTGCAAAAATGTCTGAGCCATTGTTACCTGTGCTGTTAGTAATGGTTTTTTGAAAGGAAGAGTAACAAAACTTAACGTGTGTTGGAAGGAGGAAAAAAAAAGTCTCGCTGTTAGTGGCTGAAAATACAGGATGAACTTTCTAATTTGCGCATTCTTTCCCAGCAGGATCACAACTCTGGACGTCTCTGAAGTTCCCGATTAAAGGAAGTCTTCTCTGCATTTTTCTAGTTAACTGGTTTCTAGCGAGCAGCCGTGCCAGAGGCGACGCGGTGGGCCGACCTGCTTCTTGTACTTTACATCTTCTGCCACCGGTGAAACACTACCGCCATCATGCAGACCTCGTCGCTCCGCCGCCAGATGAAAAACATGGTCAACAACTACACAGAGGCCGAGATCAAGGTCCGAGAAGCCACCTCCAATGACCCCTGGGGCCCCCCCAGCTCTCTCATGTCAGAAATCGCAGACCTCACCTTCAATGTTGTGGCTTTCACTGAGGTTATGGATATGATCTGGAAGCGGCTCAACGATCACGGCAAAAACTGGAGACACGTTTACAAAGCACTGACCCTGCTGGACTACCTGATCAAAACCGGTTCGGAGCGCGTAGCCCAGGAATGCCGGGAGAACATCTACACCGTTCAGACGCTCAGAGACTTCCAGTACATAGATCGGGATGGACGTGATCAGGGTATAAATGTCCGAGAGAAGGCCAAGCACCTGGTGTCTCTGCTGCGAGATGAGGAGAAGCTGAAGAGGGAGAGGAGCCAAGCCCTCAAGACCAAGACGCGCATGACGGGGGTCAGCGGTGGCTCAGGCTCTGGATCCCTGCCACCTCCGTACCCGGGACGCAACACCGGCTATCCCAGCTCGACACGCTTCCATGGCGACGAGTTTGGCACGTGCAGAAGCTCGCCGTCCTCCTTTTACTGTGAGTAGCAGACATTATTTTAGTCCCTCACCTTGATAATACCTGAATATCCCCGGCTGTGTTGTCAGGAATTCACATGACAGTTATTTATTTGGTGAGAAACTATCAGATGAAGTGAAATATCACCTGAAAATGTCGCGAAACCACGTACTTTTACTTCCTAGGTCATTGTTCACTTTTAGAGTTTACATTTGATGGCTGAAAAGACAAAAGAAAAATGAATGGAAACTCTCAGTTCTGCTCTGTCTCAGTTTGTTTAAGCACTGGCAAGTATTAATAGATTGCTCTTTTTTTTTTATTTTATTTTTTTTACCTGAATATTTTTAAGAGAAAATGTTTCGGTTCCACTCTGCCAATAGTTGGACGTTTGCATTCCTTTCATTCTCCTGTTCACAGGCATGTCAAAAAGAACTGGATGTACAAAAGATAGGAGGCCCTGTTTGAGCTTGTCTCAGTCAGATGATTGTTTTCTATGACATAAGGTGTGAAATAATATTGAAACCATTCATTACTTCAGTTATACAGGGATAACTGAGGGTTTTTTTTTTTGATGGTATAAATGAACAGCCCACAGATGAGTTTAACTACCATCAAATCTCCAATAGGTTTTCCACTTGGTTCATGTTGGTTGAATTCTCTGCAGCATCATGTTCGGTGGCAGAGAGGAGCGCTCTGTGACCTGGATGATTTTTATATATAATAAAAATGGATTTGCGGATGTCTCATTGATTCCAGGACACTGGTGCATGGTTGGAGTGTTTGGGCGATGGCGTGGGTGGGAGGTCAGGATGTTGGAAGTAGCTAATTGCCAAAGAGCATTCCAGATTGGGCGGGGGGACATTGAGGGGCAGCACAGTTGAAGTGATATGAATGAAACTCGGCAAGTAAATACAGTATTTATAACACAAACCTCCACCCCTGAATCTGGACTAAAGTCCAGGAACCCACCCACGTGAATCGGGGTCCTAAGGTGGGCCCCTGTCCAACCCGTCCATTCCTCTACCCCTCCACCACCCTGACTTTCCACACAGGCGCACCATTGTTCTCCCAGCAGGCAGAATTAGGCAGACCGAGGCCAGCAATGCCAGCGAGGGCTCTACACAACGGCCATGGGAAAAAAAAAAAAAAATTAGCATAGCTCAAACAGAACCAGGTCTTTTCTGACCTTTTTAAAGTGACGCTAACATGCTTCTTCCTTTTCCATCTTCTTTCTCCCCAATTTTCCGCTGTTAAGCTGTTCCGCTTGTTTCTGCCTACATCTGTCTGATAAACTTCCAATCCCCTTTTTGTTCCTCGTCTCGTCCCCTTGCAGCTTCGTCTTCCTCTCCTCGGGTTGCTCCAGACATGGAACAAGCTCGTCCCACGACCAGCGGAGAAGAGGAGCTGCAGCTGCAGCTGGCGCTGGCCATGAGCCGAGAGGAAAGTGAAAAGGTATCTCTGAGCGTGAGGACACACAAACCTCTCATTGTTAAAAATCACACGCTCTGGACAGGAAAAAAGGTTTCTTAGCTACCCCGTTTCTGATAAACTAGCTTGTAATAGAGAAGTAAAACATTTGATGTGTCCCACACACACACACACACACACACACACACACACATGCTTGGAGAGTATGTGTCATGGAGGTGAGGCATTCCTATTGCCTGTTTCTGTGAGGCCATCATTTCCTGGAAACTTTACTTGAAAGTGATATCATTATCTGACGTGGTCAATAATGACACTTTGACTAATCATTGTCTAAAAGGGGTTTTCTCACTCACGAGCGTAAGACCGAGAAGCCAGACAGGATGTGCGCATTGATCGGCAGCCTGCCCCAGTCTCCATGGCGAGGGCAGCAGTAGCCAATGGTTAGCAGGGTTTGGCAGGTCACGCAGCCCTAGATTCCAGTGGAGCTGCAAGAGCCAGAGAAAATATGCAGTTTACTGAAATTAATATTTTTCCTCTGACTAGAACTATCAACTCCCTCCTTTAAAAAAATGATTACTTATTAATTACGTAGAAAAGAAAAACCCACAATAGTGAAAGCTGAACTTTGATCATAGGTGTGTTAGCACTGATCGTTGTTACCATGGCGCCAGATCGCTTGACACAATGGGCTGACATGAATCACTATTTGTACTATGTCAACAGTCTGGCAGAAAAATGAACTGGCTTAACTGCTATTTTTTTTTTTCTTTCCACACATTCGTGGAACATTTTAGTTGACCTAAACTTTCCACACATTACAAGCTTTCAATAAACTTTCAATCAGACTGATTAGTTGTTTTTTCATGATCAAACTTCTAAATCCACCCCTCTTTGAAATCGCCTCTAATCATAATGTTTATTTAATAAAGAGAAATCAAGCTTGCGTTTATCTATGCCTTTTTGATTCGCTGTATTCCTAATCCTTCCTACTTGACCGTAGTCGCCGCCTACATTGGCCATTGATGAACAGACCCAACTCCAGATGGCTTTGACTCTCAGCAAGGAGGAAGCCCGGAAGGTACAAATATACCAAGACCAGGGATGGCTGATTCTTTGCTTTTTTTAGCACGTCTCCTGTTGCTCTGTCCTCTGACACCAACCTCACGCTGCAGTCTGGACCCTTCTGAGGAACAACTGCATGTACTAATCACTCATCAATGCTTCCTACTACTGTTCCACTAACAGCTGGGCTTTTCACCCAGTAGAGTCAGATACTCGTGTCAAACACTCTGACCTCTGCTGGTGTGGAGATGGGAATCCATTTGTACTTTGTCAAGGACAACCTGTAGAACTGCATGCTATGTACTGTGATGCTTCCTGATGTTTAGTCTTTTGCTGACCAAATACTGATCGCAATACTTTCCTCTGTCCATGACCCAGAAGTCGGTGAAGCGTGTAGTCCCCACGCAGGGAATGGATGAGGAGACCCAGCTTCAGTTAGCTCTGAACCTGAGCAAAGAGGAACACCAACAGGTGAGGTTGATCTGTATGGGAGCTGCTTGGAACGATGCATGGAAGATGAATTCTGAAATTCAAGCTGACAGAGAAGCACATTGTCACACCATTGTCCACTATTTGATCAGAAAATTTTCTGTTTTGAATGCACACATCTGCATGTCATAGAAGTTCACAGAGATGTGGACAAAAGATGTTGAAACGCTGCGGATGATGCACCAATGGGACAAGTCTGACCTCAGAGAAAACTGTTCACTTAGTCTTATATTTGCTGAGTTATTTAGACATGATGTGTGAAATCTTAATGTTACGCTGCCCAGCACAGGTTGCAGCAGAAATGGGAACTAACTACAGTAGTCAGATATAGCAAAGAACGTCTTTTCTTATCTACGTATCTTTAGGACTACCTCTATTGTCAAAATGCCTGAATCTGTCAAGCCCTGAAAGACGCCTGTGTGTTTGTGTCTGTGACAGGAACAACTCAGCCGCCAAGGAGATGAGTCGATGCTCCAGAAAGCTCTGGAGGAGAGCAAACGTGAGATGGATTCTAAAGGCGGGGTATGAAATACTGGGGATGGGAATCAATAGATGATAAAACAATAAAAATAAAACATTGCATTTTTAATGCTTGTTTATTTCAGAGACAAAAACAATCAGATATCATCAGAACTGTAGTAAAGCTAAGGAAACATCCAAAACATAGGAGCTGCAGTTTTATATTCTCTCAACTGACTATAGTGAATAAAGAAATGTGATGGTGTTGAGATGAACCTGGCCCAAATGTAGCATCATCATTATTAATATTTTATCAAAAAAAAAATGAAATGCTAAAATGACCATTCCCACTATAAGGTGACCACAGTATCCATCTAGTAACTGAAACCTGACAGGATGACAGGGTCTGGTTTTACCATTCAAACTAGAGAACTGTCCAGGAATGCTGGCTGAAGGTGTTTGACTGAACTGACACAACTTTCCTTCCCCTCTGTGTGGTCAGACGGCCTTCATGGACCTAGTCGATGTATTTGCGGTTCCCTCAGAACAGCCTCCAAGTTACAACGACTGGAATGACGGCCCTCACCAGGCCGCTGCTCGCCCACGGGGCACAGCCCCATGGGACTCCATTGGTGAGCCTCAAATTTGGAAATTGTGCTCAGTTTGTTTAGGCATCATATTGTATGTAATATATAGTAAATTTTTGTAATGAAATATTTGTTTTTTGACGAACCATGTGTAGCCTGGTAAAGGAAATGCTGGAATGTATTGTAAAAAAAAAGTTTGTACTTTGTTCACATGATAAAATAAATCTGAATTTTCTCTAATTCCCTTTTTTGCTATGAAAGAAGGCAACAGCAACACCTCAAGAGTAGATTCCTCCTGGATGGCACCTCCAGTTTCCAGTAGCCCCCCTCCACCTTGGGAACCCCCAATGGACCCTTGGGATGGACCACCTAGAAATCCCTCCAGAACTAACACCCCGAGTCACGAATGGGGCTTGGCTTCCGGTACAGGTGGGACTATGTACTTGTTAGGGGACCCGTAAAGCTCAACCCAAGCTAAATATTCACAATAAACAAATTCCATTGTTGTGTTTTCTAGATCCGTCAGGAGTCGACCCGTTTTTAATATCATCAGAACAAAGAGCATTCCAGAGATTGTCTCCCCGAACTGGAAGCCCCACGGGTAAATACTAAATTTACTCCCACTGTTATTCTTTTACGTTTTGCATCCTCATAATGCCAGAACCACCTTTTTTCTGCTGTTAGATGGGGATCTGTTTGATGAAGCCATGGATGGAGGTCGGGTGGATGTAAATGGGCGAGGGGATGGCAGTCCTGAACTATTTGACATGTCACGTCTTGGAGAAAGCCTGGTTACCTCCAGCCCTCGCCGGACACCTGAGGCCTTTCTGGGGCCTGCAGCGGCTTCATTAGTGAATCTGGACAGCTTGATCCCAACAAACCCTGCAGCCAAGACCACAAACCCCTTTTTAACAGGTATTCATTGACTAGTGAGGCAATGATGACGGTTTTTACAGAAGGCCGGAAAATTGAATGTTTAAATTGCTGCAACCTCAGTTAGCTTTAAGAAACAAATTACTGTATGTGTGAATTCTTAGAAATCAATTACCACAGCATGAATATATATTGATGGTATTGATTGAATTTTATGGTGCATTGGTTTGTTTTACCAAAGGTTTTAAAAAAAAAGAAAAAAACTGCAGTGACTAGAATGGTGATACTTTTAAAATGGTAGAAGTTATTTTGAAAACATGATGTTGCATTCGGGGATGCGGAAACAGTCACAATTGCACATGCTAGCAATCTTGAGTTTTCAGGTGTTTCAAAGCACCAGTTGGGGAAATATTGATTGTAATTTATCATCAAAAAAAAAAAAAAAGTAATTGTATCACATTATATAATACTTACGAAGTTATCACTTTTCTTCCATTTGTTTCTTTCTGCAGGCCTAAGTGCTCCTTCAGCCAACAATCCATTTCAAACAGAGCCTCCAAAACTAACTCTGAATCAATTGGGCACACCGCCGACTACCCACACCTCCTCTCTTCCGTACAGTGCCTCCTTGCCCCTGCCTGGGAGCCACCAGCCTGCCAGCCTGCCTTCATCTCTTACTCACCCCACCCAGCCCCGTCTGGACCTGCCAGGGATCCTCCCTGAGCCCTTGTTGCCCTTGTCTTCAGTCGGCACTGAGGAATCTCAGTCTGCACAATTCAGTCAAAACCCTTTCTTGTGAGGACCAATAATACCTTATGAAAAAAGGGAAATAGCTAATAGGTTGTGCTTTTGAAATGTAATTCTAATCAAGGACTGAACTACAGCCCCAGGGACCTGTATACAAACTATTCTTAGCTGTTTTTATATTGTGCTATAATACAGTATCTCTCAGATTGGTGAAAGCTGGTTCTGCTTTTCACTACATCTATCTTTCCTGCTCATCTTGCCATGAATGCAGTACTGGGGCATAAACGATAAAATGCCTTTGTGTCAGAAACTATTAGTGTCATATTAAAGTTCTTTAAGGCCACGGTTTATTGCAAGTTAAATTCAGATACATAAAAGCACAGTTTTATTATCTTTGTTCACATCACCGTAATTGGAAATTTATACAGATTCCCACCAATCTCCTGGTCAGCCAGCCATTTGTGTGACTGATTCAGCTGCACACGACTCCTGTCAGATACCGAGGCCCTATATAAAATGAATTTCTAATAAATGAAAATACTCAGACCGACTCATGTATTGAAATGTTGCTGCATAGACACAGCTAACACAGAGGGCAGTGTGTTTGTCCAGATCTGCTGAGAAGCATTGAAGTGCATGTGATTTTACTGTAGCGAAATACATTGCTGAGGTTATCTCAAGGAAATTATGATTTGGAGGAAGTGATCTGTCATAGGTTGATACTAGAAAGTGTATCAGTATGAGTTTTATTCATTGCTTGTGAACCACTGACTCATCAAATATAAGGGTATAAATATGACTGTTCTGGAATGTGGTTGATTTTGTGCCCCCTGCTGGTTTTTACTGCAATCATTCTCTCACGCTCAGCTCTTCATTCAGAAAGTGTTTAACTGATGTGTGTGAGCTTATTTGATTTCAATGTAATGAGGTTTCAATGTTCATGAGGTTTACTCCAAGACATAGAAGTCTTATGAGCACAACATGCTTCAATATTAATCTCTTGATTTTAATTCCAGTGGCCCGGATCAATGACTGGACCTGCAGTAGAGCTGCTAAAACAAAAGTAAAATGGTGGACTAGACAATTATTTCACCTTGTCATGATACATGCATCTCCTTTCACCTTTATGAGCAATCAGAAAATTTACATGGTACCAAAGATGCAGTAGCAACATTTTTCTTATGATTCTTGTTGTTGTCAGTGAGTTCAATGGTAAACGTATCATGAAATCTTCTTAAAATGGCCTGAACAGTCTTTGGACACTGAGAACGCAGTTATCTCAATGAGATGAGGGTTTCAGGTCATTATTCAGAATCCTGTGGCAGTCGACTCCCTTAATGAGGAACTAATGCACTGTACTCTAGTTCACTTGATGGTGATGGACTCCAGCCAGTGCAGCACGTCCTGAAGTCCTTGTCCGGAACGGGCGCTGACTTCCAGTGTTGTGATTGGCTGAGGTGCAGATGCGATGATGTCATCCATTCTGAACAATGACTTTATTTCTGTGAGACTCATAGTGCAATGCATGTCTCTGAAAAAATTTTGGAAAGAAGAAAAATAACTTAATGGCATGAAGGCTGTGTTGAATCTACTGACAGCAGGTTTGGCAGATGATGCAGGATTTGATGCACATCTTGGTTTTACCTCTTGTTGAAAAGAATAAGCACAGAAACGCTGATCAAAGGCTCAGCAGAGAGTACTGACAGTAGTTGGATACAGGATGAGGATATCTGAGCAATGTTGACTGAGTCCACCATAAACTGAAAAAAGAAAAAAAAAATCGGCAATGAATTTACTTACTTCCATCAAATACCATATATGCAGTATGCAAAGAAAGAACATACAATAACAGAAGCGCAGTCTCTGAAGTAACTCGACCATATAGGGCCCATGCAGCCTCCCAGCTCTCTCAATGTCACCTTCTTCTTCCTCTTCAACGTCAAGTCTGTCAGATTGGTTCCTACCTGTGGAGATGTAAAAGTATTGCAGAGATGAGTGACCTGTCACATCCAGACTCAACGTACAAATTTGTCAAAACAGTTACCTATTACTTACTGTAGGAAGGGTAGAAGGAGGCTCTCCCAGCTCATCAAAGCCATGCAAACTGATCCGTGAACATCTGTTAAGGAAAATATTCAGACAGAGCAGTTCAAAGAAAAAAACGTTCACTAGTGACTGTTAATGTATTTGATCAGACATGAAAGATGCAGTTTTTAAGGGTATGTAGCATAAAAAAGTGAAATTATGTTTGAAATGAAGTCAACTTTAATTACTGCATCCGTAGGGAAATTATTTATTATTTAATTTCCTTTATCATGCCACATAATCACCTCATATACATGGTCTCAAATACTGTTTTACTAATGCACTAATACTGATGCTGAAGCATGTATTACCACAGGTCATTGGAGAAAATACATACATAGTATTGAACTAGCTAGTACTGTATATGTTTGAGGAGGTTAGCTGATGACTGAACAGTGACCCAAAGACATCAGAATCAGATCAGAGTCTTTATTTGTCATGCTGACACACGTTTTCACATATGACAATACGAAATACGTCTCTGAAGGTCCCAGTAAGCCCGGTCAATAAATAAGATAAGTTAAGAAAAAAAGGGTTAAAAATGTAAGATAAATAAGAGAACAGAGAAAAGTTAAGAATGCCAGATATATAAAGTGTAAAGTGTAAATAGAAAAGTGTCTGAACAGCAAAATGTATTTACAATGCAGGTGCTCCATCTATTGCACCTGATGAAGCACCATATTGCACCAATCCCCGTGTGTCTGTGGTGACACATGGGGCGTCGTGAGGGTGACTACAGAGCACCGCAGGAGTTCAGCTGTCTAACAGCCTCTGGGAAGAAGCTGTTTCTCAGCCTGGTGGTCCTGCTCCGGATGCTCCGTAGTCTCCTGCCTGAGGGGAGGGGTTGGAAGAGACAGTGTGCTGGGTGGGTGGGGTCTGTCATGATGTGGGTGGCCCTCCTTCTACACTTACTTGTGTAGATTTCTGTGGTGGTAGGTAGGCCACCCCCTACAGTCCTCTGTGCAGCCTTCACAACCCTCTGCAGAGCTTTCCAGTCTGCTGCAGAGCAGCTGCTGTGCCACACGGTGATGCTGGTGGAGAGGATGCTCTCCACCGCACCCCTGTAGAAGCACTTCAGGACGACACCCCCCAGTCCAGCACGCTTCAGCTTCCTGAGGAAGTAGAGCCGCTGGTGGGCCTTCCTGAGCAGGTAGGAGGTGTTACAGCTCCATGTGAGGTCCTCAGTGAGATGAACCCCCAAGTACCTGTAGCTGGAGACCACTTCCACAGCTGCTCCTCTGATGTGAGGGGGGGAGGGGAGTGTCTTTTCCTCCTGAAGTCCACCACCATCTCCTTGGTCTTCCCCATGTTGATGAAGAGGTTGTTGCGTCTGCACCAGTGCACCACCTCCTCTCTGTATTTGGACTCATCGTTGTTCCGGATGCGTCCCACCACTACTGTGTTGTCTGCAAACTTTACTATATGACAGCTCGGGTGTTTTGCTGAGCCGTCATACGTCAGTAGGGTGAACAGGAGGGGGCTGAGCACGCAACCCTGTGGGGAGCCGGTGCTGAGGGTGATGGGGGAGGAGACCGTGTTGTTGATCCTGACAGTCTGTGATCTGTCTGCCAGGAAGTCCAGGACCCAGTTCCCTGTGGCTGCAGACAGTCCCAGCTCTGCCAGTTTCTGCACCAGGGTCTGGGGGATGATGGTGAAATCCAGGAAGAGCAGGCGGATGTAAGAGTCCTTGCTCTCCAGATGGGTGAGGGATGTGTGGACCACAGAGGAGATGGCGTCGTCGGTGGAGCGGTTCCTCCTGTAGGCATATTGGTGGGGGTCCACCCTTATGTCTATGGAGTCCTTGATGTGTGCCATGACCAGCTTCTCAAAGCACTTCCATGACGATCGGGGTGAGGGCCAACGGCCGATAGTCATTCAGCTCCTTCACCGAGTGGCCTTTGGGGACCGGGACGGTGGTGGCGGACTTCAGGCAGCAGGGGACTGTTGCTAGCTGCAGTGAGGAGGTAAAGATGTCTGATAACACCTCTGCTAGCTGGTGGGAACAGTCCTTCAGTACTCTCCCTGGGACGCCGTCAGGGCCTGCAGCCTTGCGAGGGTTGATTTTTTGCAGGGTCCTCCTCACATCCTCTGTGCTCACACTGAGGGGCGTGTCGTCGGGGGGGTGTTAGTTTGGTGCTGGGGGGGTGTTGGGGTCCTCAAAGCGGGCATAAAATTTATTGAGGGCATCTGCTAGGGAGGGGTCTGTCAGGCCCTGTGCATTCCTGGTGTTAAAGTTAGTGATGCACTTGATGCCCTTCCACATGCTCCGTGGGTTCCCAGACGTCAGGTGACCCTGGATCTTTTGAACATAAGTGGATTTGGCCTCCTTTATTCCCTCATCCAGAGCCCTCCTCGCTGCCCTTAGTGCCCCTACCTCCCCCGCCCTGAACGCGGCATCCCTGGCCTTCAGCAGAGCTGTCACCTCTGCATTCAGCCAGGGCTTCTGGTTCGGGTAGACGGTGATCGTTCTGGTGTTAGTGACATCGTCCGCACACTTGGAGATGAACCCGAGGACAGAGGAAGTGTATTCCTCCAGGTTCATCTCTCCCCCCTGTGTGGCCGCCTCCCTGAACATCTGCCAGTCTGTGTGTTGGAAGCAGTCCTGGGGCACCGGGGCCGCATCCTGGGGCCACACAGTGACAGTTTTCCTCGTGGGTTTGAGGGATTTCACCCAGTGACGATACCCTGGGGCCATCAGGATGGAGATGTGGTCTGACAGGCCGAGGTGTGGTCGGGGGAGAGACCTGTATGCTCCGCGTAGGTCGGAGTATACACAGTCCAGTGTGTTGTCCCCACGTGTGGGGATGGTAACGTGCTGGTGAAAGCTGGGCAGTGTGTCCGTTACTCTTATGTGGTTGAAGTCTCCTGCTAACACGTAATTCCATGATAACATCAGACAAGTCACAAATTTTTTTCTCCTTACATGTTGTAAACAAAAAAAATATTGTTTTACTTCCCCAATTTAGATTCGGTGGTTAGAGGCTTCTAACTTCTATTTTAAGTTTATTAGCAAGTTATGCAATATATCAGCCGTTTGCAATAAGCAAATGAAACAAAAGTTTAAATAAGTCAACATCATAGATACTTCATTACAAGTTCACAATAGAACACAATTTTTTTATTTTACTAATGCTGCAGTAAACAAAGTAGGAAAGTCATTTTTAGAAGGTACCTCCTGCAGCTTTGAAGCATGTCTTGTACTTCCTAGACTACCCTTTTGATTCCTTCCGAGGGATATTATACACTCAGTCTATGGTGGTTTTTGTTTCACGTGAAAAACCTCAAATCTGTTCATCTGAGGAATATTAATGATATCTGTGTGATTTGGTTATCTAAAATACTTTCTTTTGCAAGTAAACTTAAAATGTAATTAGGGCCTGTATAAACTGCTTTCACCTCCAAGTCTAACATTTAGTCCAAGTATTTTATTATCGGTATTTTAATGTCATTGTATACTTAATTTTTGCATTAAATATTTTATGATCAACTATCAGTTATTATCCTATGTTATTTTATTGCATGTATCTCAAGTTTAGGATTACTATTAATACTAGAGCAGTTATTTTATCGGACTAAAAGTCGCTAGCTTATTAACCTACCCAACATTTTCATCATTTTAGCATACTGAATCAAAGTTACAAACACAAAGAAAATAGGCTGGGTAAAAAGGATATTTTGAAGACGTTTCAACAGTAACGTTTTTCCGACGCTAGTAGCTCCAAGGACCAGACAAATGTCATTACTGGTCATTTCGCTTTTCCAACAGCATCGCGAAGCCAGTCGTAGCATGCTAGCATATAGCCAAAGTAGAGTCGTTCGGCACCACGGTTACTCTCACGTGACCACAATGCCTCATTTTGATAGGACAACAGTAAACGAAGTCATTCCTGTCTTGTTTATGATTGGTTAACATTCCGTGTGTACGCAACGACGTGTGTTCGCCGTCCCACAAATCACCCTGATTGGTTCACATGACGGAATCCGTCGTCTTGTACTGAACTGTTATTTGCGTTTGTACTTCGCCATAGTCCCAGAATTTGTTTTGGCGAATAAGCATGGAGGCGAAGTTAAAGAAGGAGTTAGGGACTACCGTCCTGAAGTCAGCTGGTCAGTCCACAGGAGGCTGCATCAGCGAGGGCCACAGTTACCACACCGACACCGGGAAAGTGTTTGTTAAGACAAACCACAAAAGCGAGGTACAGTATGTTAACATTACTGTTAGTAACAAATACATGTATACACGCGTATATATATATATATATATATATATATATATATATGACACTTCGCTTTTGACATGATTCAGCCTTTTCACATATAACTGTTTGATTACCACACAGCTTTTGTGATTACGTTAAAATTGAGAGTGATACATGTAAAATAAAAAAAAAATAAAAAAATGTTTCTCACATCAAGATCCTGTCACTGCCACTGTTTGTTCTGTTCTGTTCAGGCCAAATTAATGTTTGATGGGGAGAAAGCCAGTTTGGAGGCAATTTTAAGAACAGAAACGGTTAAAGTTCCCAAACCGGTAAAGGTGATTGAGCTCGACTCAGGTGGCTGTGTCTTTGTGATGGAACATCTGGACATGAGGGGCCTTTCCAAGTAAGAGCAGCTCAGTTATAATCCCATTAGATGCTGGTTAGAGTAGATATCAGTTTGAAAATATAGATTTTTAAATGAAATTCTCTTTATATATTCCATGTACAGGTACTCAAAGCAACTAGGAGAGCAGATGGCAGATCTACATTATTACAATCAGAGACAACTGGAAAAATCGAGAAAAGAGCAACAGACAGTGGGTAATTACAGAAATTAATTTTTTTTACCAAATACTAACCAGTAGTTAAGACTTTGTATTAGTCAGAGTTAATTGCTGGTCGATTAATATTCAACATATAACTTACTTTCCTGCACACAGGAAAAGGAGCTGGGGAGACAGAGACTACTGCAGTTGAAAAATTTGGCTTCCATGTAATTACATGCTGTGGATATCTACCACAGGTAGAAATGTTGACCTACATATTCCATATTTGAGATGATTCAGTCAACCTCATCCAACTATATTACTGCAGTGTTAATTTTCTTTCCCTACCTCCCCAGGAAAATGAGTGGGACGATGACTGGGTGACGTTTTACTCCAGGCAGAGGCTGGAACACCAGCTCGGCTTAGTAGAGAAAACGTACGGAGACAGGGAAGCCAGAGAACTATGGGCTGAGCTGCAGGTGCATCCCATAAAAAAAAAAAAGCATGACACAAATCAGTATGACTGTATGAGTGTAACTTGCATACTGTGTTTGTAATTTACAGCTAAAGATTCCTCAATTCTTCAAAGAAGTGGAGATTGTCCCCGCTCTGCTCCATGGAGACTTATGGGGAGGCAATGTGGCAGAGTCTGCCGATGGCCCAGTCATCTTTGATCCAGCCTCCTTCTATGGACATTCAGAGTTTGAGCTGAGTATTTCAGGGATGTTTGGAGGCTTCAACAACTGTTTTTACTCTGCCTACCATGAAAAGATTCCTCAAGCACCAGGTTTTGCAAAGAGAAAACAGCTTTACCAACTTTTTCATTATTTAAATCACTGGAACCACTTTGGAGGTGGCTACAGGGGGTCGTCAATTAAGATTATGAAGGACTTAATCAAATAATTGCACACACATACGCTTGCAGTCTCAAGCTAATAAAGAACTTAAACTCAAAGAAAGCATTATGTAGATATTGATAGCTGCTATTTTGACCAAAAACATTGCGTCTGTTTGTTGAAATCACTCGTGTACGTGCTTTAATATTGTTATATCACCAAGAAAACACAGAATCAACCAGTTAAATTATTTTCGCTGCCAGCTCCATGTAACCCATATTGCTTCACATTTTCAAAAGTATAATTCAACATTGTCTTCCTTTATAAACTGCTTGTTTGAGTAGATATATAAGGTCTACTATTGTTTTTACATGCTGTATTTTATACAATAACTTATATAGATTGTCTACAACAGTGTTTCAGGCTTTCTTTGTCTGGCTTGCTTTTCTGTTAGAAGGACAAATAAAATCTTGGTCCAAACCTGAATTTTGGGTTATGTTTATGTTGCAAGCTCTTTCTTAATCTTTGATCCTTTTTTATTTTCGACTTCTGACTGACTGAATTATACTGTAACACGAACTCTGTGATTCATGTTGCCTTGACCTGATTTTTTCTTTACTTCTGTCACCGGGATTAACTTTCTTATCTCAGGCTGTTGGATGGCTGAACAGTTTGCCACCTATCATAAACATAAATTTTAAAAAATAGGTCATCTTACACAACATTTTATCTCTACTTTGCTTGGACAGTGTGCATGTCTTGACATTTATGCAGATATTTTTTTCATACTTTGCTATTGCAGTTTTTTTACTAAACAGCTTTGGTTGTTCGTAGGCCTAATGCACACAAACTACATGATTTATTCTGAGTTGTTTTTTTTTTATTTACCACAAATTTTATCATTCTCTGGTGCTGAGAAAACCTGTTAATTTCATTTGGATTTTTTATATCCCACCTCAAAGTGGTGATGTATTGTAATTGTCAGTGTTTGTGTGTTCATACATGCGTTAGTCCACCAAATATCTTCGCAACCGTTGCAGATAGAAAGATGAAACAAAAAACACTACTCTGGTGGCAAAACGGATTAAAATGAAATGATGACCTTGACCTTGAGAAAACTAGGTCAATGTCAAATTTCAACTTTTGTACACTCAGGATCCGGATAAGATAGAAAGACGATGGAGAAGGCCAGTGTGAGTAAGACCATAGATCAAAGCTACTCTGATTTACCCTGACCTATGAAAGTAGGTCAGGGCAAAATTTTGAATTCAGAGACTGCAACATCCCGCGACTTACCCTGACCTAATCTGAAAGTATGTCAGGGTAAAACTTTGAATTCAGGGGTGTCGCAGGATGTTGCAGTTTCTGATTGCATTGGTTTATATCTCGCTTCAAAGCAGTGATGTTTTGTAATTGAATTATGCAACTGTGTGAGTCTGCTGAGATTTATTTAACAAGTCTCACATCCTGGGGATATCTGCTAGAAAGGACACCTAACTTTAAAGGCTTTCCTTTGATCTTAATGACGTAAGTCGACATGTAAAGTAGTATTTTTTTAGAGAACTTTCTTCAAGAAGCAACGACGGTAAGCGCAGTGTAAAAATTGTCTTGAAAGAAATTGCCAGATTAGAGTAGCATTTCTCACAAAAAGTGAGTATTTTAATGTGTTGTGCCAGAGCAAAAAGGCCATATGAGCTGTTCCCTTTGTGCCAGAACTGGACTTTGATCTGTAAAACTGATCTGGCCAGGATGAGCAATGATTGGTAACAAAGTTGTTAAAAAAAACCCTGCTCCCGACCAGGTTATCTCCAGAGAGTCTGTTACTGCGGTAACAAACCCAGAGGTTCAGTTACCTCGCTTCGTGAAACAGGCTGAGGTTACTCCTCTGGTTTTCCCTCATTTCAGGGTCAACATAACCAGGGTTTCTGCTAAACCTGCTTCGTGAAACGGACCCTGTCTGTCTTTCACTGCCCTCCTCTTGTGTGGGGTACCACAGGGCTCTGTGCTTGGCCTTCTGCTATTTTCCTTCCTTCCCAGTGGGAATGTACACTCCCATTGGACTCTATTCTCAAAAAACATGGCTTTTCACTTTTCAAAAGTGGACATGGATCTTATGTTTGACAGCCAGATTAACACAGTGGTGAAGTCAAGCTTTTGAGGCAGCTGGCAAAAAGTTAGACCAGTTTTACAGACGCAACATTTTGAGACAGTAACCCAGTACAAATGGACTTTATTTGGGGGTTTGTGGATCCTCCATTGCACGTGTTCAACTGGTTCAGAATGCTGCTGCACATCTTTTAAAAGGTGCATAAAGTATGAGCACATTTTACTGATTTTAGCATTAGTACACTGCTGCCAATATATTTTAGGATTCATTTTGAAATAATTTTATTTGCTTTTAAAGTCTTAAATGGCCTCGCTCCACCCTACCTCTTTGAGCTACTTCACCCATACACTCCCAGCTGCTCTCTCAGGTCAGCTGACTAGCTGCTCCTGACACAGCCTAAAGTGAGGCTGAAGCTCTGTGGGGAATGAACATTTTCTGTAGCAGCTCCTAAACTATGGAGTGGATTTCCGCTGCACATCAAGCAGGCTTCTTGACTTCCTCCTTTTAAATCTCTTCTTAAAACCCACCTCTTTTCCCTGGCGTTTGACAACATCTAGAGTGTTGATTTTGTATATTATTTTACATATAATTTTAATTGTTTTATCTGATTTTATTTCTGCTTTTAACTTATTTTATCTGATTTTTTTTTACTTGACTTTTTATTTTATTGCATTGTGTTCATTGTTTTATGGTGTGTCTGCTGTGTTGTCCATCTATTGACTCTGCAGCACTTTGAAACTCTTGTGTTTTGTGCTATAAAAATAAAGTGAATTGGACTGGATGGATGGATGGATGATGGTCTTGAAAGTTGAAGTGATGGTGTTTTCCATCTACATCCAGCAGGAGGCAGTAATGCGACAGTCTGTAGGCAAACAAACATAAAATACCAACGAAGAAGAAGCATGACGCTCAACGCTGAAGTTAAGCTAGCCAGTCAGCAGCCCATCCCCTGGCTAGCCAAGAGTGAATTTAGCGCGTTAAGTGTCATAAAACTTGTAACATCAAACTTTAACCCTAGCATCTACAACAGAGGCACTTCTTGTAGGTGAATATCGGACACAATGGTCTTAAATGAGTCAGAAAAGCAGAATTCCGGTGGCGAGGAGGGAGAGTCGGATGCTATTGTCAAAGGGTGTCTGCTGGACGGCTTCAGTGACATCGAGGAGACCAGAGCGCTCATCTCCAGCCTCCCGACATTTCATGGGGACTTCAGATCCACCGAAGTCGCCACACAGAAGTTATTGGGTGAGAATGTCATCCACATGGTACACGAATCAAAAAATAATGGTGTTTTGAATTAAAGCTTTGGATGTGTTTAGTTTCTAGTCATCACACTGCTTTCCCCCACAGTGATAATGGGTAAATACCGAGAGCAGCCCCATCTCCTGGACCCACATTTAGGTACGTGAAGTCACCTTAACTTAAATTAGTATCAGCTCTATAGAATAAAGGTTGAACCTTTATATATTTAACTTAATTGGTAGAATGTTCCCTATACATGTCAAGTGTGCAGTTCTAGCAGTTGCAGGTTCAATTCTCAGATTTGACAAAAAAGGAGTGGTGCATCCTCAAATCCTGTTTCTATTGATTTGTTTTCTTCTTAGAATGGATGCTGGACATGATAATTGTATTTATAAGAAGTGAGAAGTCTCCCCCATCATTGGTTCATTTGAGCTTCAAGTTTCTCATTATCATCTGTACGGTTAGTGAAAAACAGGCCTGGTTGGCCGTTGTATTTGTACAATCAAAAACCAATCACACTGCATGACACCTGCAATGCACAATTTCCATTCACTGAAAATTTACTCAGATCATATGTCCCGAGGTTGAATTTATTCCTTCCTTTCTTCCTTCTTTCCCTCCTTCCCTGGCAGGTCAGAGGGTATAAGATCTTCATGCAACGTTTACCTCATGAGGTAGCAGTTTTCCACCCAGTCCTGGACCTGTTGTCCAGACAGGACCCCAAAGACCTTGAAGTGAGTTGGATCATATTGCTATAATTCCGAGACGTGCTTGTTAACGTCAGGCTGTAATAAAGTTTCCTGGATTGTCACATACAGTATATGTTCTTAAGAATCAGTTTTATCAAGCATTTAGTAAAAATTTATGTGTGTTTCTCAGACTTGGCAAACCCGCTATGTGCTTCTGCTGTGGCTGTCCATGACCTGCCTGTTACCGTTTGACCTTTATCGTCTGGATGGCAATCTGACCTCAGATGACGACAGCATCACAGAGCCCACCATGGACCGTATTCTAGCCATTGCAAAGGCAAGCATATGATGTTTGAATCTGTCTTGTGTTAAGAATTTGACTCTGTTTGCCGAAGTTTTAAGAAAGAGGAAAAAGTTGCAAAATAAGCGTTGGTAGTTTTATGTTGTCAACAAAGACAGATAACCACTGGCTTCATGTCAGTGCTGTATTTAAATTACTTAATTTTTTCCAGATGTTTCAGTGTGAGTAACTTTCCTTCTTTCTTTCCAGTCTTATTTACTCGCCCCTGATATGTGTAGGTTTGCTGCGTCTGTACTAATATCCAAGTAAGTTCACAAAAACTGTTACAATGTACATCACTGGTAGCGTCATTGGTGGCATATCAGTTTTCACAGTTTGAACATTATTTTTCTCACATGTTCGGCACAACAAACCACGACCATAACTGCTGCTGGATGTTGGTGGGCCAGCATGAATGAATGAATCAAATGAACTACAGTACATACCAAACCAAATCTACACCAATGAAAAGTTTATTGTTGAAACGTTGGATGTTGCTGGGCTTGCGCTAGCCATTCGCCACTATGGCGAATCGCCATAGGCAAAGTAAATTCCAGATTGGCTACAAGGTTTTTAGACTGTGTAGCCACAGTGGCGTTCTTATTTTTACAGAAAAAAGGCTAAAACCTACAACTTTTTTGCTTGCTAGCGCCGCCATCTCTGCTAGCAAGCGGCGCTAGCGCCGCTATTTTTGCATGCCGATGGAATTTAGCTGAAGCATGCCGACGGAAATAGCCCAAGTGACCTGAACGCTCCCGATCATTAAATATACACTCGGATCATAACCTCCTCTCGTCCAATGAAAAACAATAATATTGTTTTTTTACAAGCTGAACCCGCAAATTGGTGTACGACAAGGCGAGGACGATCGATCAAAAGAATCCAGTGTTTTATAGTAGAGTTTGTGTTAAAATCCTCATTAATAAACAAATGGTGAATGCTGAGAGGGGGGAGAAGTGGTGACAGACCGATCAGAAGGTAAATGAAAGTTATTGTCAATACTTGTTTGTAGTCTTAGACTTTTGATCCCTATGACCGGCAGGAATAACCAGCGATGCATGTAAATGTGTATTCACCTCGCTTGCTATTTTTCATGCCTTTTTAAATTGAAATGAAAAATCATGTTAATAAATTTTAAAAAATAAAATAAACTATGGCATACCAATGGTGTTGGTGGTGGTCAAAGTTAAAATGTCTTCTCGTCTAAGTAAAACTTACAAGTAAACATTGAGTAATATTTTGTATGACTATCTTCACATAGTGAATGCAAGTTTTCAATTGCTGAATCTCACATTTATACCTGCATAAAGTAGGATAGAAATAAAGATGGTTCAGCTTGAACTGTTTACTTTAGTGTATTTTTGTAGGTAAACTGAACTGAAGATCTTGCCCTCAGAATGCACCAGAATGCAGGAAAACAACCCCATTTTCTAAAAAATTTCCTACGACGAGCGTCGGTCGTCCGCACGCTGCGCCACTGTCTTGGGCACTGTCTTGTTTTGTGGCTTGTTCAATTCTTTTACACTGAGCCACAGTGGCTTAGTCATACTAGCTACTGGTGCAAGTCCAGTGTTGGGTTTGGATTATTCCTGAAAATAAGTAAAAAAAAAAAATTAATGTATTTTTAAATTCACAAAATAACAGTTTGATGAAATTTCAGTGCAATAAATTGCTGACATTAATGAAGTTAAGATTCAAGACATTAAACAGAGGTCAATAATAAGATGAAATCAAAATAACAAAATATTCTTAAACTGTGACATTGTTAAATACTGTAGTTTTTTTTAGTAGTAATAACAGTGATTAGTGATTACAGACATAATTAGTGATGATTGTTTAGACCTGTTTGGGAATAATAAATGAAATAGTAAAGGATGCTAAAATATGCTTTTTTTTTTCTAATAAGACAAAACAGGGGATCGCAGTTCTTCTTCTTTTCCTTTCGGCTTTTCCCTTCAGGGGTCGCCACAGCGAATCAATTGCCTCCATCTAACCCTGTCTTCTGCATCCTCTACTCTCACACCAACTACCTTCATGTCCTCTTTCACTACATCCATAAACCTCCTTTTTGGTCTTCCTCTAGACCTCCTGCCTGGCAGTTCAAAACTCAGCATCCTTCTACCAATATATTCACTATCTCTCAGCATCCTTCTACCAATATATTCACTATCTCAAAACAGAGGATCGCAGTTGACGGCACAAAATATGTCACAATATTATTTGGTACCGTCAAACTGTGTTACGTTTTCTTTTTTTTGAGTTCTTAAAAAGCTTTAAATTCCAATTCAAGCAAATCACCACAATTCTCAATATAGTAGCAAAACTATATTGGGCCAAATGTCTACTCTTTTGTGCGAGTCTTGTTTCACCCGTTGCCTAAAAGGCTCTGTAACAAGTGACTGTAATTGGTTTTCTAGCCAGTAGAGGGCAGGATTTGTTGTGGAACGTTTGTTAGTGTCTGACTGTCTCATGACACATATTTTGACTCCTTTATTGCTCATTAATGTACAGGTTCATGAAACGCCGGGACGTGACACAGAAGTACCTCGGAGGCTTTGTGGATTGGTGCTTCCAGACTGTATCGCAGAAAAACGACCAGTCATTGGACGACATTAGGGTGCTGGAAAGTGTGCTGCAGTCTCTGGTAAACACACACATATCCAGCGATCACACAAAGGTTTCCGGTGTTGCGTACACACCTGTCTGTGAGAAGTGGGAATCCAAGGAAATTTTTTTTTTGCACTGCTGTATTAAAGGAGAAGCTTACAAGACCTGACACGACACACATTTCTCACATGATACCTGGGTGTGTGCCTGGGTTTCTGGCAGGTGTATAATGCACCTGTTGCATGTGGGGGACCTGTTGCGTCAAGTGACTTTCCTGTCAGTTTAATTCACTGCTTTAAGCTAAACGGTTGTTCAGCAATTGAAAAACTAAGTTCCAATAAAATCCACTGTTCTACCCTGATGCTTTTTGCATTACATCTGAGATGGAAATCTTTATATATAAAGAAGGGTGTTTTCAAATCACTTACTGTCAGCTAAGGAAATGTAATTCAGCCCTCAAGCAAGAACATTTCAGTCATTGGCACATAAACTAGCTTGACATGTTCAGAAGGCATCCCTTTGTTTACGATCTGTGTGGAGTTAATACGGCTCCAGCTTATCTGGTGCTTAGGGCGTTCAAAAGTGACTGTGTTCAGACAACAAGCCTACGGGAGACATACTTGCATATTATTTGTACGTTGATTTGGGTAAACGTAGATGTAGAATGGGGTTCAGTTCTCCCAGAGCTCCATAATGTAACAAGAAGCAATTGTCTCTGGTACAAATTTGTTATCGGGAATAATTGGGACTTTTTTTTTTTCAGTTTCTCAATGAACTGTTTGACTATTTCTACATTTGTGATTCTTTCTCATATGGTTCTGCTGTCATTTGTCTTCTGTTGTCTGAGTCTGATATTTATGTCTTCCAGGCAAAGCTTTTCAAACATGGAGAACGAGATGACCTCCTGCAGTATGGTAGGTTATGTTTCTGTGCAGTAATGAGACAAGAACTCAGTGTGTCACGATTATGTCCTGTTTGGTTGATTTTGCATGTGGTAACTGAATCATTTGTGTTCACAAATTTTTTTTTTAATCAAAATACTCCGATCGTATGATCTATGCTTTTCCTTTACAATTCAATACTTTCTGCCAATTAGAGTCAGAGCTGGTCAAATTTTGTGTAAATATGTTATGCAAACATATACATTGAAACATTTAAATCTTAAAATTATAGTGATAATTGCTCACCAGAGGTGATATTCAGGAGTGTACTTGTCAGTCTGTTGCCTTATGGTGGATTTATGGTGTGTATATCTGATTCACAGCTCCTGCAGTCCTGCAGTGTGTGGAACAGAAATGTCTGCTGGAGAGCAGCCAGTCAATGCTGAAGAAACTGAGCATCAAACTAATCCAGAGGCTCGGCCTTACCTTCCTCAAACCTCGTCTGGCTGCTTGGAGGTCAGATTAAACATTTGTCAACCTGTTGATCTCTAATGCTGCATTTTATTATTCTCCTCTAGTTGCTGTTACATTGTTTTCATTAGTTTGCACGCTGATTTCTCAGGTACCAGAGAGGAAGTCGTTGTCTAGCAGCAAAACTCAGCATGTCTCAGTCCACCCCTGTCACTGATGAAGTAACTCCTGATATGGAGACAAGACAGCATGACGAGGGCTACGACATTCCCGAGGAGGTGGAGACTGTTATTGGTAAACTTTGGCCTCCGCTGACATAAAAATAGTTTGGTGTTTATACTCTGAAAAAATCTAATTTGCATGTAATTTTACAGAGCATCTGCTGGTGGGACTGAAAGACAAAGATACAATTGTGCGCTGGTCTGCAGCAAAGGGGTAATATAAAAATCCATGTTTCTGCTTCTCTTTCATATTCTTTACATGTTCAAGACAGCTTCTGTGAAGGAGTTCATGTGTTAGAATCACCTGTGCTTATTTATTGTCACTTTTTAACCTCTGATTGACCTTATTTACAGTATTGGCAGAGTGACTGGGAGACTTCCCAAGGAGCTGGCAGATGTGGTGGTCGGATCAGTGCTGGATTGCTTCACGTAAGTTTTTATATGCAGTACCTACATGGATTTTATGTATGTTTTTCATAATAGTTTCTCCAATATTATTAAATTCCACCGACTTCCTGAGTGTTTTCAGGCATGTTATGCTTTTTTGATCTTCTTCAAGCTATCAAGAAATGGACAATGCCTGGCAGGGGGGCTGCTTGGCTCTGGCAGAACTTGGTAGGAGAGGACTGCTGCTTCCTTCTCGACTGACAGATGGTACGGGTCCACAAACTAACACAGTAATATCACGAGATGAATGGATCGTTGTATTCAGTGTAGTTTTTGTTTATTCATCAGATTTTTACAGTTAATAATACATCTTCAGTTGTCAGCTTTCCAGAACGTCCAGATAGATTTATTGAAAACCTTAGCCTCTCCCCGTAATCAAATTAGTGTGAGAACAAAACAGAACGCACATACACACACACACTGTATGAAAGAGTCTTCGCATTCAACCTTTACTTTTATCTTTTTTTTTTTTTTTACAAGTGACCTTTTGACAGTTCTGTAAACGTGTCACCTCCATTCACGCTAGAATAATCAACTCTTTCAGTGCCTAATGATTTTTTTTCAATAAAAGTTGATCTTTTCATCTTGAGGTTTGCAGTAGTTTGTAGACATTCTGTCCTTATAACAGTCAGCAGAAACGGGGCCTTCTCCTCAGGGCCCGCCCTGATGCTTTTGCTCTCTTGTTTGGTTTATGGCAATTGTTTTCAGCTTGGCCACCATTTGCTCGTTTCATGCTCATTGCCTTACCATTGATTGTGTGCTTGGTCTTCTTCAGAGAGCCAGAACCCCTTTTCTCCGTGCAGCCCTCTGAGGGCGCGTGTGCAGCGGTGAAGACGCAGGAAGTGGCAGCAGAGCTTGCAATGGCCAACTGACAAAGGGCCAGTGCTGCAGTCTGCCTCTGGTCCCATGGCTCTTCATCGAGCTCCGTATCCGGCCTTTGCTGCAAATCTTCTGAGTTGCTCAGGGCAGAGCCGGTCTGTACAGAGTCGCTATAAGAAGCTCGTACGCTGAGGTTCAGAGGCAGCTCTTCCCCCTTTAAGTTCTCTGTGTAGGAGCAATTCTGTCTGTGATCAGATGGAAATTCCTCTTTGTCCGTGGTCCTTGTTGATAAGTTGAGAGGGACCAAATCTTCTCTTTTATCTTGACCATCTTGTTCTGACGTAGTTTCAGGATATTGTTCAGGAGTGGAATATCTGCTTTCCTCCAACAATCTGAAGAAGAAAAAGCCAAAATCAGGAGTTAGCAGAGTGAATAATATAATTGTAAATAATGGAAGAAATTTTTTTTGCAATTATTACTTACTCTCTGTTGATATGCTGATTTTTTAACTGCAGCAAGCTTTCTGCAGATTCCTCCTGTCTCGGGTCAGGTTTTGTGGCTGTCGCTGTGTGTCCTGGTTGGGTGTTTGCCTCTGACTCGCCCATGTCAGTGTAGTTCACGGCCTCTGCGTCTTTCTGAATGATGTGTGCATGACTGGGTCTATCAGGGGAGCCCAATGCAGAACATCCCTCTTTGGGGCTTAGCCTGGTTTCCTTGTCTCCGTTTTGTCCTCGGTTGCTCTTTTCTTGTGTCGCTGTATTTTGACTGGAAAGTGGATGCATGTAGAAGTCATAATCCTTGGGCCCAAAACCTGGACCATACAGATCCAAAGGAAGATATCGAGGTCCTGTGATTGGCATGGAAAGCTCATGGGGTCTGTACAGGGTGTAATGTAGAGGGGGCCCTGGGTGCAGAGAGTGGCAGTATGGGTATGGGTAGGGGGAAAAGAGTGGAGTGTGAGGCGGACCGATGGGTTGTGGTACCACAGGCCTCTGGGGATCCAAAAACTCTGGCCGAAGAGAAGGAGGGTTTGCCTCATTTGCATGGTGGCTGGCTTGGAGGTAGTACTGCGGATAAATGGGCTGCTCTGCTATGACATAAGGAGAGTATTCAGGAACCAGGGGAGGGGGAAATGGCTTCAGTGGATTGGAGGAAGAGATTGTTCCCCACGGGAAACCTGGATGATTGAAAGTGGAACCAGGAGCTTGTGAATCATCTGACTGCTGCCCGGGTGACTTCAAGGCTTCTATCCCGTCACATTTGGGTGTGACAGGAGAGAAGGCAGAAGGGCGAGGCGACGACTTGGGTGCATTGTTCTCTTTATGATCTCTCTCTGTTACTATATTTGACTTTGCCACACTTAACCTGTCTTTAATGTCTGGAATGTCACACCCAATTTCTACTTCTTCCATGTCATTGTTGATCTCGGGTTTGCTCTCCTTGGCCGCCTGTTTCCCAGGACTCTCATCCTCGCCCGTCGACGGGGGGCTCGGACAATCTCTTGATTTGACAGGAGCTCCTTTTGCTGTTGGCTTGAACTGTCGGCCCGTTTGCCCACTTTTCTGTGATACCA
Source organism: Antennarius maculatus (assembly GCA_013358685.1). NCBI lineage: Eukaryota > Metazoa > Chordata > Actinopteri > Lophiiformes > Antennariidae > Antennarius > Antennarius maculatus. The sequence continues at coordinate 14,375,605 of CM023620.1, read as the reverse complement.
GGGAAATGGAGTTTTCACACAAGTTGTATTTCATGTGGTTGAAGAGGTGAGACTTCTCATTGCATGTGAAAGGACACTGGAAACACTGGTACTTGAAGGGTTTGCCTGGAGGACGGGGAATGTAATGTGGCCTTTTTGGCTTGCGTTCCTGTTCAGTATCCATCTTGGTTTGAATGCACGATTTCTGAAAGAGAAAAACAACACATTGACGTTGGGGAATTAGTTTCTATATGTCCCTCTTTTCACTGAAGATGTTTTGGGGATGTAAAAGAATGAATGTTGTCAGAGAAACTAATTAGTCTTTGCAGGTTTTGCACCAGATTCTCACTGACTTGACCGTCAAGTAAAGAACAAACATAGTTGTTTGACTGGTTCAGGAGACTCAGTGGAAGGTTTTCCCCTCAGCAATTTCCTTGACTGCCTAGGAAGAAAAATCTCTTGCAGCACGAAACACTGCACCCTCGGGCTAATGTATTTCTCCAGCTACTACTTCACAGTGAGTTGGACAGCTAACACAGAAATGGTTAAAAATGAAGAATCCATGCAAAAAGCGTAGTCACACGATTGTGATGTGCACGGGGGATTCGGTTGATCATTTGCTGCCTTGTCACCTGCCTATGCGTTTGTCTATCTACACGAATCCTGTAAAGGCAGGTGTTGGACTGACTTGGCACTTGGAGGGCGTGCAGAGACTTGCTTTCACCCTCAACCTTACTAAACCCAATGCTGTTGGCGTGGGAAATACCAGACACCTGCTTCCCATGACTGACTGTGGGTCCTCCCAAACATCATTTTGATGAGCTCACATACTGGAGATGCAATGTAGGAGCTTGCCTTAAAATAGGTAACATCGTAACAATACCATCGAACTGCTGTTATTCATAAACGATGTTTTAGTTAAACATTGACGCACGTGGCAGCTCAGACACCTTTAATTTGACTTAAATGAAACATTACCTAAAGCTGTGTGTGAAGTTGCGCTGCTGCGCTCCATGGAGGAACCTGCTTGTCATGAACTGTCGCAAGAAGTCGTCACTCAAGTTTCGTACCAACTGTAGTAGCACATAAAACCACTCCCTTCCTAAGAACTGAAATCTATTTGAAAGTCCCTATCAAACAGTCTGTCTCTTCACTTTGAATATTATCCAGTCAAAACCTTTTGTTTCATATTATATTAATACCATATTATTTCAGTCATGAAAATCAATATTTGACTCCTGTGAAGCTAAGGTGGCTAGTATTTTTTCTTACGTTCCATAGCAGTTTGATGATTTAGGATTTACATAAACCTTTTATATTTAAAGAAGAATGACATTTCTGTTTTGGACTTTTGTCTGTAGAATCCAGGCGTCTTGAACGTTGCCTGTGCTTAAGCTTGACACTACAAGTCGAGGCTAAGTACAATCCATAGGTAACAGGTGCATACGTTGCTTACACCCCTTAAATTCGCAAACTTGTTGACATCATCTGAACGAACCATTTGTTTTTAAAGATATATTATGGAATACATGTCATTTCAATCCCTTTCTTTCCTGAAAAGAAATAATTAATTCATTAAATAAAGAAATAGAGAAATAAATTACCTGGTTGTAGCGATGGTGTTCTCCTCTGAGTATTCAACCTACAGAGAGTCAGCGCTAGTGATCAGTAAGGTTGTCCCGCTCTAGTAAGTGTTAAAAGTTCCAAATGTGTTTGCGAATGTGTGTGTGTGATGGTGTGTGTGTGCGCTGTACTTTGGGATGTTAGTTGTGTGGTGAGTTTTTCTCTTCTAGGTGTTGTCTCACTAGTGGGTGGGGCTTCAGCCTAACCAGCAGGGCCCTCAGGCAACGTCGATGTACCTGATATTAGTCAAGCCTCAAGCAATGATTTACATGATGACATGGGGTGGGGGCTATAAATCGCTTTCCATCGGTCCCACTCTGTTGGTGGTTTTATGAGAAAGACCACGCCGCTGTCACCATGCACCGACTGTGTACACAGTTGTTGATTTACTCTCAAAGTAACACTCAAAGTTTCCAGTGGAGTTCATTAGCAAACTGAGAAGATTAGCATAGCATTTTCATACATAAGATAGATGCTGACCTTGCTTAAACGTGGCTTGACTTTTAATTGGCTTAGTGTTCAAGGAAACGGTGTAAACGGATTTATAATCTTTACAGTCATTAAATTCAAATGAGCCTGCTGCTCTCTCAATCGAAATGTTACCCAATCACATGTCTTTATGAGATACTACAGACAAGCACCAAATGATTGCATGTGAGACTATTGATACTGCTGATGTTCTCCGACTGCAGAGGAGGAGATCGGCAACAACTATCTTGCGGTCAGTTGGATAAAAACAATCTCACATTTGAAAAAAAACCCCAAAAAAACCCGATTCACATTGTCTTGAGTGGATGAGCTAAAACAAACTGTCACAGGACCATTTTGATTACTAAGACCTCTATTGCAGATTATTTGTCTGCCTTTTGGCTTTGAAAACAATTACACAAATGTTGTCAACACAGAGATGATACCACAGGCCCCACCATATTTACTTTAGCAGAGTCCATTACAGTTGTCCCCTCCTTTAACGCTGGCAATCATTACCGATTCTTTCTCTTTACTTACTTTCCCTGTTTGATGTTAAACACATTCTTACCAGTTCATGTTGAAAAGACCCCACAGGTTAAATTTAGTACTTTCAGATGTTTCAGAGGTCTAATATCCAACACTTCCTGGTTAAATTCATGTAAATGAAATCGGAAATTGCAGATTGGAGCATCAGTGTTTCTTCATGGAAAAGAAATGAGAGATTCTATTGTAAAACATAGAAAGACAAACTGCCATACGCACTTGCATACAAACCTATGGCAATGTGTACATTAAATTTAGATGTAAACTGAGAGATGAAGCCACAGGACCTGGAGGGAACCCACGAATGCAGGGAGAGCATACAGGTACAAACAGGAAACAGAAACATCAGGTGCTGTTACTGGTTTCCATTCAGGGATTTGTTATGTGGAGTTAAATGGTGGGATATCTGAGCTCTACTGCACATACAATATATGTGACTTTTGTTTCTGTACAACTTTCATTGTTGTGTGTTTTTTTCTTTGGTTGGTTGTGTTTACTCATCAATATCTGTTGTCTGCTTACAGTTGTGCCTGTCATTATCAAAGCCTTGACATATGAGGAGAAGCGCGGAGCGTGCAGTGCTGGTCAGGATGTGCGTGACGCTGCCTGCTATGTGTGCTGGGCCTTTGCCAGGGCTTATGAACCCAAAGAGCTCAAGCCTTATGTCGCTCAGATCGCCAGGTAAACACCTTTAAACCATCTTCTTCCCCAGTCTCTGCAAAACTACACAATGAGCTCATCTTATTTTGATAGTGAGCCAAATGATTGATTTCACTGATTGAGGCGATGCTTTATGCACACAGAAATCCAAAAGCCAGACAGTCAGATGGCTGTGCTGATTAGCTCTTGCTCTTCTTGTAAACTCTACAATAGTATTGGCAGTAATTTCCATACTCATCAACACAATCGTCAAGTTCTTCAAATAAAGTTATTAAAACAAAAGCAACCTGAAATAGATTTTACTTTTATATTTATAAAAAGGTTCCCCTTCAAGCACTAACAACTCCAACAAAAAATTTCCAAGAACCAGACATTGGGGTGATGTTAGAACTTTTACCTACTCCTCTGTACAGAACTGCTTTAGTTTGAGCATGAGCATTTTTTTGTGGAATTACCAGACGTGACAGAACCCCTGTCTTCAAATAGTTCAAACTTTGGACTCATTCATCTATAGAATATCATCCCGAAAACTCAGAGTCATTATTGTGTATTGAATTTGAATGTCAGATAAACTTAGCAGTGGCTTTCTCTTCACCTCTCTAGTATACAGGTATATGCCATTTTTAGTTAAATGTTGTTAAACTATCATTTAAAAGTTGTAACTTAATGTGAACTGAAGTTACCACTTTAGTAGTAAACGCACACAAGCATGGGGGTTCCATACTTTAAACTGAGTGTCATATTTACAGCTACAGTCAGGAACCTGTCAGGGTTCTTAAGGTAGCAGCTTGTTATGAAATTCATTGTCATTAAAATTTGCGCTGAAGCTGTATGATTTGCAAAGCACTTATTTACTGCCTGAAACCAGTTTTTCTGTGTCACATCAACCTCACATGTCCCCACATAACCACACAGTTGTGTGCTGACTTTGTGTTCACTGTTCCATGTGGATCATGGAGGTTTTTCCTTATTCATATCTACTAGTTCTGTGAAATGTTTACTTGCAGCTGATCAGTTGCGTGTTGGGAGAACATTTTGGGTTTGCTTTCACATAACCACAGGGACACATCTCTGGTGTCGACACAAGACATTTTTTTTTATTTGTTACATGAAAAGATAAGAGTGGAAAATGCTTTTACAGGCAAGGAAAAAAAATACAAAAGTTGTAAAACATTATGGAATTGCTTAAGATTTGAGTTTGTTTTATCACATCTTGACATTAGAGAGTGAATTCTGAAGGCTTTGATGACCTCATTCATGTATCAGAAACAACAAATTTAAAGTAATTGTATAGAAGCGGGTATAATACTGTGTATATATATATCGGTGTAAATTGTTCGTGTTTAGCAACAGTAACGGTCTACCTCCTTGATCGTTCTTCTCTCCTGCTGCGTGTACAGACCTGTGGACCTGTGACTGTGCCGACCAGCTCTGCAGTGTCAGTTTGAGCCCCTGTGACTACCATTATCAACAGTCACGACAACACCCTATCTAGCCTACAGGACTGCCAGGTTTCGCCTGTTGCTGTAGGTTTCGGTCGCTTTTGGCAGCAAAGCTCAGACAAGCTGGTTCCTGCTCTATTCATCACAGCTGGATGACATTTGCAGAAAACTGTCTCTTTTAAATATGGGACAGTTACTTTCAGACACACTCATATATGTACTGGTTACAGTGTGTACATATTAATTGTCCAGGCCGTAGACATTATTAAGAATGTTCTTCCGGGGATGAAACAAGCAAAGCTTTGGTAGTCAATAAAGTGACTTGAACGTGGGAGGAGAGCAAACAATTGTAACACAATAGCTGGTTTCACTGTGGTACATTTAGTTTGCCTTCCTTCGACTCCTGTCATTCACGTTCTCACCTCAGCCACTGAGGCAGTGGGGAACGGGCTGTGTTGGTGTCAAAACTCTATTAGACAACCTGCAGTGTTGTCTCCAGATGATTAATTATGATGAATCAGATACTCTTATGTTGGAAACCTGTGCAGCACATAGAAGCACCGCATTCACGCTGATGATAATTGTTACACCAAGTCATCTCTTCAATCTAAGTCACTTCTTATCACATTATTAAGATGTTGACACGCTGTTGTTACAGGACAGGGACACAAGGTTAGTCCCTCAGTCAAAGATGTGTTGCGAGAACTGTAGACATGAATATGTGTCGGTGTTATCTCCATTTGTTAACTACAATGGCAGTCGGTGGAGCCCACATCCCCAAGGCCAAACAATCCTGCCCATGTCGGTCTAACTCGTAAAGTTAGGAGTTGTTTTGCATGTGTGCTTTAGGAGGAGAAATCCTGTATCTCACAGAGATCCAGGAAAGCCTCAGTGAGGTAAAGGACTTGGGTTGGTCAATAGGTAGAGGAAACTTTTAACACCATATTTTACGTATAGTTAGAAAGTAGTTAGATTGCACAAATAATTTGAAACTTAAAATATCAGTGTAACTATAAAATGTTATGTTGAATACAATGTTAAAGGAAGGGGGAAACAATAAAAAGCCAAATCTTTTCTTGCACCATCCCTTCAGGATTTTATGGAATCCCATTCTGCGTGTTTTTTTAAAAAAAATAATACTGCTAATAAACAGCCAGTCATCCAGCCAACAAACAGTCACAGGTGAAAACAAAACACAACTTCCTTGGTGGAGGTAATGTGGGGAAAATAGCCTAAAGAATTGTGCGTAGCAGATTCATATCTGTATAGTTACACAGATGGAAGCACAAACCATCACGTTACACATTGGAAGTACTTTTATTGCACGTGGTCTACTCATTAAACTTTGAGATTGAATGAAGGAATACCTTCTTCCCTGTGTCGGCAGGTACAAGTCTGTCCATTTATGCGTTTATATATTTTTCTCTGCAGTGCTTTGCTGGTAACAACCCTGTTTGACAGAAGTGTCACCTGCCGCAGAGCTGCCTCCGTAAGTTTTCTGAAGAACATACTTGGATGTATATACAGGTATAATATATGTACACGAACACGCCACATGCTATTTTTCATGTCTCATGTCTTTCTTGTCACAGGCTGCCTTCCAGGAGAATGTTGGCAGACAGGTTTGTGATTGCTGTTTTTACTACATGAGCGCTGTGACTAACAGAATCACAGTGATTTGAATTTTATTTGCTCCAAATATTCGGCTCTTGTTTGAACTTGTCTTGATAGTGAAAGCTTTTGGAGCAAAAAAACAAAGAAAAAGTCCCTTCCCATTTCAGATTCACCTGCTTAGCATTAATAAAAATGATCCTTTTTCTGAACTCGCTGAGGACGTCTCATCACTTTTTTTGCTTGCTTGTGTCTCAGGGGAACTTTCCTCATGGTATTGACATTGTGACTGAAGCAGACTACTTTGCTGTTGGTAATCTCACCAACTGTTACCTGAACATTAGGTAAGAACCTATGTACTTTACACATCGGCTCCACTTATGGATTTACCTACTAGTGGGATTTACCCACTAGCGCCGCATCATATGTACATGTTTCCAGTGAAAGTGCATTTGGGCAAACGATTAGAACAGAACTGACAGAATCCTCAGAGTGTCCCAACAATATCAGTACAGTATTTTTTGCACTATAAGGCGCACCTAAAAGCCTTTAATTTTCTCAATTTCTTATAATCCAATGTGACTTATATATGAAAAAAGTTTTAAAATAGACCTTTCTTTGAAGATGAGTTCTCAGATGCATTTGATAATCCAGTGCGCTTTATAATCCAGTGAATTTTATAATCCAGTGTGCTTTATGTACGAAAACATTTTTTTAGATAGATAGGCCATTCATTGAAGGTGCGCCTTATAATCCAGTGCGCCTTATAGTGCAGAAAATACTGTATATGAAATTTTAAAGAAAGAACAACCACTTCCTCTAGTCAAGCAAGTGGTGTTTGGAGACCTCATTAAACAATTTCATATTATTTAAATGCTCAAAATAGTGCATTGGGATAATTTCAATTAAATACTGCAGAATATTTAGTAAATGAACAAGGCCCTAAAGCAAAGCTTTGAAAAAATGCTTTTTGTAGTGTAACCAAAATGAGCGGCTCTAGCAAGCAGCTCTTTATTTAGCTGCTCCAAGTTGAATTTGTGAGTTTAGCTAAGGATAATAATGGCTGTGATCAGATCATGAATTCAGAGGACATATGTGGGGGAAATACGTGCCTGGTGTTGGACAAGAAACCCTGGCCTGCAATCACAAAGCACCTCACCGTGTCCAAGGTGCTGGAGGCCACGGCTTTATGAAAGAATACTACGCTCTTCCACAACAAACTTATCTGACCGTTCTTTGTTGGCCTTACTTCCCTTCTTCAAACTGTTGCTGTGACCATCTGATTTTTACTTTTAGAAGTTAAAAAGACCCAATCCATTCATTTGAACAGTCACGACAAAATAGTTTAGATGACGTCTTTTTTCGCTTAGCCCCTGTCTGTCTATCTGTATGCAAATGACCAACATGGTCACCCTGTAAGGAAATATGCTTCAATGAAAGCTGAACTACAGCTGCTCATGCAGAATGTAAGGGGAAAAAAAGGTGAACATGAAGACTGAACAGAAAAGTTTCTCTGAGAAAAGATGTGGAAACCTTACCTCACCAAAATGTGGGAGACTGAAACTCATTTTTTCTATTAACCGAAACTGTTTTTTGTTGTCTGCTGATATTTACAGCTTCCCAACTAAATGTTTCTGCTTTCTTCAAAGTGTCTATGTAGCTAGTTTCCCAGAGTACACCAAGGCCATGATCGATCATTTGATATCCATGAAAATCAACCACTGGGATATGTAAGTTCTTGTTTAGCTCTGTTCTCATTCATGAGTATGAGGCTGTGAATAAAACTCTTCTGTGTTTACAGTGTGATCCGGGAGCTCTCTGCTAAAGCGCTTCACAAACTAACACCTCTGCTGCCCGATTACATGACAACAACAGGTAAACACCAGGCCACCTTTCCTGTTCCTTAGGAAATGAAGAAAATGAACAGCATGTTATAATTATGTTATTAATTATTGACTGTGAGTAAATGTGCAATGCTCTTTCTTCCCTTTCTGGTCTCAGTTCTGCTGCAGCTGTTGCCCATGGCGACTGGTTTTGATCTCCACAGTCGGCACGGAGCCATCCTGGCATGTGCAGAGATCACACACGCGTTGTACAAACTGGGTCTTCAGACCAGCAGGTAGACCAGCCCGTCCCAGTCGTGTCATTGATGGAACTGAGAGAATGTAGTTATAACAAACTTAAAATGGTAAGGAGTTCATCCATGGGTAATTATTGGTTCTGTATCTTAATCTTTGTTTTACAGATCTGTGGTGGACATGATATCTCCAGAGTGTGTGGATGCATTAAAAAACATTCACCAGACAGTAAGTTTATTTTTGATGGAGTTTCAGTTTCATTGAACATACGGGTTGAAATGTGTTCTCTCGCTGATAACCATGTGTTGAATCACTTGTAGCTCCATGACAGAAAACACTACCGGTAAGCACACAACAGTATGTATGGTTAAATATTTAAATACTGTTTTCACTGCTGCTTCATTTCAGTATTGTACCGTTTTTATAGGGGTTTTGGTGGAGAACTTATGAGGCCAGCAAGTAGGTCCAACATTATATTTAATGGCTTATCACAAGAAACGGAAGAGACATCTCCGGGAATGCCAGTTCTCATCCTCTTGTCATTTTTCTACAGTGTGCACTCTGATAGAGAAGATGTCCTTGTCCAAAATGCCTTTTAAGAACCAACCCGTGATCAGTGAGTCAGAGTCAGCAGTCGTTATCACGATTTTGGACATTTCTTGAACATTTTATTTTGGAGAAATAAGTTTAATGTTTTTTGTGTTTCAGCTGGTTGGCAGTGGCTTATTGATGACTCCATAAGTAGTTTCCATCGTGTCTCTGGCAGTGAGAAGGACAGTATTTTGGTAACTCTGCATTTCATAGTTTGGGTGGTGTTGACACCAGATCTCCCTGGTGTCTCCCTCTTCACAGCGACACACGGGGAGCTCATTTTGTAGATCCTAAGGTGTTCTAGCAGCTGCTAATATTTTGGCAGCTACTGGATAGAAAACTTGTGATTTTGCTCAGTTAATGTACCCACACATCCATTTGATTATTTTTTTAAAAAGGCAGTTGTAGAATGTCACACACACTGTTTATAAAATATTGCTCTAAGTATGTCATTTAATACTCTTAGATCATCTGTTTCCTTTGCCTTCAGGCTGCAGTCATCTCAGGCTTGTCTGCCCTCAGTGAGGAGTACTACGTGGAAGAGCCAGGCCAAGCTAAGTCACAAGTGCAGGGTGAGCTGACTAATATTCCTTGTTTCCTCTAGTTCTCATGTCTGAAGCTGAGCGTGATGCCAGTGTGGTGTGTGTGAGTTTGTTTTTGTGCGAACACGTGCAGATCTCCTGGTATCTCAGTATGTTGACTGGCTGAAGAGTCCACGGATGCTCACTCGTAGTGGATCTGCCCTCGCCCTCGGCTGTCTGCCCACATGCATGATCCGTAACAAGCTGAAGCAGGTGCGTTTGGTGTGTGGTTTATTTTATGGATTCTTTTACATCTTACCGCTGGATGTGCATAAATGTGTTTGTCTGTGTCAGATCCTGGAAGGCCTTCGGCAGATGTGTACTATCAGCCAGAAGGAGGGGAGTTTTGTAGAAGCCAGGAGAGACGCAGTCACAGCGATCGCTCAGTGAGTGGAATTTAGTCTCGTGTTTATGGCTTATGTTGATATCATGCAGTATCACCTGTCTGCTCCCTTAAGCACGGGACTTTGTGAGCAGTAAAGCTAAAATAAACATTTGACTGGCTTTACCTGTAGGACCTGAATGACATGTTGTTGCTTGTCTAATTTTCTTTTTCCTTATTCCCTCTAAATTTATACTTTTTCTTCTGTGCTGACTGATTATTATGTTTTTGAACGTGCATTTTCTCGTAATTGTCTTTCAGAGTGTGCGTGAAGGTTGGTGTGTGTGTCCACGGCTCCCCAGACTCCAGTCTATGCCCAGAGAACATAGCAGAGGTGTGTGATACTCTGCTAAGCAGCATGAATGACTACACAACAGACAGCAGAGGGGACGTGGGAGCCTGGTGAGTTAGCATGTTGACGCATGTTGGTAAACACACACACACACACACACACACACCATGCACGCATGCACACACACACACACACACATTGCTCACAGATATATACATACTTACTCTTTTTATTTGCCTCCCGGTTGAGGATTACTCCATTGCCTGAGGTGTTTTTTCTGTCCCTCCACCTGAGAACACACACACACACACACACACACACACATGAAATGTGTTCCTGCCTCATTAGTAGCCTCAGGCCAGGCTTACCACCAGGAATGTCACCAGGCTTGTCACTTGTTCTCATACATGGGATGGGCTGCTTCTGTCACACTCCTGAAATCTCTCTGTCTTTATTTTGAATATCCTTTTTTTTTTATTACATTACCTTCTCTCCTGTTAGTTTTGGTCGAATGTTTGTATAACACACATCATAACAGGAGGATATCTCATTTTAAATCAGTTTTGACACAGAAGTTCTTTAAAATGTGGAGATTTTTGTCTGCCCTTCTAACGATCAAATGTTGCGCTTGTGCACCGGTTTTAGGGTGTAACTTTTAAATTATGCGAAACATTTCAGTGTCCTGGAGCCATGAAGCATTTTTGACCGTGAAGTTTCTAAATATAATAAAGCTAAAGGAGAATCTAAAGAAGGAGTGGCATGTGTCTGAATTTTCTGGGGTTTTTTTGTCCTTTGATTTAACATGTGTTTAAGGAATTGATGCTGCAGTCATTCAGATCCTAATGATTACAGTTTCTGCACTATAAGTCACACCTTCAATGAATGGCCTCTTTTAAAAGTTTCTTCATATACAAGGCACACTGGATTGTAAGGGGTATCTAATTGTAAGGCACACTTTCAATGAATGGCCTATTTTAAAAGTTTTCACATACAAGGCGCACTGGATTATAAGACGCGCTATCGGTTTTTGAGAAGATTGAAGGCTTTTGGGTGCGCCTTGTAGTGCGGAAAATTCTGTAATGTAAAAGCCTGTAATAAAGCGTCCTGTGCTGCCAACATGAACTCTTTCTTTACGCTTTGTGCCACACGCTCAGGGTGAGAGAGGCGGCGATGACGAGTATGATGGATGTGACGCTGCTGGTGGCCGGCGGCGCTCCAGAGATCCTTTCAGCAGACATGTGAGTCACAACGCTAGAGTCACGCCACCAGCTGGTGACCGAGCATGTTGTCATATCAGCTTGTCTGATGTGTTCATTAGTTTGACTAATATTTAGTGTCTCTTTGAATACTCTTCCAAATACCTGTAACTAAGTTAATACAGCACGTACAGTTAATATATCAACCAAGTACATTTTTGTAGTTATTACGGAGGAACTAGATAAAAATGAAACGCTTTGATGTTGACTGGACTCTAGTTGGCCCCTAAAAACAGTCGACTCATAATGAAACTTAGTGTAACTTTTGAGCTTTTTTATGTTGCAGGGTTTTTACATATATATATATATTGTGCTATAAAACAAGGGAGTTCATGTCTTGTATTCTCATTACTGTGTATACAGCGTGAAGAGTATGATGTGCTGCTTGGCCCAGCAGGCAGCGGAGAAGATCGACCGCTACAGAGCCCATGCTGGCAGCGTCTTCCTTCGCCTCCTCCACAGCACTGAGCCTGTAGTACCTCATGTTCCCCACAGGGAAGAGCTGATGAGCATTTTCCCCATGTGAGTCTCCCTCCACCCTGAACCTGAAGCTCATCATCCAGCTCCTTTATTAACCATTTTCTCCTCTACACTGTTTTTCTGATACGTATGAAATATGGAAAATTTTCTTTCCTACAATTTTATTCTGAGAACCCGTCATATCTGCTGATCAATGACTCTATTGTCCTTTCAGCGAAACCATAACCAGTCTAAACTGGAGGGCCGCGTCGCAAGCTTTCCAGTATATCACCCAGCTGCTTAGACTGCCTCAGTATCGGTACCACACCCTGCTGGGCCTCACCGTGTCTATGGGAGGGATCTCCGAATCCACAGTAGGTCAAGCATGATGGGAGGATGAGCCCACTATCAATTCAGAGAGGTACAATGGTTGAAAAATCAAAGAAAGATAAATGTAGACACTTCCAGATGTGACATAATAATCACAGAAAGCATTTGGGAGTAGTTAATTATTTGCTATAAATTTTGATCTGGCATCAGATGGAAGACCCACGCCTTATTGAGATGGTTAGTATTTTAATTTTAATTAAATTTTACTTGTCACCATCTGTTTTTCAAAGCTCCTCTGTTGTGTGGAGCAGAAGGGCTGTAATAAGTTGAAGAAAAAGATGAAATGAATTTGGAACTAAAGCACAACAAGAAGGCAACATAAGGAGTTTAGTTAAAAACGTATTGATTTTAGAATTTTCTGCCTTTGAATGAACACCTCATTAAATATAAAGCTAAATTCAGTCATGGTCTTCCTCTAGTTATATCCATGAAGAAACGGGTTGGATTTCTTAATCCACAAATCGTTTTAGAAGCTTCACAGCAAACAGTCATAACAGCATTGTCCTGAACAATGAAAGAAGATGAAGAACATTTAAAAAAAATAAAAACAAAAATGTCCTGGGTGTGAAGAGCTGATATGTTCTGCATGTACTTCTATAAGATGAAATATTGAGTCTAACCTTCGAAGCTAATATAGTTAGCACACCCCGTCAGAGGAGGGTGCATGAACTCAATCGCCTGTATGATTCTACCAAAAACAACAAGAGCTCTCGATCTCTGCTTTCAACAGTACTGGCACACAAACAGGAAAGTAACCCTAGAGCTGAACCAGGTTCTCATAGCTGCAGCTTGATCTTAGCTCAGTCTGTGTGTGTGATGCAATCCCTGGATAGCAGGTAGACACTAAGGAATGTGTAGAGGTTATATGCACACACATGTAGGCTCAGGTGCAACCTTCCAACTCCAGACTGGGTGGATGCTGATGGTTTTAGAGGAAAGGCTTCAGATCACTGTAATGTTAAAACCCTAACCCTAACAACAACAGTACAAAATAGGATGATGTTGTTTTTGCTGTGATGCTTCACAAATATTTACTGCTGCTGTAAAATCTGGAAGTCCTTCATATTCTGATCATAGCATCTCTTAACAGTTTATCATTGAGCTGGTCTCATTAGCAAGCCTGGAGGTTTATTATGGGCTGATTTCTTTGTAGAAATCATTTGTCATCTCACAGCATTGATTAGATGTTAAACCGTCTGAGGCAGTTTTTTTTCCTCCAGCTGGTAATGAGTTGACAAAGCCAGCTCTCCATTTGGCCACCAGAGGGATCCACGTGTCTGACAGTGTGTTCTCCATTAAAAACAATACAAACCCTCCCCCTCCCCCCCTCTCTCTTTTGGCCCCTGCCCTTCATTGGATTTTAAAAAATGAAAGATATTAGACTCTATCACTTTAGCTTATCTCCTCTGAGAAGAACTCCAAGTTCTAATCAGAACTTATCCAGAACAAACTAACAGGTCCCTCGAGATGCTGTGAGTCAGCCATTAGTTGAATCTTTGCCACCCAATGCTAAATAGCATTTTAGAAGTATGTGTGCTTCTTTCCGCTCTTGGCCATCCCTCTAAGGAAGGTTCAGCTGCAGCCCTGAACTTGGGTTTATTAAGTTCTCTTCTCCTGCAGTCTGACTGATTAAAAAGATCCTGGCCCCTTAAGATTTGATGATTATTTTTAACTTTACTATTTGTGGATTTAGAAAGAAAAATAAGTTAAAAGCATGTAAAATGAGCAGTGAGTTCAGTAAAGTTCAACTTATCTGCTAAAGGAGGTTGTAAATAAAATCTCTTGGACGTGACTGTCATGTTAGTCAGACCTCTTCTAGCTTTTCTTTACTACAGATATATCTAATGTGTTTCCTCAGGGTTGCACGCAAGAGTGTGAGTCAACACTGCATCGATTCTTGTGCCAAGATTCTCTCCACATTGACTTCTGCTCCCTGTTGCTTCCATTCAGGTACATTTTTCCTCCCTGGCAATGTTTGAGTACGTCAGAGGGATTCAGGACGATGAAGCTGCTCTGGGACAGTTTGGAGACGTGTTGCTGACCATTTTTAGAGAAAACCTCTGCAATGATAGGTACCCAAACCTAACAAGATTTGTTAATCTGGACTTGTCTGTAATGCGTCAGCCTCGTTTTTCGATTCATTTTAACAGATTGTTCATACTCATAGCATCATTTATCTGCTACTTTTCAGGGTGTCCATTCCTTTTCTTAAAATGGTCTCTCAAATGTTCGCTGAGGGATATTTTGAGATCTTCACTACACAAGAGAAGTGAGTGATTGAAGAGCTTGATTATTATTTTTTATTATTGTGCATTAAACCTTTTCTCATTCTTTTCCAAGTCATCAGTTCTGTATGGATCTATTTGCTCTTTGCAAAACGTTCAAGAAGACCAGAGATATTCCCAAGCTGTGTGCCTGTGTGTCTGTGTAAGTTGACCAACACGCTCATTACACTAGCATGAGGTAGAAAGCTTCATCCATGTGACTGTCTTGTTTGGTTGTCCCAGATTCTGTGAGATGATCCAGTTCCAGGGTGAAGTGAGAAAGAGCATTTTGTTCCAGCTGCTGATACTCCTTGGACATCCTTTCCCTGTTGTGAGTTCAGAGGGAACATGTATCTTTCCGAATAAATTTGTGAAACATACTTTTTAGTGTGCTAAAATTAAAGTAAGCTTATTTCATTGCCAAGTTTTTTTCCTTCATGCTGTTCTGTCGGTCCCACATGTTTAGAATATTCATGTTTAAATCTGAAAGACTCCATGAATGATCCAAAAGGATCATTCCTGGCTTTTTCTTTTGCACCGCCACGAAGCCAACCTCAGATGTTTGAGTGACTTGTTTGACAGTCTTCAGATAAAATGACCTGAAATTTAGTTTGGCCATCTGTGGCCCCTTCAGGGTGTATCCTTGGTTTATGACCATATACCTGTATTATGTGTTTTGTTGTAATTTGCAAATGATAGCATGCTAACATGCTATCATGTTAGCACAGTAGGATTTTAAAGGCCACAACTAGTGACCACTGTGACTGGAGGAACTGCTCTCTTCTCACAACTGTAGGTCAGGAGGAACACGGCCAGCAAGTTGTACGAGACGCTGATGACCTACAGCGATGTTATGAACGCTGACGTTTTGGACGATGTCATGACCCTGCTATACGATACTAAATGGTTAGTGGCCTCAATATTCTGTGCTTGTAAAAGTCCTCTATAGCCGGTGACTCATTGCTGTTCTTGGTGTTCCAGGGAGGGTCCCCTGGACAAAGTGCGGAGCCACAGGAACCAGCTTTGTGATTGGTTGGAAGTCTCTAGGCCGCAGTAGCATCATGATGAAAGAAACTTGAACTACAATCTCATGTACAGACCTCAGTCCAGGTCTCCTGATCACCTGTGGCTGCAGAAGCAAGAGCAAACGTGAACAAGCAGACATTTGTGTGCAACAATGAATGAAAAACATAATCAGTCCACTCTGTTTTTAACAGTTTAACTAAAACACACCTGTGTAAAGCTGTCTTCATGTCTGGTTTAGGTCTCAGTCTAGTGAGGCTTTGGGAATGACTTCCAGTTTACCTCTTTACTTGTTGTTTTTAACTGGAACAACAAAGACGGACGAAACTGAAACTGTAGTTCATGTATCCTCGGGGGACACGGTGGCCATTGAGCAGTTTTTTTGAACAAACAATGGAATGTCAGCGGGACCTTGCTTCCCCTTGGGTCCCATGCAGACCTACTTTTTCTGCATCGATGGACGTCTCAGAGACTGGAGACGTCCTACACCTGATAGTGGAGCCTCCCTGCTTGCCTGTGGAACAGAGTGTGTTCTGTCACCGAAGGCTGAGCTTTTCTCATTGGACAGTGGCCACATTGTCTCAGCAAGCATCCCAACAAACAGACACAAACGCTCCATTATTTTGGAGAGAGTGATTTACTTTTGTGTATCATATATTGCAGTTCCTCCCAAGGCTAATCATCACTATTTTACATTACATTTATAATATTTTCTCACCGAACTTTAAATTAAATTTAAAGTTCGGTGGGAATGATCTATCTTCAGATCATGTTTTACGTTTTAAATATGTCTATTTCTCACGTTATAGATGATATCTCATGTGATATCTCTTACTTTTGGTGGAGATGTGTGTCCACAGTTCAAAAATGGTAAAATAAAAGATGTGTGACTACGGGGAGGAAAAGGTAATGCAGTACCTTAAGTTTAATTCATATAATTTTACAGCTTGATCCTAATAATAAGTGTTTGAATGCCATATTCTGTGTTTCCTTACACTAATTCATTCAACATGTGCTCTTCATTTGATCTAATATATTGGTGGTGATGAAACCTGGTGGCTGTGAATGTTGTACTTAAATGTTTTTTTTTTTTTATTATTTAAATATTTTTACATCATCTAAAGGTTTTTTTTTTTTTTATTTTCCAGGCAGATATAGTAGCATGGAGGATTTTAAAGGCCACAACTAATGTCAGTGAAGGAATTTCAAAGTTACACATCTTTAAAAATATTGTTATTGCTGTTATTATTAACCCCTTATCTGCTTAGAAATAAGACAATTATTTAAAAAATGATCTAACGTCACCCCACTCTTATCTCTCATTTCTCAAAACCGCCTTGCTATCCTCCTAGCAGAGTCATTTCAAAGGCCACATCCACCCTTCCCCTCCATGGGTGTTGTTGAATTTGTCTGGGTCACCCAATGTTGCTGCAGCCCATAATTCGACTTTAATTAATTCCCAGCCAGATGGAAATTCCTGTAGTTTCTAATGAAAGAAATGTTGTTTCTCTCAAGGCGGATTGATGGTAAAGCAAGCAGCTTTGCTACAGTGCTTGGGGTAGAGAGGAATGCTAATAATTCTTAAAGGCTTACAGTTCATCGTCAGTATCCATGGCGATCCTAGACATACAATGGTAGCCTTTTAGAGGAGATGAGAGGGGAGGGGGGGGGGCTCCTCCCTCATTGACTCAGTTTGGTGTGATATTAGGAAAGGCCTCTTTGCACTTTCTGCTGTTCTGGTTATTATGGGATTAAATGGAACCCACATCAGTTTGCTCAAGCTGACAGCTCTGGAGCAGCGGGGGCAGTCGATCGATAAGCAGCTCATGGAGGGGGTGCACTTTGACTACAGCACTGGTCATAATGCTTTTGCTGTGGAAACTTCCTATCTTCTGGAATTAAAGATATATAAATGATACATTGACTCATATTTTAGTTGTGATTATTTTCTCTCTATCGCTGCGTTTCTCTAGCATCTGGCATTTTATGGACATTTATCAGCTCATGATTTTGATTATGGTACATCCTTGTTTCGAGGACAATGCCGGTGCTTGTGCAGCCAGGATGAAGCCAGGCTCTGTTACTGAACTTCTTACCGTTATTGCTTGGAGAAAACTGTGTTGCTAATTTCCCTCATGATGCACTGATGGGTATCAACATCACAGAAGCGTTTATAATCCAAACCTCCCCCTTCACAATCAAGGACTCATCTGTGGTGTGCAGACAGGCTAATGTTAAAGTAGTGGCCCTCTGCACAAGTCTCTGTTTAGTCAGCCATTCTCTCTATTTGTTGAGTTCTTCTCTGGATGAAGGGAAGCTGGAGAAACACGCAAAGAGCAAAATCGACAAAATGCACGTTTTGGAGGCTACTGAAAACATTCTGAACAAAATCTAAGCTCAGGAAACGTGATTGTATATCACAAAAGCCACAAAATATGTGACAATCGCCTTTGCGTAACACATTAGTGTCAAATCATGCCACAAAGTGCTGCTGCTTATTTTCGTCCATTCAATAGCTGGAGCAGCATCTTATTATTCCTGGAACTGTTTACAGACTTGATGCAGTTCTAGGGCCGTACTATGAAATGTGTGTCATTTAGCCCTTTTGTTCCCACTAATCATTCAGAAGAAGTCTAATACAACATATTACGGTTTACCCAAACTGGTCATGATTATAAAGGTTCACTATGTTCCATAAACAAAAGGTTTTACATTTTGTTTGCTGTGTTTCAGCCCTCAGATTGAACTGTTGTCTGCTAAAAGAATTTATTATTCCCAGGTGTTGCTCCCTGCTTGGACCACCTTTTTATGGCCTCAACACCCGGTGTAGGAGTAACAACGCTCCTCTAGCATGTTAGTCAAGCTCATTAACTGAGCGTAAGCCTTAATTGCCCTAAATTTATGGAGTGGAGGCACTGCTGAGCAGCTGTTCCAGCAACCGTCAGTTCAGGACACCATACGGCTCTGCAGAGTGAAGTTTAAAACCGTTTAATGTTGAGCTGGAATCATATTGAGCAGAAATGGACTTGAAAGTTCTGGTTTGCACTCAGTGGATGTTGCACATGACAGTTCTATAAGGTTCCTGTAAAAAAAAAACGCTCCATGTGCTCCGATGCGTCTTCTCTCTCTGCAGTGACCGCTCGGATCTGACCGAGCAGATCTGTTTGGAGAAGAAAAGCAGAAACAGATTTCAGGCTGAAACGAACTGAACGAATATGATAATTATACGACTGATCGAAATAGCAGAGAGTTGATAATTACATGATTGATAGAAATAGCAGAAATACTATAATTATGAATATGACAGCTGATGTGGTCTCCCTCCAGGAAACCACAGCCTTTATACATTTCCAAAAAGCCATAATCAGCAGCACACCAGGCAATGCGCTCTCTGCCTTGGAAATTGCCACGTTGCTTGGAATTATAGTCATTTTAAAACAGAGGCAGCTGGATAAATTTGGGAATGTGGTTTAATTGCTGACCATGTGTGCTTCTAAAGACCGCAGGTTAATGGGCAGTGGCTCTTACATCAACAGCACACACAGATGTTTATGGATAATTTGGTAAAATTGAATGGAAACACCTCATTGTGCTGTTGATCTCTTATTCTAGTTGTTTTCCTGTTCCTTTTCATTCCTCGTGAGACACCAGGCTATTTTTTTTTTTTTTTTTTTTTTTTTTTTACAATAAAAGTGTATCAAACTGAACCTAGCTAGCCTGCCAATGTCTGGGAGCCGTATTGCTTTACTTCTTCTAACAGTGCGTATGCTCTGACCACCTTATCGCAACAATCTCGTCGTTTGATTTATCCAGTGGCTGGCCTAGTCGGGGGGCACGCAGTCTGCTGATAGCCCTCCTTCCTCCTCGCTATGCTGATGACAGCTCACTATTCTCTCCAGAATCTCCTAGGGTTCCACGCTTTCACCGTTTTCACATTTTACGTCTGATGCGTATGTATGTTGTCACTGCATATATGCTATATCTATCTGACCTTTTGAACAGAGGGGAGGGAAAGATACTCCGTTATCATGTTGGAGCGAGACAGGAGGTCGTTGGCCAGTTGGTCTGTTGGTGTTAAAAAGATATGGAGAGGCATGCCGAGAGTTCCTTGCAGCCGTCTGGGTAATGTCTTCCCTTTGTTTTTTGTCTGCCTGAAGGCTGGGCATGTTTCATCAGTTGGAGTTATGAAGGTCTTACTGTCAGATTAGATTTGTTGTTTCTGTCACACTATCTTAGTTATGGATACGATAAGGTTAATTTTAGCAAAACGTTTTGATGTTTTTTTTTACTGTGTCCTCATCCTCTACGCGGTTTCTTTTGATCATTTATTTGAATTTCAATCTCAGGCCGTTGGAGATGTCTCTACGATTTGTATCATCGCCCTGGCCTCGGCTGAACCCCGGGAAGCGTCAACACTTTGTTTGTGCAGGAACTTTTTTTTTTTTTTGTGCTGCTGCTTCTGCCGTGGTTCTGTGTTGTTCCGTGCTGCGAGAGTGATTTCATGGACACGGCTCAGACGTCGGGGAGGGGGGGGGGCCTTGCTCGCCTCTTGTTTTGGACGCTGGCCAGGATGAGCTCATCCATGACAGCGAGTCCAGCTGCTCACACGTAGGAGTGCTGTTCTTTTTCCAACCTCTGCACCCAGAAATGTGCATCCAGGAGTTGGCCAATGTTAAGAAGGGAAGTGGCGGCGGGAGGGGGGGTGTAGGGGTAGAGGGAGGGGTAGGGAGTGTGACACCATTCCCAGAGGCTCCGGCAAAGACTGACCACTGGCAGCCTGCCGCCCCTTCGGCGCCTGCTAAGCAGCACGACCTCAGGCTTCTACTGTTCCCTCCGGAGAGAGGCCCGGTTTGTTCTGGACACACGCCAACGCTGAGTGTTGGGGGGGGCACGGCCAGGTCAGCTCTCAGGGGTGGTCCCGTAGCAAGTTTTTGTAAATGTATGTGTGGTGTGTATGGAGCCATTATGATTAGCTGGTGTTTTGTTTAGGTGGGATTCTATTTTTTCTGCTTGCGCGCTAAGCCTTTGGGCTATAAGTTCTGTCCATCATTGTGGGGCTCCCAGCGTATCTTCAGGGTAGAGATGACGACGGCGTATCAGAGATCGTGGCTCCGAGAAATTCATCCATCTATGAAAATAAATGCTGATGAGCTTCTGGTCCTGATGTCGATATAATTTGACTTCAAGATCTCTGCTCCCACATCCACAACACCGTTTGTGATTCTCCGCTCTTCACGTCTCTGAAATGGTTCTGTCACTCAGTCATCAGTCAATCTGGTCTCAATCTGTGGTGAAGCATGCAAGCGGGGGCAGCCAAAGGTCAGAACCTCAGAAGGAGTCATATCTCTCTGTTTCCCCTCCTCCAGTCCTCCTCCTCGTTTTGTGCTCGTTCTCCGTGACCACCTCCTCCATTGCTGCACCCACTCCTTATCCGACCTCACCATTTGGAATCCATTATCCAACCCTGCTCTGAGTCTTTTTTTTTTTTTTTTTTTGTTAATTAAAAGGAGACGTTCTCCAATGCTCCCCCTCAGATTGCTGGCTGTTTTTGGGATCACAGCCAGTGGGAGGGTGTAAACTGCCGTGAGGTGGGTGCTCTGGAAACTCCAGGCCAGGAAGATGTGGAGAAGAGGTGGTGGTGGTGAGCCCAGTCCACCAGTTGGATGAGCTGTCTTTAGATTTGGGAAATGGGGTTCAAGACTCAGGGCGGAGCTTTAAGGGGATTTCACTGAACCATAAACTTGAAGGTACAACCTGAAGTAGGGGCTGGTTTGCAAAAACATCTGTCACATGGTGTGTATTCTATTCTTGGCCTGTGGGTTAACTTGGGACCAGTTGGATCTGCTTACGGTATTTGGCTGCTTGAGAAAGAAGTCAGAAATATTGTGTCATTGCTACGATATCATTAAACCAGCCTACCAGAAGTGGACTTGGTCAGTGCGAGTTCATCCAATGAAACTGTGACTGACTATGCTGATATTTTTCTATTCTTACTTCTTGGCTTAAATGTGTATTTGCTTTACATTTCTTCTTTCCCACATGTAGGAAAAGTGAGTCGTTATTCCAACATCCACATTCAAAGAAAATAAAATTCAACAGCTACGATGGCGGCCAGCATCAACATGTCCAAAAGCATTTATTCATTTCAACAAGTTCATAAATAATGTTAAATGAGCATAGAAGTTCACAAACGCTGCATCATATCTGCTGCGCTGACTCAGATGAACGCTTTCGCTGCATGAAACAACACAGTTTTGCTCAAATGTTTCCTGGAAACATTCGTGACAAATTTGCAGCGCCGATCTCGCTCATGGCGGTCAGCTTGTGGTTTGAGCATGTGATAAGTCGGAAGTGGATCCGATGACAGAGCAGCCAGAGCCGGTCTTCTCTGGGGAAGAATCGGATGATGCACCGTGACTGGATTTGAACTTGTGACACGAAGACGGACACTTGAGGCCTTCAGGATCCGAAGATCATCACAGGAGTCTCAAATTAGATGACACGGTGGCCGTTTAAGTTCTTAAGTCTTGTGTTGACAGCTTCTCCTGTCATGTGATACAAGATGCTGCCAACGCATCTATGGGGCTTTAATTTTTCAATCTTTCCTTTATTTCATTTACAGCTGTGTCCTATGGATTTAAAGCAAGATGTTCTGGTGTGCATATTACCGCTGTTCTGTGAAGCAGAGGCCAAATCATAAACCCTTTCATGATTAGTGAATTATTTTTGGAAAGTCCACAGTTACTCATCATAGTTGACCAAGGGGACACATCCAAGCCACTTCAAAACTGAATGCTTTCATGGTTAGTTGCATCTACTCTACCGTGCTATTTGGAGGGAGCATCAGAACTCAAACGTCTCAACAGCTGAGGTCTGTAAAATTCCTCTATGTCTTCTGGGTTAGATGAGATCTTTGTTTTCAACACCTTCTCTCCATTCCTTATTGCTATTTGTCCTTGTAACACGCGTTTTAGAATCCGAAATGTTGCCTGTGGCCTTGTCTGGTTAACCTCAGCAAGACAAATCAATGGGTCATTTTCCAAAGCTGCTCGACTCTTTGTTTGCAAAGACCGCCTCAAAAAAAAAAAAAAAAAAGCTGAACTTCTTCACTCGTTTTTAAGACCATGTCTGCCGCTGTTGCAACAAGCATCTTTTCTCTCAGCAGAAGTCTAAATTACAGGGCTGGAAGTCGTGCCTTTCCGTGGTTGGATATACGTACTCAGTGTAACTTGTGCTTCCTTTGAAATCTTTCAGCTGTCCATGCCTCATTTCCTACCAAACTCTAGTGAGCACAGTGACCGAAATGGTTCGACTGTGCCAGACGTGTGTGAGTTATTAACACGATAAATATCACACTAGTTACAGCTCTGCTAGTCAATCCCAGTTGTACGTGGAGCGTTCAACACATGTTTCATATAAACCAGTCCTATGAAAGAGATGCAGACGTAATGAACCAACCAAAAACGAGGTTCAAAGCCGACGTCTATTGCGATCTGGGTTCGCTGTGCAAACATGTCTGCGTTTAAATGTGAGGAGAGTCTTTGAAATCAATAATACACAAGAAAAAATGTTGTAAGGCGGAGGGAGAGGGGCCTCTGAGGGAGTGATGCCATGCCTCTCTCCCCCACACGGCAGGCCTGCTGCTGTGGTCATGGGTCAACATCAGCCTAATAACAAACGCTGCTCTGGTCCAATCAGAAGAATTCCGGCATCCTCCTGGGCCGACCGCCCTCCTCTCTATTCCTCTATTTTAAGAGTCAAGCCGAGGGGGGTGGAATTACACTCCAATATACTTAATCATTTCCATCAGTGATGTGGGATACAGACCAGGGACTGAACTTCTATGGCTGCTCCGGGGCTGTTTCCATTAGGCATGATCACTATCCACATTAATGGTCACAGATGGGTAAGCGGAGACCACCTCACAACTCTCACTTGAAGGCAATACTTTGAAATCTGCAATTTTGTGTGTCATCCCTGTTTTACCCAGCAATGAGGATGGGGTAGCTGCAGACGACCTCTATTGCAGACGAAAGAGAGGCGAGATTGGAGATGAGTAGAGAGAGGAAGAAAGGACGCTGGATTAGGTTGCGGCGGTCTACCAGCAGCTGTCATCCCAAATGAGTGACTCATCTATAGGAAGTGGCTTTTGACACGATGTCCATAGTAAAGGAAGTGTGCACAGTGCTTTTGATGGAACATCTGATCAGTTTGTTCTCCTCACGTGGAACCAATAGTGTTGACCGTCAGTGTAGAAGTGTTGTTATCATGTTGTTCTGAGCCTCCTCAGACAGACAAGAAGATGAAATTGCAGGATGTGGGATTTCCCCTATGAAATGATCGTGTGTGTGTCCCCCCCCCATATATGTGGTTAAGAGGGGGGCGGCAGAGGGAAAAAGAAGTGCATGCGGTGACCCAGGGGAGCTCACACAGTGTTGGAAAGAACACAAAGCATTTGGCGGGACGGTGGCTGTGATGTGGTGACTGTTGACACACACACGGCCCCCAGTCTGTCCCAGGATGGATGTAGCCGCTCACCGGATAGACTCCTCAACGGGCAGGAAACTCTCTACTGTCATGGATAAAAAGTCCATGTTGTTCTTAGGAGGCAAAGCACACGCACAAGAAATTCAAACGCTCTTTTGTTTCTCCCAACAAACAAGAATGTGAACGGACATAAAGCCATCCAGTGTCTATAACCACTCATTACCTTTCCTAGCCGACATTTGGCAGGAGACGCACACCATGGAAATGCAATCTGTTATGAAGCCACAGGTCCACCGCAAGTTTTTTGCTGATGATAGTCTAAACTGTCTGGTGATATCTGTTGTCTGGAGAACAGTCGCAACATGAAGGCAAAATGTTTCTCACCCAAACCTTACATGTTGCCAAGAAATACTTCTCCTAACTTTTATTTAATTCATTCGAATTAAATAAACAACTATCCTCGCTCAGGTGCAATGTCTGGGCTGACTTATTGAATAATTGCACTCATTCTGAGGGCTGCAAAACCAGAGAAACATGGCAGTAAGTTGTGTGTAACCGTCTATGTTTAAATTCTAACAATTCTAATAGACCCCTTCTGTCAGCCTCCCCAGTGTTACTTCATCCGAGCAATCAGGACAACATTCTCTTATGTAAGAGCCCCTTCAGCAATGTCCATCAGCAATTGGTCATCAATTGTTGTATTCTTGCAGAAAAGGAATGACATGCGCTATAATGATGTCACCACAATGACATATCCTTACTTGGAATCAGATGTTTGTCATTAGTGGTCTATGAGATACCTTTTTTTTTTTTCTTTTCTGAGTAATATTTAAATAATTGAATTTTCTCAGATATTGGCAGCAGTGCCATTCAGAGGTAGTTTTCACCACTGTCCTTTACTGAACCGAGTACCAGCAGCTATAATGTGTGGCCTTGCAAGGCTACACATTATGAACCCTAGCATAGACCTTGACTTACTTTAATAGTCTGATAAAAGTTATTATAACAGTTTAGTTACGTCTACCGACATACGGTTAAATGTTCCAAAAGTATAGCTAAAAGTTCCAGAGGAACAGGACATACTAGCTATAACCATTAAAATAGTTTAAAATAGCCTCAAACACAATTAAATGTTTAACTCTTTTTGCTAAAAGTAATGCATGGACAGTTGAAACTGTTAGTTAAAAGTTAAAATCCTTAACTTAACATAATGGACTTACACATTTTGTTAAATACAGCAAAACTTCTTATATACTGACCATTTTTCCACTTACAGAAAAGTCGTATCCGTATTTGCACCTAGTGGCTCTGATCTGGTCTGTGAGGACACATCAGGTAGAAAGATTAAGAACGACTGTCCTCACATGTACGATCTGACGTCAAATAGTGTTTATTCTACCTGCGTTTCATTCAAAGGGGTGAGTCATTAACATGGAGTTAAGAGAGTCTAACTAATTCCCCAAGAGCAGCAGCCATATTTCTGCTCAGCTCTGCTGTTTACCGTCTGCAATGGCCTTTGACTCCCACCCTCCCTTTCTGACTCCCTCCATCCCATCCTGTATTTATTAAACAGTCCCACCACCTGTCTGTACATGAGGAATGTGTGTGCTGTCAGAGCTGGACAACCGCTGCTGCTGCTGCCAGTTTCTATCTTCATTTTGGAGGAGACACTAGAGGCAGAGGCAACGAAAGGTTAACCGCTGGACTGCTGCGGTTTCAGGCATGCCTTACCGGACCGTGCAGCCTGCTGGTTCTCTCATTAGCCTTTCTCTTCTCCTTCCAAAATCTCTCTCTTCCCCTCATTCCTCTGCACTGTGCCAGTGTGTTTCTGCCTGGAAAAGGCTACTGAAATAGTCAGTGTCTTATTTTATTTGTCAGTCATTCGGTGAGAATTCCCCCTCCAACCCGCAGCTGGCTCAGGAATGTCCCGCTACTCCCCTCTCAGTTCTCCACTCACTTCATCACCTCCCTATCCCCCGCTAACTCTCGTCCTCCTCTCCCTCACTTTCTGGCCATTCTCCTCCCATCCCCGCATTTTATCTCTTTCCCCCATCGCGTTCCATTCTACCCGTCTTGCTCGTCTTTTCAAGGATGGCAGTTTGGAAGGGGCTGGAATAGGGGAGAGGAGTCAGTCAGTGCCAAAGCTCACAAACTGCTTGCTGCAAACACAAAGAGTTGCTGTGGAGATAGGATCACATATGGCTAAATTGGATTTGCTCACTTTGTCTCCCCTCTACTTGTTTTTATTATTGCTGTCTCTGTCTCTGCCTTCCCCCCTTTGAGCATTTCAACCTCTTAGGTGTCCAACTTTCAAACGATTCAAACAGTTTGCAAACACCTGCAACATGTTACAAAATGTTCCAAAGGAACCAAAGGAACAATAAACGCGGATTTGACGGCAGTATGGAAACTCCATATAAAGTATGTGAATGTGACAGTGTGACGACTGGGTAAAAGCATAGATACACAATGGATAAATACTGTGTTAGATTTACTACCCATACCGATGTGGTGCATTAAAAGGATTATAACCTGATATTAGGAACGCCTTTTTTTTTTTTTTTTACAGTAGCAAGAAGAAATGTGAGGCAAAAGACATCATTCATTCATGCATCTTCATGGAGACAAGATGATCATAATCCTCTTGCTTTCAGCTGGATATCCAATTCGTGGGTCACGAGTCTGCTTGAGCCCATCCCAGCTGGATACGGGTAAGAGGAGGGGGAACACCCTGGATGACAAACAACCAGTCACGCTCACACTCATGGACAATTCACCAAACTCAGCAACGAAAGAAATCGAACCCGAAACCTTCTTGTTGTGAGGCAACAACAAGTTTTCACTATCCAACTGTTGACCAGACATATTTGTGAACCTGAGTGATGACAACACGACACAAAGTTAACAGTGACATCACCTTTAGAAGTCACCCATTAGCTCATCACACAGACATGGAGACGTGGCCTGGTGAATACACTGGAAGTTCAATATTTAGTCTCTCTTTAACTCTATTTCTGGTCTCCACTCTGTCCTGAGGAAACTTCTTTTAGTGTTTTGGCTGCAGGTTCACGACCGTGAATAAATCCATTCACACGCTGGTAAACCCTGTGATACATTATTGATTCACAAACATTTGCTGTACGATTATTATAAGAGTTAAAAGACAATAAACAAAAACACATCGCTGGTACGTGTGAATTTGAAGGCATAAGAAATCATGTATTTTTCAACATTTCTCAAGTATGTGTACCCCAAAATCCAATTTACCAGTAGTTTCTCCTCTGGACTGCATCAGGAAAACTGCAGCACCACAGAAATATTTTCTGTTCACAAATAAATACTTCTGACATGTCGCAGGGGGAGTGAACGTCTGCTTCCTGCTGAGCTACCTGCATCCAGAGGACATTGCACATGAAGTTGATAGTCAGTGAGTGAAGCTGTTATAAACTACAACCAAAAAACCTGTGACCCCCGTCTGTTCCAAATGATTTACAGCATAGGACCAGAGTCTTCTCCATTTTCCACTCTTCACACAAGAGAACAAAAGGAGTTTTGTTCGGGACGGGGAGACCTCTGCAGAGGCAGGGTTCTAGACGGGGTTAGGTCAATGTTAAGGTGGTGCATTGAATGCTGTCTTTTCTATGAACATACACAGTGTCTGGGTAAAGATTGTCACCAGGGAGTTTCAGGTTTTGAAGTTGACAGTTGATTATCCAACGTGGTGAAACGTTCCAAACGTTAATGGCACCCTGCCTTAAAAAGCTTCATCATGCTTCAACTTCCAGATTGCACAACGGAGGCCTCAGTTCTTAGTTTTTTCCTCATCCCTTCTCTTCTCTTCCTACTTCAAAAATAATGTCCTTTTTTTACATAAAGAATTTCCTCAGAATGATTAACAGGAGTTCCTCCATGGAAAATCACTTGATGCAGTTATGAATAGACCCCTCTAGTGAATGCTTGCAGGCTTTCGTAGATGTTTAAGCATTCTAATCCTTAATCAATATGCCATGAATCTATTGTTTGGCTTCTCTGTCTCCCAAACAAAGCAGCAGAGGAGACCAGCATGAATAATGTGGCCTTTAATGCCTCATGAAATATACATCGGGGGCGATGCGTTCCCAGAGTCCTGGAAGCTTTGTAGCACTTCAGTCTCTATGACTCATATGAGAGAGAGGTGGAAGCACTTGTTGATATTGAGACTAAAGTGAACCAGATGTAGGGGACGGATGCTGCGTTGCGCTGTGCTTAGATCAGTCTTTGGCTCACTTTTGGTGACAGTATATTATTTGCAAGCCTGAGTCAGGATGAATTTTTGAAGAAAACCCACAGAGGCATTTCGTGCAGGTGTGAATCAAGCTGATCTTCTCAGTGTGTTGAAACCCCAAGCAGAAGATGAACAAAATGAAAGAGAAGGGCAAAAAACTGGGCCCTAAACACTGGCTTTTTCACCCTAGATTGACCTACAGCTGTATTTGGAGCTGAGATGCAAAAATTAGGTTTGAGTTAATAATTAATAATAATAATAATTCACGGTAAGAATTAATGCAGTCCTTCACTTGAACCTGAAGTTTTAAATTTATAAGTCATATATCATATACAGTATTTCCCGCACTATAAGGCGTACCCAAAAGCCTTAAATTTTCACAAAAACAAACAGTGCACCTTATAATTCAAGTGCGCCCTCTATATGAAAGAAGTTTTAAAATATGCCATTCCTTGAAAGTGCGCCAAACAATCCAGTGCACCTTACATAGAAAAAAGTTTTGAAATAGGCCGTTCATTGAAGGTGCGCCTTATCATCCAGTGCGGCTTATAGTACGGAAAATACTGTAGTTATTGTGAAATTATGTTTGCACAGTATCAATCCTATTAGTTGTTTCATTCCATTTTGGAATATGATTTCTTATCAGATTAATATTCTAGTCCAACAGAGCATTTTGGAACTTTTCTTGGCAAATAAGTTGCACAATAACTATCATAGTCAGGCAACAATTCCTGATTAGTAAAATGGAATTGCTGCTGTGGCACATCAACATACAGACTGGAATTTAATGATAAGACAGCATGTCAGGCGTTGACTCAATGCTTCTCCATACGCAATTGCAGTGTGAAGGGAGCTGTGCATGCATGTAATATGTTGGAAATTTGTGCAGCAGGTCAGACATTATTCAATGGACTTTTTGCACACAAACCTTACAGCAAAACATTAAGAGTCATTAGACGATAACATCTAAACCACTGGAGAGCTTTAGTCCTTGTCCGTGAATGAAAATAACTTGTAGGAGTAAATTATTTCTAACATCTTTGGAGAATGAACAGAACTAATTGAGGAGAGGGACTGACAAAAAGAAAACCCTTTTCTCAGGATACAATATGATTCAATTTTGCTGTAATGATTAAAACAAATTATTGCATCCAGTGATATAGTGCTAAAGAGACTTGAAGCTGGATTACAGAAAACAACCTGTACAATCTGCAGCCCCCAAACACATCACCTTCTCTCAACACATCTTTCACATGTCCAGTTGGCCATGCAGAACATGCAGGTCCATTCCTAGGTACACACACAAGTTGCAAATGGGGCCCCTGCTGTCCCGGCTCTTTGTTGGCTGGACGCAGGCATGCTTGGACGCATCGGCCGAGGATCAGATTGCTTTTGTTGGGTCAGTCCCAGGGTCCACGCTGCTACCCGGGACTTCAAAGGGCCACGTCAGTGTGTGTTAGCGTAGATGAGGAGCGGTGCGAGTGTAAGTCGGCAGACTGTTATCAGTGGGGGCCACAGTGGACCCTCAGGATGACATTGTGTTGTCTTAGTAGGCGAGAGAGTCACGCAGCACTGACAAAACACACGTGAGCAGAGAACGAACCGGACGGGAGAGCAGCAGGAGAGACAGGTGGGGATTTGGGGTGGGAGGTGGAAAGGGACGCATCAAGGACGTCTGAGGGGTAAACGACGTACCTGAGGGAGAAACGACGAACAATGAAGTCAACAGAGATAGCGTTATCTACTGTACTGCATGTACAACATTCAACTATTTGAAATGAGCTACAACAGGACAGAAGTGAAGTGTATTTGGAGAGGATGATGGGGGTCAGGAGTCACCACACAGGAGGCAAAACATCCCCCCACAATACCCCACAGTCCAAAATTCACATCCCCTGGTGTTGTTCCAGCCAGACCTGAACATCCTCTCCTCTGTCCAGACACAACTCTCTTCCACACAGACGTAGTCTGCAACTGAACACAAACACGCGTGTTAAGCCCACAAATCACTTGTCTTCAAACAATTAAAAATTTTCATATTTACACTTTTATTTAACAGAATTTTTTGCTCTTAAACACCGCCGCGAGGCTTCTCCTAAACATGGCCGTGAGGCTTTTCGCCACACAGAGACACAACAAACACTGAGACAATTTTTGTTATTCTTTGCCGTCCCGAGAAGAAAGGCTTAACATTCTTATGTGCAGGCTGCAGGTGTTGCGTGACGCCACAGCTGTGTGCTCCGTGTTTCGAGGTGACGACGACTCGCGCGCAGAGAAAGAGGTGTTTCACCGACAGGTGTGACTCATGACCCTTCATCTGATGTCTCGCCTCAGGCAAGGAGAGACATGTCACAGGCTTTGTCTGCTCACCTGCCTGCATGGACACAATATCCACCTTGTCGAGCGCCAGCAGCCGGTACTTGTAACTGTTCTTCACCATTCAGGCTCTTGCCAGTGTCCTGAAAGCTTTTATTTCAGAAGAAAGCCTGTGGTGAGTCACGGGGAACGGGCTGATTGTTAATGAATTGAAGTTAGGCAACAATTTGTGACTGGAGATGATGTCAAAGCCCAAACATCTGCTGGCAATTCACCAGAGAGTTTCCTGAATCTATTTACTGGACAGCGAGGTTAATCTTTACACAATGATAACATTCCTGGCAAACCTTCTGGATGATACACAAACACAAACCCGTTTTCGTTCAACCAGCATATGATTCCAGATGTTTCCTGAAGGGATGAAAGATCGGGAAGCTCATCACAAACCCGTGTTAGACTAAAACTAAACGTTGGAATCCAACCAGGTGGAACCATCCGAGCTTCCTATGCTTTCCGTCTGACGTTCCCCCACCCAGGCTTGAGTATATGTTTGTGTGTTATCTCCCCAGGATGTATGGAGCGTGTGGGGACTATAAGTGGGATGGCATCTAATGTACAAAAAAAACAAAAACCCTTGCTATAAGATATTGGAAATGAATAAATTTACATCTAAAGTGTAATAGAGACATGCAGTATGGGAGAACATTGATGCACTCTTTTCAGCACATTCAATTATGAGACTTTTTTTTTTCCTTCTTTTTTCTAACATCATCTAAGACAGTGTGTAATCTGTGTTTTTAGATTGGCAGCATGGAATTATTAACCTTCTCCAGTGGTCTTTCATCACAGATCACCGCTTCGCCTCATGGAAATATCAGGATGTTATTAAATCTGTCACTCTAGCTCTGTGGAGGCTGTGGTCTGGGCCTCGGCTCGCGAAGCCGCACACGAAAACAAAAACACACAGCGTATTTCACCTTCCGCCACAATTCAGCAGCACGAGCCACCCGTAGATTTTCTTCATTATATCTGATGAATGCAACAACCCTGAAAGCCACACATCTCCCATAAAGTCACTGCGAACCAAAGGTGGGCGTGCTGCTCACCTAAATGGAGAGATTGTAACATTTACTGTGATACCTCAGCACCCACAATGGGCCCTTTGTGTCGTGTGCAACTCCTCCGGGCCGCTGGCGGATCAGAGGCTTGGCGAGGAAGGAGAAGGGAAAGGGTGGAGGTGAGGAGCGAGCCCACCGCTGAGCTTTGTTTGCAGACATATCCTCAGATTTTAATCATATGGGTTAAAGGGCTGGCGCTCAAAGTGAGCTTTAATACAGTCCAGCTTGAGCCCGGTGCTGCACACGTGTGAAGGCACATTTAATCACGCTAGGAATAACGTCACACCGTTTGACACAACCTGATTCAGGCACAAAAATATATATTTTTAACAGGTTAAAAAAAAATCTATCATATGAGTAATTTAGATCTGGTAATGCGTGAAGGAATGTTAAATTAATTCAGTGTTAGTGGGCCCACCCGATTTGCATGATATGTGAACACACTCTGGTGTGTACAGGTGGCACACAGATGTCGACGTTGATTTTCCTGATTCCCTGATCATGAAGGGAATTTGATGTGTTTGATTCCGAAACATCAATTTCATGACACCTAGAGAAAGTGGTGTGACTTCAAGTTTTCTAACTTCATCTATTCCTTCTCTGACTTGAGGACAAATTAAGCGACGTCAGCTTAGTTTAATGGTATTGGCTGCAGCCGACCAGCTAATCAACTTCAGTTTAAGTATTTTTGTGTGTGTGTAAATGTGTGTATGTATGTGTGTGAGTGTGTGCAGGTGTGTCTTTTTGGCTGTGCCACCTGTTACAGTTCTTCCAGCTGCGGTTGGGATTCACCTGCATGGACGCATGTCTCATCATGACAGAGCAACACAATAACATGAACTCCTTTACGCCGGTTCAGAAAAGGGAGACAGCGGCCCGTCTCTTCAGCGACGCTTTCTCTCTAGAGTGCAGGCTAACTCAAATATTTTTTTTTTCTTCATTATTTGAATAAAGACATATTCCTAAAAATTTCCAAATCCTTGACCATGAAACCTGCTTTTGTGATTGTGTCTGATGCCGTTCTGTGACTCCCTATCATGAACTCTTTGTGTCACTTTGCTTGCTGTATACACTGCTGAGCATATCTGATATGTTTCACATGCGGCTCCACATGACTTTTGACCCGCCTGAAGTGTGTCTTCGTCTTCAGGCGCATGACTCTGGAAGTGTGGTGGAGTGTGCCAGGCTGGAGTACACGGTTGGGAGCAGGATGAGAGTTCGAGATGTGAGGAAGTGTGTGTTTGTGTGTGTGTGTGTGTGTGTGTGTGTCGGACTCACAAACCGGGCGGATGACTTGCTGATTCAACCCTGAAGTGCTCAAGGGGTATGTTTGTGTATGTGTGTGTGTGTGTGTGTGAGTGAGCTACTTAGGCGCGCTGAGACGGGCGGTAGAGGACTGCGCAGACACACACAAAGCACAATAATAAGATCACAGAGCTCAGCCTCGGTGCTCAGCTCCCATGATCCCTCAGCTGATCCCACAGCTGATCTGGCAGAAGCCACCTCCCTGTTCCCCTCACTCAGCACATCAGCTGCTTTCAACTTCATCCAGGTGACTAAATATTAAGACCCGGTGTCACCTGCTTCAACTGTAAAACAATCTCTCGATGTGGATGAGACTTTTTTAACAGCTCGTTCAAGAACTATGTGCGTTTACGCTCACAGGACAGCATTAAAGAAAAGGGTGACTGGAGTTTCTTCAGGGCACATAGAAGCTAGTGATTCACTGTCGGGACATTTCCATCAACTCCCTGCTGAAATGTCTCTGTTTTCACCACAGGCTGCGCTGGCGAAGCGCCAGCTGTAACCTCAAGATGTGTTGAGGAAGATACAGACCCAACAGGTTATTTATGTGCCCTTTATACTTTATTATCACTGTGTGGCAAGTTTTGACTTGCTTCACATTGTTTTTCTGATATGAGACCTCATATTGAAGGATAAATTGGAGTACTTAGCAGTGTCTTTGTAGCCGAAGATTGCTAAACTCGACAGAAAGATGATCCGTTTGCAGCGTCCTGAGGAAGAACCTGTTAGTGAAATGTGGTCATTTCACATCCTTGGACAAGCAGAATTCTCCCTGCTTCACACATATGGCAAAACTTAAACAAGATTTCCACTCACTTCTCACTTGCTTATTTAGTTGGTAGTATTTCCTTAATAGTGTTGAAGAATTTGCACCGCAAGAAGCCACAAAAATTAAACCAGGAAACATAATTTGATATTCTGCACGTTACGTCTGCCCAAAGCTAACAAACACAGCATATTTCATGTCAGAGCTCAGGAAAAAGGAAATACCGCTGACACTGGGTTTTCTTTTTCTTGCTGCAGTTTCGTAATGCTCATTAGAGATGACGCAGATTAAGAATCTTAATGAAAAATAAATGTAACAGCATATCGCTAGGGAAAGGATTTTGTACAGATACATTAAAACGAGAGACAATGTCTCTCCCTCTATTGTCGTGACTTTGCTATGAGCTAAATCAATAAAATATAAGGAAATAGCATTGCAGCTACATGGAATGCTACATTTGCTACTAATATCCGCCCACCTGTATGTGCCAAACCCAACACGACGCCCACCTTGACCCGTACTTTTACCGTCACTCGTCATCACAGTTTATGAAATCAGAAGATTATCATGTTTGTTGACTGCACCCCTGGTGGAACTGAGGCTTTCTGAAATCAAGCTTTCATTTAATGCAGAATAAAGAGGCCGGTCTTACAGACCCTCCACAATCAGTGTTCCTAGCCAGATCACCGGGTCAAATTTTCCACAAAGCATCATCGTGTTTATAGTCCATGCCGAGACTCGGCTGATTGTTATGATCTGATTGTTGGTTGCTTCTCCTGGTGAACCGTGAGCCAATATAAAACTTAGCGTGTGGGTGGACACAATAGGCCAACTGTTCTCCCTGCATTTCCTTCTCTCGATCTTTCGCCCTGTGTAAACACATGAGCTTGTTAACATGATTTACACCATGGGGCTGCGTTGGCATGGCGAGATGTGCAGTCGTTATTTATGTTCAGACTTCAATGTAAGCAAAAGTACAGATATATTATAAACTAGATGGAATTATCAGAGCAAAAGTACAACAGTATAACAGTTTGTGTACAAAAGATTTATTGGATTATTTTCAATATACTGTACATTTATAAGCAGGATTATAATCTTAATGCTGGTAAATGTTGGGCTGATTTTCATTTCTTAATGAGTGTCTTGTGTTTAGTTTGGTAAATCTCTTTCTTTAGCAAGGCAATCTTTTGTTTGTTACTGCTTCTGACAAGATTTGTTCACTATGTTTGGATTTTATTCAAACCTGTTTCCACCTCATTCTGCTGGTTCCAAAAGCATTTAAAGACAAGTGAAACCCGGTCCTTAAAATATACAAAAGGCAAAGGATTACCCCTGCAGAATAAAGACAAATGTCATCCTGATGTTGAAAACTCACAGACCCAGTCGCCCTCTATTATGTATATTTTTTAATCCGTCTCACCACACTGGAAGATATGGTGAGATTAAATTTCAAAAACAAACTTTTTATAAGACTTTGTGTGCAATACTGATCTACAAATGAACTTGAGATGTCACATAAATGTTTTATACTTAAAAGTAAGATTTTCTCTATTAACTGTCAAGAATTTGAAGTTTAACATAGCAGAAAAAGAAAATATGCAAATGCTATACCATACTTACATGCATCCTGAAATGTGAAGTGGACTACTTAGGATGGATGTACTTAGTTACTTTGCATCACTGCAGCTGAGGATATCAAATGAGAAAACCTGTCTCTTCTTACTACAGGGCGCCCTCGTTACTCGTGGTTAATGCGTTCCAGGAACCACACGTGACTAAAGAAATCCGCGATATAGCGACAAACTATTTATATTATTATTTACGGTAATTTTAATGTTTATGAACCCTCCCCATACTGAAATTAAACCACCTTATATCTGTATTACCTTTTCCCACACTCTTATCGACTGTTTAAAGCACTTTTATATCTCATGGAAGTGTGTTGCGTTCCATTCTACTGTCATCAGCCAATAGAATGTGGGTACGGTATCACATGACCACCTACCAAAAATCTGCAATAAGGTGAAGTCGCGAGCGTTGATGCGCGAATGCGCGAGGGTGCACTGCATATGGTTTCTAAACCTCACCAACAAATGGACGTGTAGGTAACTAGAGGCTCTAAAGACTACAATTATGTAACATGTTCATGCGCTTTATTGCTTGTTCATTCGTTCGTTCGCTTGTTTGTTTTCTTGACCACTTTTTCCGTTTTTGTGCGTCTCGAGGGTTGCTGGAGCTTATCCCAGCTGACTTACGAGCGAGAGGCGGGGGACACTCCAGTGCACTGCGGAATCATGGAATACAATCAGGGGATATCTCCCCAAATGTTCCCTCTAAGTAGAAAGATGACCTAACCAAAAACAACCCCAGTCATCACTCAAAAATCCCCCAGTGGTCTTACTGAATGTCATCCAGACTGGCAAAAGACTTCATTTCTGACTAAAGACAGGCAATGCTGAAAGTCTTTAAAACGATGCCTGCTTGCTTTTTCATGAAACTCATCTTACTAAAAAATGTTTTGGTTGCTCAACTGATTAAACATTCCTGCTGGGGTGCTGAATGTTAGCACTAAAGTTTTGAACAGGAATGCTGCCAGAGTTTGTGGGTTGTAAGAAGGAGCTGTGTTTGTCAGAGCCAGAGAACTCCGGAGTTAACAATGGAAGGAGCTCCTGCTTCGCTCCTCCTACCCCATAATGAGTCTATCATGGCTGTCACCCAGAATCAGCAGGCCTAATGGCTGAATCTTTTTGTGCAGCGCATCCCGGACTGATCGAGCAAGTTGCAGAATGAGAGAACGCATCAAGGAAACTGCCATGTCATGTTACATACAGAGACAGGAGGAATGTGGGACAGAGCTTTTTTCTCCACAGGAAGCTTTTGGAATCAGATCAGCTAACCTAAGAAGTGGAAATTGTTTCGGAGATTTCAACAGAAGTTCCTGTCTTCTTCTGCTGTTGCAAAGCAAAGGTCTTGTCACTGAATCAAGCCTCAGAACCACTTTGACCTCCAGATCTGAACCCAATTTATCAAAAATTTGTCATCGAGTGAATCATAGTTGCATTAATGATGTACACCTGCTCGAACGGAGCAGTACTAAAAGCCATTCTTTAAGAACTTCCTCACTATAATTCCTCACATTTCAGTGTTCTGCTGAGAGACTGATATGATGGAGATGATCATGTGGTCTTCAAAACAGCAGGAAACAAGTGCCTGCGATAGATACAAAAGAAGGAACCATGACATTTTCTGCAATGGCTCCTCTTTTTTTCTGTTTTCCACTATTTCTCCCAAATACACAAGAAGCTATACATCACCATCAGGGCTGAAACAAAAGACAGGCTGTGTGTTCCCCAGCTTACAAAAACTTTAGGGAATTTTGAGTGAGATGGACTATTGCTTCATTCTTCAAATATGTTTCACATAATTCAACACTGGCTGGATGCACGCGCTTCCTACCAGCAACAACTTACCCGTGCCGACGACAGAGACACGGCGGCTGCAGAGCTGAAATATGCATTATCTTCACTGTCCTGCTTACAATAGAAAAAGACTAACAGTCATGCAAGATGTGAAAAGAGATACCAGCACGGGCCGGGACTCCAAAATGACAGCGTTCCAGTTTTTCAGAAGAGGAATGCTTGTGCAGGTTTCAGCTCAGCTGCATTTTTGAGAGTCTGCACGGGAGCATGAGGGGGGTGATGTCAGGCAGATGGCCCGTCGATGATATCAGCACTTTATGATCTGCCTTTGCATACCACAAGATATCAGACGTGTGCAGAGGCAGTCAACGCCAATTAAAAGAGCTTAGCACGAGGACAGCAGGTTAGTCATTATTCAAACTAGTTCTGAGAGCGGGAGGTTTCATGATGATGGTTTGACGGTTGTTGAAAATTAACTTCAGACAGTAAAGATGTCAGAAGAATCAATCAGTAACATTTCGCTTTTAAAACCCCACAATAGACTTATTCACTGTCTGCTTTTCTTTTATGAAAAAACAACCGCCTTAACAAGTTTATTTAGTCTTCAGAGAGGTTGGTTTTTTTTTGTTTCACCACAGTGAAGCAATAAGGAAAAAGAAACAAAAAACAGAAAGAAGGGACAGTAAGGACACACACGTCAACACACATAAAAATCGCATCCTGTCAGCAAGCTAATCTACTTTATGACTGCTGTTTCACCTGGAAGCTATAGCTCCAGGCATAAAAGTGAGTCACACTCAGCACAAGTTTGAGGACAACAGGCCTGGAAAAAAAAAGAATAAACACCCATCCCCCTCCCCCCAGCAGCTTCCTGCCTCGCCTCTGTTTGTACCTTATTATCCCATACTGGCTGCGTAACACCTATTTATCAAATATTCCTCATCCTCTGATTTTAATTTCTCTATGTTTGTTCCGCCAAGTTTCAATCAGAAACAGGAGCTCACTGAATGATTAACTGTCTGTTATCTGTCATCGATTTGTTCCCTCCTCCCCTCTCTCCCATGCCCTCACTCCCACCACCAGTGAAACTCCTGACAGGTGGAGGGTGAGAGCTAAACCTGCTTCCTCTAAGCCTCAGCAACAGAGAAAACAACAAACCCTAACAGCAAGTGACCAGCAACTGGAATAACAACACATTAACCAGTACAACCTTCCTGACAGATTCCTCCCTCGGTGGAATAATGTTGTGTTTTTGCTGTTTTGTTTTTACATAGAATAAAGACACTTTTTTCTCCATTGTGTTGAAATTTCTTTGTGAAGTGTTTTGTCTGTACGAAGAAGAAAAACTTGTACCCAAACAATTGAAGGTTACATTTTTAAATGGATTATTTTGTCTGGCTGATGGTTCACAACATAAAATAATCCTTCAAAAATATGCTCAAACAAAAGCAACAAATATTCAGATGTGATGACAGAAAACCAGCAAGTGCTTAATGTTAACCTGCGACAGTTTTTATGTTGCTTAACTAACTACCTTTTAGCTTTACAAAATAGATCAATGGTAGCTGGTAAAGGTTAAGGTACAGATCAAAATCAGTATAGAGATATAAATATTGTACACCTACATATACAGCAAGATCAGTTGTAAAATAGAAGTTTATTCTTTCAGTCCACATTGACTTGACTTGGAAACTGGAGGGTGGCTGGTTCAAGTCCACACTCCATACTGGACCACAGCATGGAGTGTGGACTGGTTGACGGGTTGTCAGTTCACCTCCTGAGCACTGCTGAAAGCCCTTGAGCAAGACACCGTCCCTAAACAAGTTGCACATTGGGGTGCTGCATGAAGGAGCTGTCCGCTACTCTATCATCATCATCTCTGTGTGAGTGTGTGTGTGTGTGTGTGTGTGTGTGTGTGTGTGTGTGTGTGTGTGTGTGTGTGTGTGTAAAACACAGGTATACCTTGGCTTACATCATTAATTTCTTCCAGGAGAAGCATAGTAAATCGAAATATAGCATATGTTGAATTAACTTGTCTCTAGGTTAAATGGAAAGTAATCATTCCCAGTTCTATATGTACTTTATTTATGAATGTATGATAATATATGGTTAATACAAATCTAATTTAAACTTGCAAGCAAACAGACTTCAGTGCATCTGGATTCTATTTATTATACAGTAACATGATATTATGTGCCTTTAACGGTTTACTAATGACTTTACGATTCCAATATTTGTGGGGGACAGAGATAAAGTTGTATAAAAAGATTTTAATTTTTTCTTGTATTTTTTTGAAAACCAATGTATAACTGAGAACGACACAAATGATATAAGCCAAGGTATACGGTAATCCCTCACACATTCACGTATCAACACGCGTGACTTCACTTCATCGTGGATTTTTAGTAGGTAGTCACGTGATACCGTACGGCATCCGGAAGTGTGCTACGTTCCGTGAGTCTCGGAATCAAAGTTCTTTAAACAGTCGATAAGAGTGTGGGAAAAAGTAATACAGATAGAAAGTGGTTTAATATAAATATGAGGAGGGTTCATGAACGTTTAAATTACTGAAAATACTAAGATAAATAGTTCAGTGCTATATTTTGGAATTTGCTATTTGTGTGTGGTTCCTGAAATGCATTAACTGCGAGTTACGAGGGCACACTGTACCTCTATATATATAGATTGTAAAAAAATTGCCACTTAATAAAAGTGTCTTTAATGAAAATAAATTAAAAAAAATAGTCCTCCAATACACCTGTGAACAACGATTGATGTTATTTTCAGAAACTATTGACAAGCCGACAGGTGTAGCTTTGGCGTGACAGTGCAGGTGCCACTGGGATGGTTCCTCAGACATCAGGTTCAGGCACGTCTCACTGCTCTGTTACCTCATCATGACTCTTTAACCACCTTACAACAGCATGAAATAGAGCAAGGACTACACAGAAACCCGGCCACACAGTCATCGACCAAAATCCATTGTTGTAGTGAGTGGATAATGTAACTGATACTAAACTGTTGCTCAATCTACAGATCTGGAAGGTGGCTGAGACTGAGCATTTCATTGGAGAGGGAGAATCCAGAGTAAAACATTAATGCCTTGGATAAACCTGAGGCCTGTGGTGCTGCTTGGTGGCACGGGTCTCAGACTTGCACATGCACCCTGTGTGTCAGGTCAGTAATAGAGACATGTTGATCGCCAATCAGCCACATCCAAATCCAAGTCTTGTGAAACCTGAGAGGAAAAGTAGCGGTTACAACCTGCTCTGGTTTTCCTTGTCAGACAAGTTTTTTTCCCATGCCAAACACAATCCGGGAACACAAAATGTCTTGCTCCATGAGGAAACTCTGGATGCATGACATGAGTGATGAGTAGTTAATGTTTACAGATGCATGCAGTGGTAACGTACTCCGCCACTTAGCAAGTCCATGCAGCTTGTGTTGCTTTAGGAAGGAGAGCGTCTTTGGAAAAGACAAAGCTCTGGTGGACGTTTGTTTCTGTAGTCAACTGTCAAAGGAAAGCATTCATCTCCCCACTTATATATTTGAATAAGCTCACTTGAAAACCTCACAGAGTCACGCTTTAACTCCACCCATTACCTTCCCAACCAATCACGGTGCATCAGCCAGAAGGAATCACGTGAACAATATGGCGTAAGGCATCGGGCTTTTTGTTGCGGTTAAGCCTTTCGTCCACACGACAACGCAGATATCCGGGACGAAAACGTTGGCTAAAGTGAAGCTTTTTGTAAATGCCAGGTCTGCGTTGTCATGTGGACGCTGTAACTGAAACTTTTCTGTCCGGAGGGTGTCTGTCTCCCTGCGATGAAAACTGTTGTGATGTTAGTGTATGTGACCCATGTCTACATGTACACACAGAATGGATGGAGTTAAAACCGGCTATTTTCAAACGTACAACAGCTCCACGTCGAAGAAGCGTTGATAAACATGTTTGACAGTTGGATATTTGTTCGTCTGTTTCTTTCTTTATGAGTCAAAAAGTTTATAAAATGGACAAAAATGTTGTTTTTAAATAAAAACCAATGATATAACCCAAGGATAATCACTGGCTATACCTCAACGTTACAAAAGCACAAACATTGTCCGTACCCCAATCCCAACCACTCTCCCCTCACTGTACATGTTTACTGTATTTTTCATTTTCGTCATGTCCAAATGATCATTTTCCATACTGCCAGTGTGTGTGTGTGTGTTCGTGTGTATGTGTATGTGTGTGTGAGTGTGTGTGTGTACTGTATACCTGTGCAAGCACGGGAATTATTAATAGATTTATCTATTTTATTTTTTATTTTTTACACATACACACACGCACACACACACACACACACACACACACACACACACACACACACTGGCAGTATGGAAAATGATCGTACTAGAGCAGATGAAGCCTCATGAAGCTTTGAACCGCAGTGAACCGACTGGGATGAAAAGCTTCAACGCTTCATGGGGCTTCATCTGCCCATCACTAACTATACATGGACTTCCCAGTTAACATCATTTTAGAGTGTCATAACTGTTCCAACAATTTTCATGTTCTTGAGCAGGGAGTCCAAACAGCAGGAACGACACAGAAAAACGGCAACGTATTCTGAGTGAAACTAGCTGGCTAGCAGGAACAGTCTGTCCAGCTATGGTTTCCGTTTGGAATGGGACAATCAATGTAGTATCCAAAATGCTCCTCGGGCATCTGACAAAAACACTCTTTAAGTAACTACATCCGGTTCTGTTCATGTAGTCAGCTAACAGAACTATCACTTCTCTAAAATTTCTGTTCCACTTGCTCTTTTGACAGGTGCCTTTTCCTTTAACGTTAACTCCTTTTCCAATCTCACCATTAGTTAGCTTTCTTTCTCCAGTTAGCCTGCTAACATTCATCTACGGCTTCGCAATGCCCGCCCAGCGCGATCCATGATTTGCCAACACAAAGTCGTTACGTCACCACGTTAATTTTTGATCACATTGGATGCGCTTGGTTTATAATACCAATACATTTGTTTTCATGTTTGGTATGAAGTCTGATAGTATTGTTTTATCGTGGAATTTCCACAGGTTCCCGCTTGTTAAAGTTAGTACAGTATTACTATTTTATTAGTAATATAATATTATTAGTAATTAATAATATTAGTAATATGATAAAAATAACTACAATAATAATAATAAATTATTATTGTTGTAGGTATTGTTATTATTATTATTTGTATTAATATTATTTGTATTAGTAGTATTGGTGGTGTTAGTAGTAGTAGTAATAGCAATAGTAGTAGTAGTAGTAATAGTAGTGGT
This sequence comes from Antennarius maculatus, assembly GCA_013358685.1. Taxonomy (NCBI): domain Eukaryota; kingdom Metazoa; phylum Chordata; class Actinopteri; order Lophiiformes; family Antennariidae; genus Antennarius; species Antennarius maculatus. The sequence goes on along the minus strand of CM023620.1, from coordinate 14,332,972 downwards.
AGTAATAGTGGTAGTAATAGTAGTAGTAGCAGTATTAGTAGTGGTAGAAACTGTAGTAGTAGTAATAACATTAGTAGTAGTAATAGTAGTAGTAGTAGTAGTGGTATGAGTAGTAATAGTAGTGGCAGTAATAGTAGTAGTAGTAATAGTTTAGTAGTATCGGTAGTAGTAGTAGTAATAGTAGTGCTAGTGATAGTAGTAGTGATAGTAGTAGTAGTAGTAGTAGTAGTAGTAGTAGTAGTAGTAGTAGTAGTAGTGGTAGTAGTAGTAGTAGTTGTAGTAGTAATAGTAATAGTAGTATTTCAGTGAATGCCCTGCTTGGCTCTGATTTTTTCACTGTCTGGAAGGCATCTTGTGGTTTTCTTGGATGCGGTTTCCTTGATTCATACTTATACTTCTTATAAAGGATTGGATAATAAATTAAAAATCTTATGCCAACATGTCATTATATTACTACGTTTAAAGGTACTATTATTTTACATGGACTAATGAGTTATTTTTACTTACTCTTTTGTGTTCCTTAATGTGACCACTTTAAGTGTTCCCCAAAGGAGATGTTTGTGGTGAGCGCCACACCATTATTTTCAATTTTAGTTGTTTTTTCTCTCTAGCCAGTAAAGTCTGATCATAAATAGCACTCGATATGCTTCAAAATGCTGAGTAAAACATCTACAGAATGCATTGTTCGCCTCCCTCCATATTTCTCAGGACTAACTTGAACATGTTTACATGTATAAATAATATATGGAGGACTTGAGGCTAAGGCTGACACAAAAACAATAAAGTGCTTCACGCTGGTTTTGTGTAAAGATTTCTGTGGATTGTTTGTGTTGTATGAAAACAATATATGCATTTTGTTTCTTATCAAATTTTAACACTTCGTTTTAACAAACACTGAAACAGACCATAATCAACACCCACAACATTACAACCATAAACTTCTCAAGTGACACAACTGGAGTATGGAACATTTTATGTTGTCAGTAAACAGTGCGTATGCCCTGTCAGTATTGATTCTTGCAGTAATCCTTGTCTTCATGGACCTGCACAGCCTCCTGGAGTTGCTGCTGAATCTGTGGAGAGAGTTCACTAGGCCAAACCACGTGGGTCTTTACTTGAGTTTAGGTCAGAGATCATCATCAGCTGACAACTGTGACGTCATTCACCCACTGAAAAAACAAGTAAACTAAACTAAACTAAACAAACAATAAAAACAACTCATTACTTGCATCTGATTGTAGTTATCCGATGCAGGGTTAAAGAGTGTTGAGTCGTACACAGGTCCCCAATTCGAACAACATAAGTGGAACATGTTGTGCAGTTATACTTTGTGATTCACACAGAAGTAAACAATGTTGGATTAATGCTACATTATTATAAGTAGAAGCTTTATTTTGCCAAGCACATTACAATATGGTAAAATGTAGTGAACCTAGTATAAATGTTCTCCCCTGTGGTTCAGTATCTTGCTCAAGGATAGTAGTATCAGGACTTTGACAAGACTGGATAACAAGCTGGGGCTTAACCTGACAGATACCAAAGTAAACTGCCTCTCATGTGGAGGAGGGGATGGCTGTCAATGATTGTGTTAGTGAGGAGGAGAATAACGCCATTCACAGAGTGTCTGTTGCTTCACAAGATAATGCATGTACTGTAATATTATGTAGTTTTAAGTAATGTTAAGCATTCTAACATTATAATTTTTTCCACCTAACATATTACTTAATATGACAAGACCACAAATTTATTAACTTTATAAACTTATTTTTCCCTTTTCTTAACCACAACAATAATTTTGGACATGATTGTTTTTTCTTAATTAGGACTTAATTTTTGCAACATTACTAATTTCTTATAGTACCTTTAATAAATTATTAGAATAACATTAATCAATCAATTTTATTCCAAACGTAGCAATGTTTTTCTTCCACTTCAAACTTCTTGATTTTTATGAGTACTTTAAGTGTCCTCGGAGTTTTTCAAATTTTATGAGCCGAATCAGTATACAGCACCTTACCAACTAATAACTAAACGATAAAAAATAAAATAAACAATGACTAAGTATTGATTTCTTTCAGGAAAAAAGTCGCAAATTACAAGGACAATAACATGTCTTTATCAGTGTCATCAGCAATCGTTATAGAGTACATGCATTATTTTTTGTGCAGTATTTTTTTTCTTTTGAGTTTTCTTAGTATGTCAGTATTTAATTTTGCTTGGCAAGCAGACGTAAAAAAGCAATTGTAATTTTATTTTTATCTATATTCATGTTTATGTTTTTGGTACTACGCTATGGTATTAAAATTTATACCTAAACATCTTCCGATCTCCATGGTTTTAATCAAAAACACGCATACTCTGTCATTATGAACGCAGTTATACAACAGCTTCTACATATTGGTCATAAAACATTTCGCTGCTTGTTTGTTTGTTTAATGAAGCAGCTCTATCCAGCGATCGTTTCATTTAACGACTTACAAAGCTCCGAGCTTTAGATGTACACCTGAAGGCAGCACGAGCGATAAAATGCTGTGGATGGGGTGTGACGTGGAGACCAATGGGCTGCAGCAACATCGTCGGATCTGAACCCAGTCCTCTTTTCTCGGAGGGTCGTAAGTACTTGGATCTACGACCGAGTTAGACTCAGCGCCGTTATCGGCGCGAACCATCCGAGGATAGCAGCTCACACCCGGGGGAGCAGTGCGGAGCGGACTGTGACGCATGGAAGCGACATGTAGCTGGACGGACGGCGGCGGACGTTAGTTTCACCGGAGTGGAGGCGAAGTGAGCTGCGAGGCAAACATGCGCGCCCCGACGCTGGCCCTCCTGCTGCCGCTCCTCTGCCTCTGTCGGGTGTCTTTTTGCCAATACTCAAGCGACCAGTGCAGCTGGAGGGGCAGGTAAAGTCCACGATTCCTTTTATAAATGATAATTAAATAAATTTATATAAAAAAATGAAGGCACGTGAGCGGCGGCGACCTGATAACCGAAACCGAAGAGCGCAGCGGAGCCAGAGACAGAACCAGACGTGAGGGAAAAACAGAGACCACAAAGTTCATAAAGTAGACTGTTTGCTTTAGAAACGCGAAATGAAAGGTGCGATAGTTTCACAGACATGAGGTGGTTTAATGTTTGATTTAATGGAAACAATTAAGAAAATGTCACAATCCCTCGCGATTCAGCAACACATGAAAATAAGTTGTGCTTACTGTTTAGAATAATAGAAACATGATCATAAATCAATAGAAATTCTCGTTCAGCGCATTCACTGCTCGAATTCATGGTTATTATTCTGTTGTGAATTATTAAGGATGAAGATCCCTCGCAAAATAGTATTCACTAGATCATAAGTACAGATCTCCTTATATCCTTTAAGTATTTCTGGTTTATGCTTTAAAAAATATATTTCCAACAGATTCTAAAACCTCAGGCAGCATTTACTGGAAAAAAAAAAAAAAAAAAAATCACCTCCCATCAAACATCTGCTGAAATCTGTTTTGCACTTGAGAAGCTGCGCCTCAAAGTGTGGTTTTGTTTTTCATCCTCCATTTAGGAGGGGTAGGTCTTATTCTGTATTTTGAGCTCCTAACCAATAATCTGTTGTTCATTAGTGAGACTCTTGAGTAATCTGTTTTAATTGTATGCAGAAGTGATGGAGTTAGAATGAGACTTAATTAGAGGCGGGCTGGTTTTGGGCTTTAGCTGCATATGCTCAGCATGTGCCATGGGTTACTTTAGGGTCTACGCAAATTTGAATTTCTGCATCTCATTTTAAAAATACTGGGCGTTTCTTCCCCAGAGTGGAACCGCTAGCTTGGCATGCACACACTGGTAGACTGCTGACGGCTTCCTGCCTCTGGCTTTGCCACAGAATGACTGACAGACCCGAGTTCTCAAACCCTGACCAAGCATTAAGTTCTGGAGGGAGTCATTTGCTCATGCTGGCGCCAGAGTCCAAAGTGCTACCCGGACAAGTCTCCTCCAGTCTCTTTAGTGACTTGAAAGCAGGGGAGGTTCGGTGCGTGACATGCATTTGCACTTGCATGCAACGGGCCGGGCTACTGTTGCTGCCGTTGTCTGCCCAGAAGACCCTGTGTCCTTTCATTCATCCAAACTCTCACCAAAGGCAGCGTGCCAGTGGTGCGTTTTGCCAAAGCTCTGGGAGCAACAATGTGGTATGGGGGGGGGGCTGATGGAGCTGAGGTCGTTTTGGCTGGCCCCGCTTGTGACTGGTCATGCAGCCAGTCTTGTGCGCCGACGGTTCTTAATGCTTTTACAGGAATGTGGTCTAACGTTCTCACAGTTGGCCAGAGGTTTGATCAGTTAATTCTGTGTATAAATGAGAAGATAATCATCATTTTATCAATGAATAATCTACCTCTAAAAAGACAGGTTTTAAGCTTTGTAGCTCTAAATGTCTTCAGAGTTCTTGACAGTCTGTATCTGAACTGCTTGATGTTTTGTAACGTCTTTCCCTCGCTTTTCTCGCAGCGGTCTAACTCATGAAGGCCATGCCAGGGATGTGGAGCAGGTGTACTTGCGTTGCTCTCAGGGTTCTCTGGACTGGCTCTATCCCACGGGGGCCATCATTGTCAACCTCCGCCCCAACACGGTCTCGCCGGCTTTCGCCCGTCTTTCTGTCTGCATCAAACCCTCCGCCAACTCTAGAGGCACCAACATCTACCTGGACCTCAACGGCAAGCTGCGGTTACTGCTGCGCGAAGAGCAACAAGCTCTGGGCAAAGTGCAGTGCTTCAACATCCAGGAGGGGGCGCTCTTCATCGAGGCAGTCGCGCACTTGGACATCAGCCGACGAATCACGTCGTTCCAGTATGAGCTGGTCAACGGCAGACTGGGACCGGACGGCCACTCGCTGGATGGTGAGGAGCGTCAATGTTAAGATGCTTTACTGTTCAACGGTAGTGACGGAGTCGACTGTTTAATCAATGTCACCATTTTGAAGAAGTGCCCACTTTTGATTTATTACCTGTAGGACTGAGGTCCTTCTGTACTTTGTCCATGTGATGAGTGCTGTACACAGAATGCAGCCATCTACTGGTGGAAACTTTTATGAAGCTGAACTCTAGCAGTAGAAAATTTTCCTCCTACTTTGCAGCCAAAGTGATTTTCTGTGGTAGCGTTGGCTGCTTTGAGAATATACTCCTTGTCAAACGCTTGACGCGAGTTTTATTACATCAAAATCTGAAGAATGTCGGAGTTGTTGCCTTTTCAAATGTTCATTTGTCAGCTGTCCACACGTCTGAGTTGTAGTTGTGCAGATTAATTTTCTGGATGGCTTGTGTGTGATGAGGTGAACGGCCAAACAAGAGAGCTCCCCATTGAAAACACAGCCGTGTATTTTCACACTGTGTTACTGCCAAACCTGCACAGTTTCATGCTGTGCGACTGTGTTTTCTTTTCCACCTAAAACAAAATATGAACAGTATCAGGCCCACCTATGTTTTTATGACTCTCTGGGTTCACATATCCACATCCTGCATCTTTATCTGGCTCTGCTGAGAGGTTTAAATGTAGAGGAGTGAGCACGGAGTTGTTTTTGACCACATCGGCGGCCTCTGTTCAGTATCCGAGTGTAATCAGTGTATGATGTGGCCTGAGTCAGCGCTGGGGTGATTCACAAAGACAGTGGTCTCGTGCCATCCAAAGCCAGACAGGGAGATTGATTGCTTCTTTTCATCTTTTTTTTTTTTTTTTTTCTGCTTCTTTCCTCTCCCTTCCTCTTCTGTCTGACCTGCTGTGCTGGGATTGAGTTGCTCACCATCAAACTGGAATGTGTCTCCAGCCAGATGTTGGGAGGACCATCTAAGAGCGCAACCCAAACACATGCACACTCTTTTCTCGCCGTCCTTTTGACTTGACCTCTTAAATTATTCCTCCCCATTTCCTTCCTCATCTTTCTTGTCTATTTATCATTCCAGTATTTTCCTTGTCATTCCTCTCCATGACCATTTGAAGTGGTTTTCATCTGTGCTGAGTGGTATTAGCAAGTGGTGCTGCATTACAGAGGAATGCGTCAGGGCCCAGATGTTGCAGGGCAGCCGTGTTTCTTCCCCCCTTTCTCTCTTTACCACTCGTAACATCCCTCATCCCTCTCTACCCCTGTGAAGTGGTTCTGATCAGAGTGCTGCTGCATGTGTACGGCCCAAAGAGATGCTGAGTCGGCTCTCATCCCATTCCTGTGGTTCTGTTTCATGTCTGACATGTAAGGCAGGCCGGGTTCGTCTCTGAAGGAAAGAAACACCCATGAGTTTGGGTCTCAGCCCCGATGGGATGGCAGCTCTCAGGCGCTCATTTCAAAGGGCGCTTCCAGTCTTCTCTGGGCTCTCTGCGAGATCGGCCCCTCTGAAGTGTCTCGGCTCTCCAGCTGTTCTTAAGCTGCCTGAGCTTTTGGCAGTTTGACCTCCGACCTCCATAGCAATACGGGCAGAACAGTGTGTTGCTTCACAGGCTGACCTAAGACCTGCCCCCAGCCCTACAGCCCCACTTTCAGTCAAGAACTCGAAAAATAACTCTTGAAAAGCTGCTTGTGCCTCTTTTGTTGGACTAAACTCAGAATGTATAGTTTCTAAATGAAATCTTCTTACTGATGACCAGGCAGTGTTAACTACGGTGGCCTGCAGTGCACCAAATCCATGGTTTAATCGATCCCCATCCATTTTGATGTCCCGCCCTCTTACCACTGCTGACTCAACAACACCCCTCACTCCCTCTCCACCTGCCCCTGTGTGCTCCTCAAACCGCAGATCTAATAAAGGCATTCTGGTCAGGCCATCTGAAGGACCACCTGAGTCAACTAATCATCCCTCTGACCGCCTAATTTAAGGCCCTTTCTCCTGCTATAAAACAATCTGGAGGCAGGCTGGCTGCAAGTAGTCAGAAGTGAAATACAGCCTGGGGTGGGCTTTTTAAGTGCTTTATGGTGACTGTTTTAACTTTCTACTTCTTCCCACCAATTATTTGCCCTCTGGTTGCATGAGCATGAAGTTCTTTTCTCTCTGACTCGACCTGATGTTATTGTTGGGACTCAGTTTTCAGGCAACCTGCTAAAGCGCTAGGAGAGCTCAGGTCAGAATTCGGTTTCATCCGGCTTATCGTGGAATATCAAGGAGTTCATAGAATGATGGGGAAGCTGTCTGTACTTCAGCATCCTCATTAGTAATTTTATGCCAAAGGGGGGCTATAGAGTTATCCCTCACAATTATCCATCGTGGGGAATAATCTATCCAGATCTCCTTGAAAATCAATGGGCAGAAATCAATAAAATTTCCACATGTACTTTGTAGAGACTTAAAATGTGTGTGTTTCATAATGAGTTTCTACTCTGTTGTTTTTTTTATTTTTTATTAGTATATTTTTCTACATTGCTAGTCAAAATTGAACAAATGATTTTTATCTTTATAAATTTTGCTCACATGAAGGATTTGTTTTCCACAGTAGCAGAGGCATCTGTGTCCTGTGCGCTCATAAACTGCCATTAACTTATTTTTTTTTACAATGAGCAGCATGTCTGGCTCTGTTTGGTGCTAAAAGAGCTTGATTCTGCCAGCTTTGTAAATAAATAGTAATGTGTGGTGACGGAATACTGTGACCTTTATTGGGAATGTGAGAGAGTAGATACTCCTCCGGGGTTTTCTTAACCTCATTTGTGTAAAGGGAACTAAAATAAAGTGATGTGGACTGGTTAGTAAGGTCTCCTTCTGCTGAAAGTAGTTTTAATGATTTTCTCTTTCCTGTTTTACAGAAATATTAGCTACATACTCATTAATATTTGCTTTTTGTTTTCATTTAGGACCCTGTCAGCCTTGCAGCAACCCTGCGATGCTTCTAGCAGTATGCACCAGTGACTTTGGTAAGCTGAAGAGCTGTGCTATATCATATGCATGAACGTTCAATAGAAACTTCTGTGCAGCATGACGTATATCCATTAACAGCATGGTAATCTCGTTTTACTGCTTCATACTTTCAGTGGCACGGGGCAGCATCAAGAAGGTGGAGCAGGAGGAGGAGCACTCATCTGTAACTGTGGAGATCAGCCGCCTGTACAGGCAGAAAACTAAAGTCTTTGTGTCTGGGGGTGTGAGGGTACGGAGCTGGAACGGCCACATCAAGATGCCCCTGCAGTGTGGGGTGAAGTCTGGTGAGGGCGAGTTCCTCTTCACGGGGACGGTGAGGTTCGGGGAGGCCTGGATGGGCTGCGCCCCCCGATACAAGGACTTTCTGAAGTTGTATCATGAGGCACAGCAGCAGGGAACTAACCCCTGTCACATGGACACCGATTGAGTGTGTTACCTGAAATGGGACAAGTCCTCACTGGATGGGGAGGAGAGATGAACAAAGTGGCCATGTTGAAGACTGACTGAGCTCCTGTCCTTTCCTGCTGTCCCGTCACTCTTTGGGACAAAAATGGAGCTCCTGAATGTTTTCCGGCAGCAGCTGGATGGACTCTCGTTCTGAAAGTCAAACATGGTGCAACATGGAATGTGTATGGACTGCTTTCTTTCATGGATGAGGAACTCCCAGGCTTTAAATGTAGCAAAACCCAATTTTTTTTTAATTTCTTTTTTTTTTTATATGTGTATAAAATGTGAATGAACATTGTATATTTGGAAGCTTAGTGCTTTGTAAAAAAGCTTGTACAGTTCTGAAGTTATTTCTTATGACAGAAATGTATAAAAATTCAAATTTTTATTTTGTTTAAAAAAATAATTTGCAATTCATTGTTTGAGATACTTTGTTTTGTTTTGTTTTTTCGGGTGCATTAGGGTGAAAAAAAACAAACCCCAAAATGAAGATATTGTTGCTCTTGAGAATAAAAGCTTTTATTCCCTGGAAAAAGTCTTTGTTTTATAAGTATATAATCAATGGTAATACTCTGTCCATGTCTGAAAAACAGCAGGAGATAATGAAATGAAATATTTTAGACTTAGTGGAGCCCTGAAGCTGTGCATCTCATAATTGGTTTCTTCAGTTGGTTTATTTATTTATTTGTAGGTACATATTTATTTATTTATAGGTACAATTGAATGTTTATCAGCTTCTCTTATATGAGCGAGCATTTGCTAATTTATCAAGGTTATATTTTTGTGAAGTGAAATATTTTGGTGCTTTTCATTCATCGTAAGGAAAGCAGTGGAATCTTTTTTTACGAATGAGATTTTAGTTAAACATTTGCCAGTCATTAGTTAATTATATTAAAGCTTATTTTATTAAAGCTTATTTTCGCATGATTATCTCAAACTTCCATTAACATACTGGATAATTTGAGATCAGATGTGATATTCACATTGGTACTGACAGGTTATTTTTCTTTCCACATTCTGGTGAAATAAAAACACTTGTATGATCTGGATTATCCGCTGCGAGGTTCACCTCAGCCTTGAGCTGGAACCGTCTGCCAGGGGTACAGAGAGATTGATATCGGAGAGCTGGGGTGGATTCCTCTGCGTTGGTTCCTGTGGTGATGGGGGTGGCTGCGTGTCAAGGTCAATGTGAAAGGCCTCTTTGTTCCAGCGCAGCAGCCTGGTATGAGAGAGAGAGACGACTGAAGGCAGACCTGAATGCAGCCCTGTGACTGGGCACGCAGCAGAAAACAGCGCTCTCCGACCACACTCCAAATTTTGATTGACACGTACAGTTCTGCTCAGG